>JAEHOD010000011.1:600000-1055000 GCA_016834595.1 Chlamydomonas schloesseri | reverse complement strand
GGACTCGAAGCGGCCGCAGCGCTCCACACGAAAGCGGGTGGAGCCAACCAAGGCCAGCGAGCTCTCAGAGAAGCAGCAGCAACAGCAGCAACAGCCGCAGCAGGTGGCGGGAGCGGCGGCGCTGGAGGGCGGCGGCAAGGCGGGTCCCAAGCGCTCGCGCATCCCGCAGGTAGACTTGTAGTAGGCTGGCTCGCATTGAGGAGTCGTGGCTTGTCTGCAGTGGAGTCGTCGCGGCGTGAAGCAAAGCCATGCAGGCGCCGCCTTCACGCCCGCACCCGGGCCCGCCGGCTGCGCTATGCTTAAACACCGCCACCTTAGCATCCGCACCCGCAGCTGGAGGGAGGCAGGCGGCTGTAGCGTGTGTGTGACTGGCCCCCAACCCACCCGCCTCCAACCCGCCCGCCTGCCTGCCTGCCTCATGACCGGCGTGCCACCAACCGCGATCGCCACCATTCTGATTCCGCTATAACATGCATCGAATCGCACACCGTCTGCGGTCACGAACTCCCCCCGCCCCGACTTCCTCCCACCCCCACCACCCGCCCCCACCCCCTGCCCCCACCATCTGCCCACCCTAAACACCCGCCCCCAACACCTGGACCCACCCTTTAGGGTTTACCAGTAACCACCACCACCACCCCCTGCGCTACCTACCCGCTGCACCACCCCATCACCCGCAGGTGTCTGAGGACCAGCTGGAGGAGGACGTGGCCACGGCGGTGGGGCTGGACCCCTGGGTGCTGGCGGAGGAGGAGGAGGCGCTGCTGGGGGACGTGGAGGCGCAGCGGCCGGGGCAGGCGGCCGTGGGCAGGCCGCAGTACCTCAAGGTGGGTGGGTGGGGGTGGGGGTGAGGGTGGGTGGGGTGTGTGAGGTGGTGGGGGGGGGTTCCATGCAGGTAGATTAATGAAGAGGGGGGGGGGGCGGAATTAGTTTATTCCAGAAACCAAAGCGACCATTGCACCCCAGAACCCAGAAGGGGGGTGGAGGAGGGTGGAGGACGGGGGAGGGTGGAGGGGCGGGGAGGAGCGGGGGCGGCAGTCAATGTGAAGGCGGTAGGCAGGCAGGCAGGCAGGCAGGGAGCGGAGGAGGGGGGCTGAAGGAGGCGGGGGCGATGGAGAGGGAGCGGAGGAGAGGACAGCGACAGGGACAGGGACAGGGAGTCTTGGGGCCCTGACCTCCCGTGTGAGGGGCTGGTGCAGGCGCGCGCACGTGTAGGGGCAAGCGGGGGGCTGCCCACGCCCCCACCCGCCACTCCCGCGCCTCTGCCTCTCCGCTCGCTTGTTTCTTGGTGTAGAATGGGGCTGGTATTTACAACTCTCCCCTTACGCGCCCCCTCCCACTCCCCCCACTGCTGCCCCCCAAAAACATTTGATACATACCATCCTATGGATGGCTACCCCCCATCCCAGGTGCGCAACTTCATCCTGGCGCTGTGGCGCGTCAACGTGCGCCGCCACCTGTCCATGGACATGGCTCGCAACGCCGTGGCCGCGCCCTTCCAGAGGTGGGGCTGGGGGATGGGGGGCGGGGAGGGAATGGTGGTGGCGGTGGGTCTGAAAGAGGGGGGCGGGGGCGGCTGTAGTGTGCGTGTGGGTTTGTGTGGGGGTTTGTGTGGGTGTGGGTGTGGGCGTGTAAGTAGGGTTAGTTCATTCCATAACCCAAAGCAAAGGAGTCTTAGGGGTGGGGTGGGCAGTTAGCCCTATTCCAGGCCCCACCTATGCGGGCCAAGAGGGGCAGGACGGCTTTGTGGGCCAAGGCTTTGTGGGCCAAGGCTTTGTGGGCCAAGGCTTTGTGGGGTGAGGGAGGTGGTAGCCTGGTAGGGCAGGAGGGGTGTCAGGTTGTGGGAGGGCGGCAAGGGGACAGGAGGAGACTCGGGGGGTGAGGGAGCGGGGTTGCCGGCATTGGCACGGAAGGCTTGACCGCAATGGGTGTGTGCGTGTGCGTTGTGTGTATGTGTGTGGCCAACAGTCCCAGGTAGCCAGTTCTACTGTATATGCACACACACACACACACGTCCATGTGCCCGCGTGTGTACATACCGGTAGTTAATGGCGCAAGCACACACACACACCCATTGCGGTCAAGCCTTCCGTGCCAATGCCGGCAACCCCGCTCCCTCACCCCCCGAGTCTCCTCCTGTCCCCTTGCCGCCCTCCCACAACCTGACACCCCTCCTGCCCTACCAGGCTACCACCTCCCTCACCCCACAAAGCCTTGGCCCACAAAGCCTTGGCCCACACAGACTACCAAACTAATGCGTGATTCTTTGGGATGCTAGTGCTCTGCCGCTAGCATCGGACAGCGTCTCAGATACACGATTACGTGATCCATCCAGATAGCTGTAAACCCGTTGTTACACACACACACAAACACACACACACACACACACACACACACACACACAGGCACGCGGAGATCGCCTGGACCTACCTGCACACCTACGGCTACATCAACTTCGGCACCGCGGCGCAGCAGCAGCCGCCCGAGGCGCAGCACGCAGAGACCGTCATCGTCATCGGGGCGGGGCTGGCGGGTGAGGCGGCGGCGGCGGCGTGTGTGTGTATGTGTGTGTGTTAGAAAACGGAACGAATCGCCCTTCAGCCGCCCAGAGTTACTTACCGATACGCACCAAAATTACCGAGCTCCGCGACGACCCGTATTAGCATACTTACCTGCAAATGCCTGTAACCCCCCACCGGGCGACCGACGCACGATCTGACCCCGGCATGCCCCACATGCGATGTATGCGCCTACAACATTTGCCCAGCACGCCGAATTCCCGAGCCCCACCCGCTGTCGGTAGTCTCGCCCACGGGCGACAGAGGAAGCACAAGCGGAAGGGAAGCGGCGGCGCGAAACGTCAAGGGCATGTAAATGGGCAGACGCGAGCACTAGGATGGCGTGCAGCAGGCATGCTAGCTAACACACAATCCCAGCCCGCCCACTAAGTACAAAATGCAGAAGAGAACAAGTAAGACAAGGGCGGCGAGGTAGCAACCATCACACCATCCCATCGATGGCTAACCCCCACCCACACACGCCCACCCACACACACGCCCCCTCACCCCACACACACGGCCCCCCCTCTCCTCCTCCTCCCGCCAGGCCTGGCGGCGGCGCAGCAGCTGCGGCAGCTGGGCTACAAGGTGTTGGTGCTGGAGGCGCGGGAGCGGCCCGGAGGGCGGGTGCACAGCGCTCGCATGGAGGTGAGGGGGCAGGTGGAGGGGGTGGGGGCGGTGGTGGCGGTGGTGAGGCAGGGGGTGGGGGTGGAGGGAGGAGAGACGCAAGGAAGACGGAGGGGGGCAGCAGCGGGGAGGGGGGGCAGCAGTGGGGAGGCGGGCAGCAGCGGGGAGGGGGCGGCGGGGTAGTTGGTTTCAGGCCCCAGGCCTACCTGTTGGGGGGGAGGGGCTGGGTGGAGTGGGTTAGAGGAGGAAGCGGGCGGCACCGGTGCAGGGGGGCTGGGGCTGGGGCTGCACGCTGGGGCTGGGGGGCTGCATGCAGGCTGAAGCTGCGCTGGGTATGTTGCTTGCGGTCAAGTCCCTGCAAACACACAGCCCTTGAACACACACACACACACACACACATACACACACACACGGATTCCTCTCCGTTTCCGTTTACCAACACATACACACACACACGCGCACGTGTGCACATGCACGTGCTGCTACGGACACGGGACGCAGGCGGGCGGTCTGGCGGGTGTGGCGGAGCTGGGCGGCTCCATTGTGACCGGCTGCGAAGGCAACCCGCTGGCGGTGCTGGCGCTGCAGGTGTGGCCGTGTGTGGGGAAGGGGGAGTGGGGTGGTGCGGTGAATGTTTTCAGGTTTGGGAGTTGTGGTTGTGGGGGGGGGGGGGGTTGGGGTAGTTTGATGCCATGCCCGATGAGGGTGCGGCGGGTGGTGTGGGGTGCAAAAGCTTGGGGGTGTTGTGGCAAGGGGCAGGGCGGGCGGGCTGGCGGCGGGACCCAGCGTGTTGTTGCCTCCAAATCCAAACATACACCCAAAGTCATACTGTATGCCCACCTCGTGTGTGTTTGTATGTGTGTGTGTATGTGTGTGTGTGTGTGTGTTTCACACGTTTACCCGAACAACAGGGCAACATCCCCGCGCACCGCATCGCCGACGCCACGCCGCTGTACTGGGACGACGGCCGGCCCGTGGACGAGGCCTTTGACCGGCAGGTGGGTCCGGGTGGCAGTGGGCGGGTGGGTGGGTGGGTGGGTGGTAGTTCATTCCAGAAACCAGAAGCAAAACGACCAAGAGAACCCGAACCAACCAGCCCAACCCAGAGCGCGGAGGTGGTGTGGCCTTAACCTGTGGGTCGCGGGCGCCCTTGAGCCTTGAATCTTCAGTCTTGTTGTCGGTGTTGTCGGTAGTCGCGAATGGTGGGTGGGTGGGAGAGAGGGTTGATGGTGAGCTGCTCCCGTTAAGAAAGGAACTGCGCGTTGAGCGAGAGGGGGGGCAGGGAGCGGCAGGGACGGGAAGTGACTCCAGAACCCTAGACACTACCGGTAACCGACCGAGCGAACCCAAACCCACTTGGAGGAGGGGCAGGGGGAGGGAGAAAGTGGGAGAGGAAGGGGCGTCGGGTGTGGGCCTGCGTACCTCTAAACACTGCCCCAGAACCGCCCCTTGCTGCCTTACTCGCACGACACGGCTTCTTACTCGCATGAAACACGACACGCGGCTCGCTGTCCCGGCTTCCTTGGACAATGCGCCTTGGCATGCATGGAACTGTCCCTCCGCCTACCTGTACTTGTTTGTACTTTCTATTTCCCTTCCCCCCTTCATCACGAATCCTGTATGTGGGACTCCTCCGGGCCCCCCACCCCATGTTCCTCCAAGACCGCCTATGATGTTCTTCTTAATCTAAATGCATGGAACCCCCACTCCCACTCCGGCCGCCCCCGCTCTGCCTGCAGGTGACCGAGCGCTACAACGACGTCCTGGAGCGCTGCGACGCGCTGTGCCAGCAGCTGGGACCCACCGCCGGCGACCTCATCTCCATTGAGGCGGCGCTCACGGCGCTGTGGGAGGAGGCCTGCGCCGCGGCGGAGCAGGCGGAGGAGCCGGCGGCGGAGGGGCAGGCGGAGGGACAGCAGGCGGAGGGGCAGCAGGCGGCGGCGGTGGCGGCGCGGGCGGCGGCGCGGTGAGCCTGTGTTTAGGCGAAGGGGATGGGTTACTCGTGGGGGGCTTACTGATGAACAGTCCAGGCGAAGGGGGGGAGGGTGTGGCGGCGGCGTGTGTGTATTTGTTGGCCGACTTGCCTCTTGCGCAGCTGTGGCTCTAGCCCCTTTGGGGTCGTCTTGCTTTCCGTATTTCTAAGTATTGGCGGGCGGGCGTGGGCTCTATGAATGAAGCACAAGAAGCCAGAGCTCCGGCCCAGCCCGCGGCCCTGGATGCACCGTTGCGCTAGGTGGCGCCCAACCCATCATACCCACCTGGACCCCCCATTCCCACGTGGCTTGCCGTCGATCTTGCAGCCCCGCTTCGCTCACCATCCAGGCATATGCCTCACCACCCCTTCAGCACGGCCTGGCATTCACAACCCCACCACCACCTGACCCACCACCACGGCGCCGCCGCCCCCACCCCACCACCTCCGGTCTGGGTCCTGGGTTTATTCGGGTTGCAATGGTCGCCTCGGTTTCTGGAATGACCTACCCCGCCCCCTCCCTCCCTAACCCCCTCCTCCTTCTGCACCTGTTCTATCACTTCGCCACATATCCTTGCCACCTCCCCACCTCCCAGTCGCGTTCGCATTTTGTTTCTCACCGGGACTGTTTACCAGTAACCCCCACCTCCCCACCTCCCCACCCCGTACCCCGTCCCCCTAACCCAGGCGGGCCGAGGCCGACCAGCTGTTCCACTGGCACGTGGCCAACCTGGAGTTCGCCAACGCGGCGCGGGCGGGCGAGCTCAGCCTGCGGCACTGGGCGCAGGACGACGCCTACGAGCTGCTGGGAGAGCACGCCTTCCTGGCGGGTGAGTGGGTGGGTGGGGAGGACTTGTGACCCCACCCACCACCCACCATCACCCAACATTCAACACGACACTCACTGGCCCCCAACACCACCGCACTGCCTTGCCACCGTCTTCATGCCATTCCTAACCATACCTGGTACCCCTTGCTCCCCATCACACACGCACACACACACACACACACACACACACACACACACACACACACACAGGCGGCAACGGGCGGCTGGTGCAGCTGCTGGCGGCCGACCTGCCCGTGCTGTACCGCTGCCCGGTGGCGGAGGTGCGCTACGGCCCCGGCGGCGTGGCGGTGCTCGCCGCGGACGGCAGCAGCTACCAGGCGGCGGCGGCGGTGGTGACGCTGCCGCTGGGGGTGCTCAAGGTGCGCGGGGAGGAGGGGGAGGAGGAGGAGGGTTGTAGCCGGTCTTTCTTAAGGGGGCTTAAGGGGGCGGGCTCCGGAAACTCTCTCACGATTCGGAATGCTGCAGTACGGTGTGCAGTGCGTGGCACCTACCGGCTTCCCAGGTACTGCCCCCTCCCCCACCAGCCGCCCGCTTAGGGGCGCGCTACCTTTCACTCGACATACATACCGATTACTATACTCGCCAGCAAACGGGAACGCAGCCTCGGCGAACACGGCGCTGGAGCCACCGGTAATGTACCCGCTGTCCGCTGGACATCGGCACTTCACAAACATTTGATACACACCGTCCTACGGTCGTTTCTATGACCCCCCCCCCGGTCGTTTCTATGACACCCCCCCGGTCGTTTCGCTTCTGGTTTCTGGAATGAACTAACCCCCTCCACCTCTTCCGCCATTTTCTCTCGCCCTCCCCTTCCTCGTCATAAATTAAACATGCATGGCATCCCCAACCTCCCCTCGCCGCCTCGCTTTCCTCCCCACCTCCCGCCTCCTCCTGCCGCCCCCTGCCTCCACCTCACAGGCGGGGGACGTGGTGTTCGACCCTCCGCTGCCGCCGTCCAAGCAGGAGGCCATCCAGCGCCTGGGGTACGGCCGCCTGAACAAGGTGCGGGGTCAGGTTCGGGGTAGTTCATTCCAGTAACCTGCCATCCCCGGCCTCCACACACACACCCGGGACTGTTTACCAGTACCCCCCCCCCCCACACACACACACACACATCTGCCCCCCCCCATCGGCACTTCACAACATTTGGTACACACACCATCCCATGGATGGCTACCTCCCGGGTTCCCTCGGTCTGTTTGCTTGGGTTTCTTGGAATGAACCACAACCCACCCTCCTCCTCAGGTGGCGCTCCTGTTCCCGCGGGTGTTCTGGGACCCGGCCGTGGACACCTTCGCGGTGGCAGTGCGCGAGCCGGAGCGGCGCGGAGCCTACTACCTGTTCTACTGCGGCCACCACACCGGGTGGGCAGGAGCAGGGGGGGTCGGAGCAGGGGGGGAAAGGAACAGGGGGGGTAGGAGGAGGAGCAGGGAGGAGGGGAAGGAGAGAGGAGGAGGAGGAGAAGGAGGAGGAGGAGGGGAAGGAGAGAGGAGGAGGAGCAGGAGGAGGAGGAGGAGGAGGAGGAGGAGGGACGGGAGGCATGCGACTTTGATGGGTTACGAGGGGAGAGGGTGCAGCAGGTTTGGCGTGGCATGGCTGGTGTCAGAAAAGCACAACGTAAAGGGTCGACACTGTTCGTGCGTGCGGCGTGGCTGGTGTTGTGCTAAGGTGTGCAAACGCGGCAGGCGCCCGCAGCACCACAGTTTTCCCCCCCACACACACAACCGCTGGATTCCCCACACCACGCAACTTCACCGCTTGCGCCGGAACTTGGAGCCGCCATGCACACACGCCTCATCGCGCTGGTAACACCCGCTCGCTTCCCCTCTCTGACCACGCTCCTCCTCCCTCCTCCCACCCACCCACAGCGGCGCCCCGGTGCTGACGGCGCTGGTGGCGGGCGCCGCCGCCGTCGCCATCGAGGCCGTGAGCGACCGCCAGGCGGTGGCCGAGGTGATGGCCGTGCTGCGGAGCATCTTTGAGAAGCCGCGGGCAGCAGCAGCAGCAGCAGCAGCGGGGGCAGCAGCAGGAGGCGGAGGCGGAGGCGGGGGCGGAGACAAGCAACAGCCGCAGGTGGACAAGGTGCCCGAGCCGCTGCAGGTTGGTAGTGTTTTGTTTTATTCTTCAGGCGGCGTCACACAGCGATAGACGTGTGATTTTATCATCGGTGCAGCAGTGGTGCAGCAGTGGTGCGGTGTGGGGTGGGGGTGGGGTGGGGTGGGGTGGGGTGGGGTGGGGTGCGGCAAGAGAGCCTCTGGGTTGAACGAGGGATCGGCCGGTTCAGTCAGTCGCCCCGCGAGCCGCGGTCGCCCACCACCGCCGCGTCCACACCCACGTGCTCGAGCATGCTCTCTTAGCCTTGCCGGCCCCGGGGGGGCGTACGGCTGCCGCTGCTGCTGTACCCGCACACCGCCGACACGCACGACACGAAACACACAGCCGTACGCGCGCTCCTGCACGCACGCACCTTTGCCCCCCCACGTGCTCGCACCGTGTCAGGCCATGTCTGTCGCATGCAAAGCATCTCCCTCTGTCTCGATGTCAAACCCACACACAAACCCACACACACACGGTTTTGTTGTGTTAACACACACACACACGCACTGTTCTCTCCCTTGTGATCTCTAACACACACACGCACACACGCACACGCACGAGCAATCCGTTTCGTTTTTCCTAAACACACGCACGCACAGGCGCTGGTGACGCGGTGGGGCGCTGACCCGTACAGCCGCGGCAGCTACAGCAGCATGGGGCTCAGCTGCCGCGGCGCCGCCGAGTACGCGGCCATGGCGGCGCCGGTGGCGGGGCGCCTGTTCTGGGCGGGCGAGGCCACCATCCACAAGTGAGGGTTGGGGGTGCCATGCATGTTTATTTAATGACGAGGTAGACGTAGAACAGACGTGCTACAGTTTGGGGGGGCGGGGGAGCGGGCGGGGGCGAGGGCAAGGGCGAGGAAGTAGCCCCCCTTGTGTTATGTTGGCGGCGGGAACGCGGAAACCGCCGTTTGCTGTCCCTACCACTCCCTTTGCCGTCACTCCAGCCGCTGCACTCCCTGCCAACCCCTCTCCCTCCTTCCCGCCCTCCCACCCCTCCCTCCTTCCCTCCCTCCCTCCCACCGCTCCCACCACACCTCCCGCCCCGCCCCGCCTCTCCCCCTCCCCCTACCTCGAACAGGTACCCAGCCACCATGCACGGCGCCTTCCTTTCGGGGCTGCGCGAGGCGGGCCGCATCCACTACGCCTTTGCGCGCGCGCGCCACGGCCTGCCGCCCAGGGTGAGAGGGCGGAGAGGACCGCACGGGAGGCGGGGAGGGGTGCCATGCATGTTTAATTAAGGACGAGGGGGGAAAGGGGAGGGGGGGGCAGTGGGGGCCGGGGGAGTGTGCGGGCGTGCAGGGGGAAAGGGCACTTGAATGCGAGTGGATGGGCAGAGGAAGGTGCGCATTGAGATCGCAGGCGCTCAGGTGCAAACGAAGTTGTTCATCATGTGTTGTATGGCTTGACTTTGCACACAGGACGACGGCAGCTCGGCTCTTGGCTACGCAATCGGTGGCCCCGGGGACGTCGGCGCCACGCCCACCGCGCCGCCGGCTGGGCCCGCGCTCAGCCACGTGCGGCGGATGCAGGTTTGTGTGGTTATGGGCGTGTGGGCGTGCGTGGGTGCGTGGGTGTGGGGGTTCCATGCATGTTTAATTAATGACGGGGGAGATGTAGACAGACGTTGCGGCACCGAAGGCGTACCGATACCCGGGGGGGGCGTGCGGGTGCGTGTGGGTGTGGGGTTGCGCGTGCGTGGGGGATGCGTGTAGGGGCGTGCGCCAGATGCACCCATTCTGCGTCTCACCCAGCCCGGGACGGACGGACGAACCCGAACCCATGAAATGCAAGATGGCTTTTAGGTGCAGCAACGGAGCAGCTCGCTGTGGTTTTGTGCTATCGTACACACGCCCCTGTATGCATATACACACACACACACGCACAAGTCTTTCATAGTACTCTCCCTTGTGATCTCTAACACACACACACACACACACACACACACACACACGTACACGTACACAGGCGCTGGCCGCCTCCCTGCGCGGCCTGTTCTCGGGCGCCGAGCCCGACCTGGAGTTTGGCTGCTTCAAGGTCCTGTTCGGGGGCGCCGGCAGCGGAGGAGGAGGAGCGGGAGGAGGAGGGGGAGGAGCGGGGGGCGACAAGGCGGCGGCAACAGCAGGAGGAGGAGGCGACGGTCCTCAGGTGGGGGGGGGGCCAAGGGGGGTAGTTCGTCCCAGAAACCAGAAGCGGGGGGGGGGCGGGAGGAGCGAAAGGACGTGTGGTGGCCGATGGTGGGCCCAGCTCCCAGCAGGGGGGGGCGCCGCACAGGCATTCAGTCACGCACCGAATGAGATACAGCTTTGAAGGAGCCCAGCAGGAGTGAAGACCCTCTCGGCCTCTCGGCTGCCCGCGCCCACACACACAAACACACACACACAAACACACACATAGTACTCTCCCCTGTGATCTCTAACACACAAACACACACACACACACACACGCACACACACACACACACACACACGCACATACACACACACACGCACAGGATCTGCCGCTGCACGAGTGGGCGCTGGTGCAGATCGACCTGGGTGAGTGGGGGCCGGAGGTGGGTGGGCGGGGTGGGGCGGGGCGGGGCGGGGCCCGCGGGATGGCTGCGAGGCAGGCAGGAGGGGGACAGAAGCAGCAAGGGCTCAGGAGGAGGGGGAGAGCAAGGGGCACGGGCTCAGGAGGAGGAGGAGAGCAAGCGGCAAGGGCTCAGGAGGAGGGGGAGAGCAAGGGGCAAGGGCTCAGGAGGAGGGGGAGAGCAAGGGGCACGGGCTCAGGAGGAGGAGGAGAGCAAGGGGCAAGGGCTCAGGAGGAGGGGGAGAGCAAGGGGCACGGGCTCAGGAGGAAGGGGAGAGCAAGCGGCAAGGGCTCAGGAGGAGGGGGACAGAAGCAGCAAGGGCTCAGGAGGAGGGGGAGAGCAAGGGGCACGGGCTCAGGAGGAGGGGGAGAGCAAGGGGCAAGGGCTAGGAGGAGGGGGAGAGCAAGGGGCACGGGCTTAGGAGGAGGGGGAGAGCAAGGGGCACGGGCTCAGGAGGAGGGGGAGAGCAAGCGGCACGGGCTCAGGAGGAGGAGCTGAAGGCCTTCAATTCACGGTGCTAGTCCTGGGCACGCTGGCATTGCGATTCGCACTGCGCAGCGCGCCTCTGCATGGTCCCATCACCGCCCTGCCGCACGCGTGCGTGTGTGTAAACGGCACAGGCAATGTGCGCACAAGGAACGTGGGCGCCGGCGCAACCGCCAACGGCGCCGCGGGGAGCGGCAACGGCGCCGACGGCGAGGGGCCCGACGGCGAGCGCGCCACCAACCCGGCGGCGGCGGCGGGGCCCGCCGGCACCGGCGTCGGCGCCAGCCGCGGCCGCCGCGGCGCGGGGTCCTCCTCTGCCGCGGCGGCGGCGGCGGCGCGGCCGGGCGGGCACCGGCGGCGGGCGGTGGTGCACCTGCCGCTGCCGCGGCCGGCGGCGGAGGCGCTGTGGTGCATCCGCGGCGACGACGCCAGGCTGCTGGCGCTGACCAACCGCTTCGGGATAAAGCTGCCGGGTGAGCGCGACGCACTTACGCGGCACCTCCAAAGCAAACACTCAGCGTTCCAGCGCTCATGCGGTGCTCATTTGGATGACGGGTGAATGACGGGTGCACCTGCCCCAATACGAAGTACAGCATCGCCTCAAGCTATCTATCTATCTATCTACAACGCTTTTTGCCCTGCGGCGGCGGCACAACAGGCATGGGCGGCGGCGGCACCGAGTGGGACCCCTACGTCGTGATGGAGCAGCTGGCGGCGCAGCTGGCGGCGCGGCGGCAGGCGGCGCTGCAGCAGCAGCAGCCGCCACTGCCGCCCACCGTCGCGGCGCAGCTAGTGGCGGCGGCGGCGGCGGAGCAACAGCACCACCAGCGGCTGCAGTAAGCGGAGGATTCGGCTTGTGTGTCTTCGCCAACCTGCTTTCGGCTTTCAAGTGTTCTTTTGCACCAGGGCATTCAATGTATTATTGCAACGAAGACAAGGCGTGGAAGGTTGGGGAAGTGGGAGCTGGCTGTGCACAGAGGTGAAGGCGGCCCTGAGCAGTGTGAGGCGCGGCTAGCTGTTGTGCTGGCCAGTGACAGCGCCACTGCGCTGTGTCCGTCAAGCTGTGGAGGCATGTGGAGTGAAGATTTTGCGGATGGAATGCCGTGGATGGAAGGTTAAAGGACTGGTGTTGGGGCGGTGGGGGTGTGTTTGCGGTTGCGGTTGTGAAGTTTCGGATGGTTGGCTGGCGTGAGGGCGGCAGATGAAGGTGGTCGCCTTAATGCGCTGAGTGGCAAAGGCGCTGTGGCCGTTTTGGAAGATGGTGGCACAACAACAACATCTTTGTTTACAACTGCAATATGTTCTGTTGCGTTCTGTTGCGGCGCCTGCCTGCCTGCCTGGCCTGACGAGCTCAATCATCATCATCATCATCATCATCATCATCATCATCTTGTGCCCTGTTTGACAACTGGCGCCACACTTGCCAAAGATAGGAAGTCGTGGACTCGCGAACAAAGAGCAACGCCCCGTGCCGACGCCACCAACCCTGCTCCGCCGTTTACCGTTGTAAGCCACACAACGAACCTACGAAGAAGACCCCTCGTTCATTCGTGCCACGCGCTATCCGTTCGTTCTGACCCCGGCTTCCGAACATTCCGCCCCCGCCGTTCCTTGCTTCCGCCTCAGCCTCGAAGAGAGAAAGCAACTCAGTGCAGTGCATGGCATGAAAACTGAGTAGCTCAAGAGCAACGCATGCCGAAAAGATCAATTGCAAAATCGTTTGATGATAGTGCGTGCATGAATATGAGCCTACTACCATGTACCGCCCACCTTTACTCAGCGCCCGCACGTACCAGCATGTACACAAATTGGTGCCCCTGCACACGACAGATCAGCAGTACCGGTACACGTGCACAGCGCACCCGAAAGGTGCGGCACATCCCGCAGTCCCCCCTGAGCAGTAAGCAGCAGGGAATGTGGCCGGCCCGCCCAGGGCCCAGGGCCTAGGGCGGCCAGGCACACACCCAGGCGCCACCTCATGCACACACCATCACCCGCACCTGGCCCCTTCCTTTTACACCCCCGTATCACCACCATCACCACCATCACCACCACCACCACCACCACCACCACCACCACCACATTAGGCAGTGCCTCCGGTGCCGCCGGTGGTGGTGCCGGTGCCGGTGCCAGTGCCAGCGGTGGTGCCGGCCTCCTCCATCACACCACCCTCGCCCACGCCGCCGCCGCCAGCGCCCATGCCGCCGCCGCCGCCGCCGTGCTTGGCGGCGTGGTGCATGCGACCGCCGGTGCCGTGCTGCATTTGCCCCATCATGTGTGGCGGCTGCTGCGTAGTGACCCCCTCAATGTGGCCGCCGTGGCCGTGGCCGTGCGCCGCGCCGCCGGTGATGGTGATGCGCTTGGGCTCCACCTTCTCCACCTCCTTCTTGGGGATACACACCTGACGATGCGGGGGGGGGGGGTGAGGGGGTGAGGGGTGGGGAGGTGGTGAAGGGTGGGAGGTGAGGGGTGGGAGGTGGCGTGGGGCGGGGGGGTGGTGGGGAGGGGGGCCGTGGGCGTGGTGGGTGGGTGTATCCTGGAAGCATGGTTCCGCTTTGGCCCCAAGCCCGCAGCTCCACCAACCAGCCCCCACCCCACCCCACCCCACCCCACTCCTCCCAGAGCCCGCAGCCAACTCCGCCCCCAAACCATCCCACCAACCCACCAACCCACCATCTCCCTTCAGCGCGAACAACGCGGCCACACACACGAACCCACACACGACACCCGCCCACCCCCCCAACTGCGCCACCCCCCCATCCCCCCCACCCCCCGCCCACCTTGAGCACGCCGTTGTCCATGGAGGCGCAGATGCCCTCGGGCGCGGCGTTGTCGGGCAGCGTGAAGGCGCGGCTGAAGGTGAAGCTGGAGCGCTCGGCGCGCCACACCTGGTAGGTAGGTAGGCAGGGCAGGGAGGGGGGCAAGAGGGGGGTGGGGTAGCCATGGTGTTTAATCAATGGGGGGGACAGGAGGGGGACAGGGTAGGGGCGGAGTGAGGCAAGGGACGGGCAAGAGGAGCGGAGGGTGGGGGGTAATTCATTGGCGTTCAAAGGCGGGGGGGCGGGGAGAAACTTCCAATGGAGAATTTGAACACACCAGCAGAAGCAGGCTCTGGTCCGCGTGCAGTGCAGGCTCACACCCGCCCACACATACGGCCACGGCCTTTCATGCGTTCTCTGACTGCCTCTCCCTTGTGGTCTCTGAAAACACACACGGCCACCCGCCAGTTCGCCACCCGCCGCCTACCTTGCCGGAGATGTCCTTGTCCTCACGCGACACCTTGCGCCCGCCGCTCACCTGCAGCACGGGCGGGGGGGAGGGAGGGAGGGAGGGAAAAGTAGATTCGTTGGATTACTAGGATTCGAGGTTTGGGCGCGGTTTGGGTACGTTGCATGACCGCAGCCACCCCCCGGCGGCCCCCGGCGGCCCCTCTCCCTTACCTGGCGCGCCCACCAGCCCACACACGTTCCCCCTGCCCCCACCCGGGGGGGCCACAACCGACCTCGCCCCACACGCAAGCCATTCCTGCCCCGTGTCCCATCCTGCCCCGTGCACCGTACACGCACCACACCCGCACCCGCGCCCACCAGCCCTCACCCACACCCACACGCACACACACACACACACATACACACACACACACACACACACCATACACGCACCCACACACAGACCCATCCACGCACCCACACACCCGCACGCACCCACCGTGAGCACGCCCTCATGCAGCTCCACGCGCACGTCGTCCGGGTTCATACCGGGCGTGTCGCAGTGCAGCTCGAAGGCGGCGGGCGTCTCTGGGGTTGGGGTTGGGTTGGGGGTGGGGTTGGGGTGTGAACGAGGTGGTGGTGTTTGAATGTCAAAGTGGGTAGGTGTGAAAATGGCAGAGGGAATGGGTGGGAAGGATGCGGGATTCAGGGTGGTGGTGGGGTGCTAGAAGGTGGACGAGGCGACGGCTCTTGACACGCGGCAAGCCCCAGACGCCCTGGCCGCCCCCCGCTTCTTTCTGAAGCTTCCCACACAATAAGCTGCCGCTCCGCCCGCCCACCGCGAACGCCCCTGCCAGACTGCCCCGCGCATGCACCTCGGATCTGCTGCGGGCCCACCGCCCCTCTCCGCCCCCCACCACCTCCCTCCGCCCCACTACACCACCACCCCTCTCCGCCCCCCTCACCGATGATGTCCATGGGCATACTGGTGGCGGTGGTGGCGGCCGCCGGCATCCCCGGCATCACCATGAGCGGCTTCCACAGGTCCATTAGCCCGCCGCCGCCGCCGCCCATGACACCACCCGGCATCGCGCCGCCGCCGCCGGCGCCGCGCTGCACCGGCACGCCAAAGCTGCCGAGCATGCCTGCAGTGGCCGCCGCCGCAGCAGCCGGCATGGGGCGGCAGGGTTGGGTAGAAGGGGAGGTTAGTCGGGGCCGAGGGGCGGGCGAGGAGGGGCGGGCAACGAAAGGGCGCGCGAGTTTCTAGTCAGCAGTCGACTGCCTGGCCCGACCCAGCTGCCCCAAATATCCCCTGCAAGCAACTAGTCGCCATAGCAGTGAGATTAGCAGCGCCGCCGCAGCAGCAGTCGCTGCTGCGAAGTCGCGCCCTGTCGCGCTTCTGACACAGCGCACCGCGCTCTTGGATTTTCGAGGACCCCGGCCGGAGCTCACTCACGGTTCATCGCACGCTCCATCTCGTTTGTGAAGGGGTCGGACAGAAGCAGAGCCATCTCCGACTCAGAAGAGGTCGCAGCGCGGCTGTTGTGAGTTCGCCGAAAGGTTCCGGGAGTGGTTGGTCTTGCTTTTGTTTTTTGTGAAGTTGAGCGCTTGTGTGTGATTCGGGAGCGTGGCAGAGTTTGCGAACAGCTTCTAGTTTCTGGGAGTGCTCGGGGCCAAGAGCGCTCATATCAACCGGGGCGGCCGCGCTGACGCGGCAGCGCCGTATCCTCCGGAGCAGCCGCCAAGGTTGGGTCAGCCCGACCGGCTGCGCCGCGCCGCGCCTCCTCGCCGCGCACCACCGAGCTACGCTGCACGCCACCCGCACCTGCGCTTCACAGGTCAATGTGTGTGGGGGCAGACGCGGCATGGAAGAAGAGCAGCTCGGCGGAGCCATGCGTGGGCGCGCCTGTGTGAGCTCGGCGGCGTTTCTTTACGCCGCGCCACGCCAGCAGTCGCCAGCGCTCCGGCGGGGCCTGTCCTCGTCGGCGCCCGCGCGGACCCCGCCCCCCGGACCCACCCACCCACACACACACACGCCAGCGACCCACCGAACCGCCCAGTCCCCGCACGCCTCTGCGCGGCCCAGGTGCGCACCCATGCATGGCACCTGACCCAGATTAAAATCGGAGTCATTTGAGCCACATACGGCACTGAACATACGGCACACCGTGCCTCACAGCGTGGCCCGCTGCTTTAGATTGCGCCCGCCCGCTGGCCCTGTTTCCTCATTCAGGGCATGTGCCCACGGGCCTGTGGGGCGGCCCAGGGTCGTGTAGTGATGCTTCGCCGCGCCGCGACACGCACGCAGCCTAACAGCACTTTCCTGAGACGATGGACCGGTATGAGTGGCGATGGGCGGTTGGGGGCTGCGGGGCTGCGATGTGTCGATGCAAGGTCCGTGTGTGTGGCGAAGCCCCCCGGCGTTAGATTTCAGAGACTGGGGGGCAGCTGGAGGTCCAGGCGACTTCACACTTAGTGCACGGGCCCATGCCCGGTGGCTTTCAAATCCAGACCAGGGTAGGTCCATGGCCCAGCTCCGTCGAATGGTTCGGCCAGCTCGACGAGCTCGACCCGCTGCCATACTGTCTGCTGTCCGCGCTGTCGATCTGTTGCACGCGGGGCCTCCTTTGGCTCGAAATTGATGTCCATAGCCGTGTGCTCCAGGGTAAAAACGATCATGCGCGGGCAGCCGAAACGGTGGGTGGGGCCAGCTCAGGGAAAAACCGCCCGGGCCAAAACCGTGCCAGCTGCATGCCTCCCTACCCGCCGCACCGCGCATGACGACGGCTGCTTTGACTTTGGAAGCTAGTCTGAGACGTTGGTCGTGAGAGCATCACACAATCATTTGTCATAGTCTAGAGGTGAAAGCGCCGTGAAGAAAGTCTGGCACAGTCTCCTGCTTTCTGAGCTTAGCGCACTGACAGCCTACATCAAGTACTGTTATCAAGATATGACATCGGCACTGAAATTGGTTTAAGGCCTGTGAGCCCCGCAGAGCTCCGCAGCAAATGGTTGGCAAGCCATAGGCATAGCGCTGATATGAGATAAAGCCGGATCATGAGCTGGTGGTATCAGCCATGACTTCGATTCGCGGAGCTGCTTTCGGCTGCGTGGCAGAAGCAGTGGTGCTCATTGTCGTCGCGCTGCTGGTCCTCCCGCCTATAGCAGGGCAGACTGCAGGGACGTGCAGCCCAGCAGAGCAGACGCAAGCCCTGCTGGATTTTTACACGGTCAGCGGCGGAACCAATTGGACGGAGCGGTCGAATTGGGGCAACACTAGTTTGACCTGTTTTCGGAACCTCACCCTCAAGCCGAACGACACCACTTCGTATTACATCCCCATCCCGCTTCCGAGCCACTGCTGCTGGCAGGGCGTGTCATGCTGCCTCTTTCCCAACATCAGCCTCAGCCTGGGCACGCGCATCGTGGAATGTGGCAGCAATCAGTGCAACTGCACAGTAAATGCAACCACGGGGCTCAGCTTGGGGCGCAACAACGTCCGGGGCAAGCTGGAGGAGATGCTGTCTCCGGACATTACGCGCCGCCTCAGCTGCCAGCTGCGAACGATATTTCTTTCGGGCAACGGTGAGGGCAACACGGGAGCGCGGGGTCATCGTGGGCGTGGGGTGCGGGCGGTTAGGGGAGTGGCAGGTGTGGGGTGGGGCCTGCGGGGTTGGCAGACCCCAGGGTGCGACTGGGAGTGTGGCACAGCCGGCCACCGATGGGTGTGGCGGTCTGACTTATGAACATAGGCGGGAATATGACGGAGGTAAGCCGAACTTTGCAGCGGCGCGTGACCGTGCCGAACGCGCCGATGGGGTGCCCCCTCTCAGCCTTGACCGCCCAGCGAGCCCAGCACGCACCTTGCGCGTGTGCGCGCGCACACACACAAACACCTCACGTCCCGCCACTGCCTCCTTGGCGTGCAGAGGTGTCCGGGACCATCCCCTCAAGCATCAGCACTCTCACGGACCTTAAAGTGCTGTCGGTGGCGAGCAACAGTGAGCTTGTCAGGCCTGTTGGCCGTGGTGCCTTGCTGCAGTGGTGATACATAGCGCCTGATAGGTTGCATTTGAGGGCGGTTGGCGCTCGCGAGTGCACATGAGGGCAGCACCGGGAACGCGGGCGGCCAGGTCAGGGCTCAGGCTCAGGCCAGGGGCCGAGGCTGGGGAGGGTAGCAGTCCAATGCGTCGGGGCTGGGGCTAGGGAGGGACGTGTGCATGCGACGGCAGTGCGGGTGTGCGGGAGCGCGCAGCGGCATGCGTGGGCCGCGTGCCCCCCCACCCCCCACACACGTCGATACGACCAGAGGCAGGCCCTGGGCCTGAGGCTGTGGCTGCATAGAAGGGCTTGGGGGTGCTGGCACCTCACGTGCACAACGAACCGGTTGCTCGTCGGATTCCGGGCCAGGCGCTTTTCGCACTGCACTCGTGCAGCGTCCCGCATACCCCCCTTGCCTGCCCACTCCACTTACCTTCCGCGTCCCACTCCGCGTCCCACTCCACTTACCTTCCACCCTGCCTTCCACCCTGCCTCCCTCCTGCACCTCCTCCTCCTCCTCTTCCTGCTCCTCCTCGGCCACCTTAACCACAACCACCACGTCGGCGCCTCCTCCAACTACCACCACCACCACCACCACCACGGCCAGCCATCACCGGCACGCTGCCCGAATCGCTCAGCCGCATCACGGGCCTGGAGGAGCTGGACGTGTCCTCCAACTCCCTCACAGGTGGGGGCAGGGGGCGGGGGGCAGGGGGCAGTGGGGCAGGGGCAGTGGGGCAGTGGGGCAGGGGGCAGTGGGGCCGGGGGCAGGGGGCAGTGGGGCAGGGGGCAGTGGGGCAGGGGGCAGGGGGGCAGTGGCAGTGGGGCAGGGGGCAGGGGGGCAGGGCGCAGGGGCGGGGGGCAGGGCGGGGCGAGGCGTGGAAGGGCGGGGCAAGGGGAGGCGGTGAAGGGAAGGGCGAGGCGGGGACGGGGGAGGGAGGGACCCGGAAACGGGGGAAGGGTCGGGAGGGCGGGAGGCGTCGGGTCAGGGGCCGAGCGTTGAGGCCAGCGGGCGGGCAGGCAGGGTCCGAACCGGCAGGAGCCACAAGGGGCCACAAGCGCACAGGCAGGCGGCGGCTGCAGGGGCCACAGGCTGGCATGGCCGCAGCTCGGGACAGCAGCAGTCCTTGCCTCAGGCAGGCAGGCACGCAGGCGGGCAGGGCAGGGCAGGGCAGGGCAGGGCAGGGCAGGGCAGGGCAGGGCAGGGCAGGGAGGCAGTCAAGGCCGCGGGCTGGGCGGGCCGGGCCGCAGGGAGGCACGCGCAGCAGGCGGAGGCGGCGTGCTGATGTGGCCTCCTGCCCCGGCTGCATCAATGCATCATGGACGTGCTGCCATATGACACGCGCTCATGCCTGCCTGCCTGCCTGCCTGCCTGCCTGCCTGCCTGCCTGCCTGCCTGCCTGCCTGCCACCACCACGCGCCGCACCTGGCTACGCCCTCTCCTCCCAACCCAAATGCGTGCAACCCCCACCTTCCTTGCAGGCTCGGTGCCTGGGGGCCTGTGCGGCATGGAGGCGTACCGCCCGCTGCGCGACCTCATCCTGTCCAACAACCACTTCAACGGCTCGCTCAACGTGCCCGACTGCGACAGCCTCATTACCCTGGACGGGCAGGTGGGTTCGAAGACATGAGGGAGGGTATGAACGCAGACCGTGCATGCAAATGCTTGCGCGGTGTCTGTGTATCTGTGTGTGTTTGTGTGTTTGTGGAGGGGCGGCACGTGAGGCTTGAACCGGGCAGGCGGGTGGGCTGGAAGGGGGGCGGTGCAGGCAGCAGCGCGCGGCTATGGGTGGGCGGGTGGGTGCAGGGACGTTGCGGCAAGGCGCATGTGGGTTGTGGGGCCGTGGGTCGGCGTGTGTCGCGGTGGCCGGCCGGGGGCCGTTGGGGTGGACGTGAGGGGCCGTGTGCTTGAACGTGCGGCGGGGGCCTGTAGGGCCATTAGGGCTGTAGCTGGGTGAGCGGCCTCGTGGGAAGGGGGAAGGGCGATCAGCCGGGTAGGGTGGGGGTGTGGGGCGGGCGCGGGAGGGGCCCCTTGACGGTGTAGGCACGGTGACGGCGGTGCGACGGAGCAGCCGCCATCACACAGCTGCCTAGCCTTCGCGAGGGAAAGCAGCGCTAGGGCAATCGACTTACACCCCTCCTAGCACCACCCATGCCACCACCCAAGTCACCACACACTGTCACGCGCCCGCCCCCGCACGCGCCCACTCACGCCCCCGCCGCCACCCCGCCGCCGCCGCCGCCCATGCTGCCGTTCACAGAACAACAACTTCAGCGGCCCGCTGCCCGACTTCAGCAGCTACCGGCAGCTGCACATCCTGCGCCTGGGCAACAACAGCTTTAACGGCTCGGTGCGCGTGCGGGACAACGAGCTGCGGCTGCTGGCGGTGCTGGACCTGTCCAACAACTAGTGAGTAGAGAGAGAGAGAGAGCGCGTGTTTGTGTGTGTGTGTGTTTAAGATCACAAGCGAGGTATGTGTGTGTGTGTTTTGGGGGGGGCTTTACCGTGTGCATTGTGGCGAGGAGGGGGATGGTGTCGTGGTGGTGGTGTGTGCGGGGTGGGGTGGGGTGGGGGTAGTTCATTCCAGAAACCAGAAGCGAAAGGACCAAGAGAAGGGGGATGGGTGGGGGAAGCCATCCATGGGATGGTATGGGGAAGGGGTTGCCGTGGCGGCTGTGAAGAAGGGGGCCTGGATGGCGGGGTGGTGTCGGGGGAGGCCGGAGGGAGGGGTGGTGCGGCGGACTCGAGGCGGGGGGGCTGGGCGGGCGGCCAGGGTGGGTAGGCGACACAGGGATGGCGCCGTGGCGTAATGGGAGGGGTTGTGGTTACCAGCCCAAACTAAACCAATGCCAAGGAAGCGGAAGCAATGGGGGTTGAATACTTGGATGAGGAGGTTGGTACGGTTGGGTATGGCCTGTGCCCTGCGGCTGCTGGTGCGCCGTGCCTTCTTGGTCTCCCAACTAATCATGGGACCCCCGCCACCCTCCCCCTGTTCTACCACCTTGCCAAATATCCTTGCAATCCCCCCTACACCATCCCTTACACACACACGCCCGCCCCGCCACCCCCCGCCACCCCCACCCCCCCGCCAGCCTGACCGGCACGCTGCCCAACCTGGCCGGCAACGGCAGCCTGCTGACGCTGGTGCGCCTGTACGGCAACTACTTCACCGGCCCCCTGCCCAGCTACATGTTCACGCTGGGCAACCTGGGCACCGTCATGGCGCAGTGGAACACCCTCACGGGCACGCTGCCGTCCAACGTGGGGTGAGTGTGTGTATGTGTGTGTGTGTGTGCCTGTGTGTGTTAGGAAAAACGAAACGAATCGCCCGTTAGCCGACCAGAGTTACGCACCGATACTGTGTGTGTGTGTGTGTGTGTGTAGGGGGGGTTAGGAGGCGTGAGGGGAGGGGGTTGTTTATTCCAGAAGCCTGCGCGCCGCTCCCCCGCCGCCTGTCCCCCACCACCTCCCCGGCACTTCATGTTTCATTAAACACCATCCATGGATGGCTACCCACTTGTGCATAGGGTTTGGTTTAGTTTGGGCTGGCAACCACAACCCCCCTTTTCCCCCTTCCCCCCCACAGCAAAGCCCGCGGTCTGTCGGTGCTGCAGCTCAAGGGCAACCAGCTGCACGGCCGCCTGCCCAGCAGCCTCGCCAACATGGCGGCCAGCGGCTCGCAGGTGGGGGAGGAGGAGGCAGGCAGGGGGCGGGGGGCGGGGGCAGGGGCGGGGGCGGCGGAGAGGGTGGCAGGATTTGGGAAGGGGAGGGGGACACACGCATGCCGAGTTAGGAAGAGGAGGCGTAGCCAGGTACACAGGTACAGTAGGGGGGCCGGGGGAGGGTAGTTCTTCCGGGGGAGGGGAAGGGGTGCGAACAAAAGCAGCACGGGCTAAACCGAAACACATACAAATGGGGGGGGAGTCGTCCATGCGGACGGTGTGGGTCAATTTTGGGGGTGGGAGAGACAGGGGCGCAGGGTTGGGGAGCCGGGGCGTTGGTGCGGGTGCAGGACACGAGCAAGGAGTGGAAGGAGAGAGGCGGGGCGTGTGTGTGTGGTTACCAGCCCAAACTAAACCAAACCCAATGTATAAGAGCGAGGAGGTAAGCGTGGCCTAAAACCCGGGGGGGGGGAGGGTTGAGGAGAGGGAAAAGGGGGGCCTTGCATCGCGGTCGGCCCGGTGTTGGGCTGGGATGGCTCGCGGCGCCCACCCCCGGGCACTTCTAGTTTGGTCAAACACAATCCATGCATGGCGCGCTGAGTCGTTCGCGGTTGGCTACCCCCCTCCCCTGTGTTGCAACGTCTGTTCTACATCTCCCCCGTCATTAACTTGAATGCATGGAACCCCCTCCGCCCGCCTGAAAGCCGCTGCAGCAACGACCTTCCCATCCGGCCCACACCCCTTCCTGCTCCCCAACTGCTTGCCGCCCTGCCGCCCTGCTGCCTGCCCTGCCTGCTGCCTGCTGCCTGCCGCCTGCAGGTGGACCTGTCTCTCAACCTGCTGTCCTGCTGCGGCCTGGACTTTGACGGGACCGGGTACAAGTGAGTACCGGCGGTGCGGGCGGCAGCCGCAGTGCAGGCAGCAGGGCGGCGGGCCGGAGGTCAGCGGGATGGGAAGCGGTTTACTGGGAAGGGAAAACGCACACACGTGTGTGGGGGCCCGCGCCCCTCTTCTCGGCATTCGCGTCTCCTCCCCACCCCTCACCCACCTCACACCCCGCCTCTACACCGCCTCAACCGCCCATGCAATAAAACCCGCCCCTCACGCGCCCGCCCCCCTCTCCTTCTAACTCCAATGCATGTGACCCCCGCCCCCTCACGCCCCCCGCCACACCCCGCCCCCCCGTCTGTCTACATCTCCCTCGTCATTAAATAAATATGCATGGCACCCCCGCCCCACCCCCAGGCGCTGGGACATGTCGGCGCCGCGGCTGCCGCCCTTCCTGGCGCACTCCGCCGAGCTGGCACTGCCGGTGGTGGACCTGCCCGACATCGACTACTCCAACATGAGGTGGGGGGGGGGGGGGACAGGGAGCCGGGGGCTGGAGCCCGGGGGCGGGGGCGGCTGAGCGGGGCGGGACAGGGGCGGGACAGGGGGCCGGGGGACAGGGGGCCCCTCCCACTGCCGCCCCTCTCCCTCCCTCCCCCTCCCTTGCAACGTCTGTTCTACGTCTACCTCGTCATTAACTTACATGCATGGAACTCCCTCCCTCCCGCTGCTGCTGGTGCTGGTGCTGCTGCAGGTGCCCGGTGCTGGCCTTCTCCCCCCAGAAGGCGGCGGCGGGCGGCCTCAACCTCACGGGGCTGCTGCTGGGCGATGGGCAGAGGTGGGCGGGGGCGGGGGGGAGGGCAGATGTCGCAGGGGTTGCAGGGGTTGCAATCGCACGTGTGCACGCACGCACGCACACGTGTCAACGCATATCCGCACACGCGTCTGCACAAGTGTATGCACACACACACACACACACACACATACTTGTCGCATCGCAGACACGGTCTTTGTTTTGTTCGATCGCTCCCTTGTGATCCCTAACACGTTCTTGACCTTGACACGTGTGCGCGCACGCAGGTACGACTCCGCCACGGGCGCGCTCATGCGCAGCACCACATTCAAGGTGTCGGACATGGACGAGGGCGCGACCACTGAGAACGGCACACTGCTCAACTGGTGAGGCCGGGGGGATTGGGCGTGAGGATTGGGCGGCGGAGGCGGGGCGGGGCGGGGCGGCAGTACGGCTTTGGGTGCTGCTGCTGGTGCTTGCCAAGCGGCAAGAGCAAGTGCATCACACTTGCTGCAGGCGGCTTCCCGTGAGGCGGGTTACCGCGTCCGTGCGTGCTGTCAACAAAACCTCTCACCTGCACACGCGCCACATGCCACACACCTACATACCTACACACACACACACACGTCCTATGTCTGCTGTTCTCTCCCTTGTGATCTCTAACACACACACACACACACGCGCGCGCGCCACCCGGCAGGTACCTGGACCCGGAGTACTACCTGTACGAGAACTGCTACTGCCTGGACGTGAGTGGCGCGGGAGCAGGGGGAGCAGGGGGCGGCATGCCCGTGCTACAGCCGCGCGCGCACGCGCCTGGGGGCCGCACCGAGGGCAGCTGCCTACCTGCCCGCCTGCCTGTTGCGACTGACTCAGAAACTGCCTTGCACGCCGGTGGCATGCCCGCACCCGCGCATTCTCCCCCTCCCCTCTACCTCGTCATTAAATAAACATGTATGGCACCCCCTCCCTCCTTTGTCTGCTGCTCTTCTGCCGCTTCCCCATACATCCTTGCAATGCCCCCTCCCACCTCTCTCCCCCTCCCCATGCATGGAATCCCCCTCCCCCTACCCCCATTAATCAAACATGCATGGCACCCCCTCCCCCCCTGCCACAGGGCTATGAGGAGGTGTGGACCGACCCCACCCCCGGCGTGCCGTCCATGGGGCGCCGCCTGTCCTGCAGCAAGATCGTGGTGCCGTGGTGCGTGACTGACTAATAATGACTGACATAGGCCGTGACTGACTAATGACTAACACAGGGCGTGACTAAAGGGCGTGTGGGCGTGCATGGGCGGTGCAGCGCGTCATCGTGCCCACACGCCTTCACCCCTCCCACGTGCTTTTTCCACCTACCCACGCCACCACATGGCCTGCACACCGCCACACTGCCTGCCTGCAAACACGGCTGCTCACGCAAACTGCTGCCTACCCACTACCTGCCCCCCGTCTACCTCGTCATTAAATTCAATGCATGGAACCCCACTACCCACTCCCCCCCCATTAACTTAAATGCATGGAACCCCACCACCACCACCACCGCCCCCACCACCACCACCACAGGTACCAGGCCAAGCCCTGGGCGGTGGTGCTCATCGTGCTGGGCGGCCTACTGCTGGCGGCCTGGGTCACCTACTTCTCCTGCTACCGCCGCGGCAAGCGCGCCGCCTTCATGCAGGTGCGGTGCGGGGCGGGGCGGGGCGGGCGGGCGTGCGGGCGTATACGTGCTTGTTACACGGAGGCCGTGGGCGGGCGCGTATGTGCGTACCGTTTAATACCGCCGCCGCCAACCGCCGCCGCCACTGCTGTTGTGTTGGCCCCACCCCGCCCCACCTCCACCTCCACCTCCCGACATTTCCACCCCCCCAACTCTCGGCACCTCTCCACCCCTCCCACCCCTCACAGGGCGTGCGCAACCTGAAGAAGCGCGTCAAGGGCGAGCCGCTGGGCGGGCAGGTGTCCATCGTGGTCACCGACATCGAGGGGTACTCGGGTGAGGGAGGGGCGCGGAGGGAGGGAGGGGCGCGGAGGGACGCAGAGGGAGGGAGGGCTATGGCTGCGGCGGTTGCTGCGCTATGCGGCGCCATGAGCAGTGCTGCGCCAAGAGCACCTACCCGCCTGTTGTTGGAGCCGTGAACATACCCCCCAATAATGAAATACCCCCACACACCCACACCCACACCCCATCAACCCCCCACCAACCCCCCCCTTCTGTGTCGCATCGTCTGTTTACATCTCCTTCTTCATCAATTTAACATGCATGGAACCCCCCCCAAGACCGCTGCACCAACCAACCCCCCCCCCCCCAACCCCCCCCCCCCAGACCTGATGAAGCAGTCGCCCGAGCTCATGACGCGCGCGCTCAACCTGCACAACGCCATCATCCGCAAGGCGCGCTGGGCCAACTTCGGCTACACGGTGGAGCAGGAGGGCGACAGCTACGTGCTGGTCTTCTATGAGGCGCTGGACGCCGTCATCTTCTGCCTGCAGGTGGGGGGAGTAGTTCTTGTGTGTGTGGGAGGTGGTGTGCGTTAACGAATAAACAAAACCTGCCAACATGTGGGTAGTGTGTGTGCGGTGGGGGGTGGGGGCGACGGTAGTGTGTGTGTTTGGGGGGTAGCCATCCATGGAATGGTGTGTATCAAGTTTGTGAAGTGCCGATGCCCAGAGGAACAGCGGGTACATTACGGGGGGGGGGAAGCGACGACGGCAAGGGAGGGAGGGAGCTTGTTGTTGGGCGTTGCTGGCAGATGCTCCTTCCATCCCGCTCGTCCTCTCCCCCTGATCCTAACTCTAATGCGTGCAACCCCCTGGCTACGCCTCCTCTTCTCAAACCATAATGCGTGTAACACCCCTGAAACCCCCTGCCTGAACCCCGCGCGCAGACCCAGCTGGCGCTGAACCGGCAGGTGTGGCCGGAGGGGCTGTTCAACACGGAGCCGCGGGACGCGCCCTCGCGCCGTCGCACGCCGGGTGAGCGGGGGTGGCGGCGGCCGGATCAGATACGATAAGATGGCACGACTGACTGGCCAAGGCCCCACCTTACTTGAAGCCTGCAACGCTATGCTTACCACCCTGCCCAACCCTCGTGGTTGCGTGTCCTGGTGTTCGCGCCTCTCCGTGTCGCCCCCCCCCCAAACGTCTGTTCTACGTCTACGTCGTCATTAATTAAACATGTATGACACCCCCCCACCCATTAATGTAACATGCATGGCACCCCCCACCCCCCCACCTCCCACCTCCCAGGCCCGGGCCTGCTGACCGCCCTGTCGGTCATGACCAACAACCTCACCCACTCGCTCTTCGGCGGCGGCGGCAAGGCCAACGCCGCCGCCGCCGCCAGCGCGCCGCCGGGCGCGCTGCAGGGCCCGCCGGGGCTGGTTCCGGGGGCCTACAGCGTGCCGGGCGGCTACGCCGGCGCCGGCGTGGGTGCGGGGTTGGGTGTGGCGGGCGGCGGTGTGGTGGTGGACGAGCGCGACCGGTCCATGACGCTGGTGCTGCCCAGCTCCATGCGTGGGGCGCAGTACTCCATGGATGGACGGCCCGACTCGCGGCAGGTGCGTGCCTGTGGCTGCCTGTGCGTGTGCCTGACTGTGGCTGTGCGTGACTGTGTGACTGTGCGTGACTGTGCGTGACTGTGCGACTGTGTTGTAGGAAAACACGAGGGAAAGGGGGTTGCAGACCGTGACACTGTGTGTGTGACTGTGTGTGTGGCCATGTATGATTGTCTTCACTGGAGCTGGGGGGCGGTGCTTCCCCTGTCACCTCCACAATGCTGTCTCCGGCTCCACCTCCTGCGTCGCTCCCCATTGACAGTCTCTTAACTTGTATCCCGAGCGTCTGGCCCTGGAATGTACTTTCCGCACTGCCAGTCTCTTAACGTGTATGCCGAGAGATTGCACCGTCCTCTCCGCCTCCGCCTCCTCCTCCGCCTCCTCCTTAATCCCCCCTCGTTTACCGTAGTTTGGTTTGGCTTAGCTTGGGCTGGTATTTACACCACCACCACCCCCTCGCCCCCTGTGCAACCCCCCTCCCCCGTACACCTTCTGGTCATCGGTACGCCTTCTGTGTCGCACCGTCTGCCTACATCTCCTTCTTCATTAATTTAACATGCATGGAACCCCACCCCCTCGCCCCCTGTGCAACCCCCCGTCCCCCTAACCGCAGAGCTCCATGATTCCGCTGGCGCAGCGCGAGATCAGCACGCTGGGCACGCCGCTGGGCGCGGACCCCTCCTTGGGGGTGGGCGGCGGGCTGGGCGGGCTGCGCGCCAAGAAGGAGTTCAGCCTCTTCAACGGCATCCGCGTGCGCATGGGTATCGCCACGGGCCTGCTGCCGCCCGGCACCATGTGCAAGGGCAGCGCGGTCATGGACCTGGCCAAGAGTGAGCGGGGGCGGGGGGGGATAGTTCATACCAGAAACCAGAAGTGAAACGACCAAGAGAACCCGAACCAACCAGCCCAACCCAGAGCGCGGAGGCGGTGTGGGGAGGGAGGGGTACATGCATTATTGTTAGAAGAGGCAGGCGTAGCCAGGTACACAGGTACAGTAGTCGTGGCGTTACCGATGGTGGGGGGTGGTGGAGGTGGGGTGCTTGGGGTTGTTGATACTGGGGGTGGTGGGAGGGGTTGGGGCTTGGGATAGTGCATTCCAGACACCGCACCTATAAATGCGAACCCAGAGCCCAGAGGGAGGGTGCTTGGGGTGGTTTGGGAACCCAATTATGCCAACCAATTCAACCCACACCAGGGGTCGGGGTGGGGACGATACGAACGCGCCCAAGCCTAAAACCCATACCCGGACAAATTGATCGTGTGGCTCGGGTGTTGCTGCTGCTTTCACCCCATCAACCAACCCCTGCTGCTGTCGCGCCTGCCCGCCTATCCGCTCCCCACCCCTACGCCTTCTCCTCGCAACCCTAATGCGTGAAACCCCACCACCCCGCCACCCTATCCCGCCGCACAGTGGTGTCGGACAGCGCCAACGGCGGCCAGATCATGATGGACGAATACACCTTCACAGACATCAAGGAGCGCATGGAGGTGGGCAGGGCGGGGAAGGGCGGAGGGGCGAGAGGAGGGGAGGGGAGGGTAGCCATCCATGGATGGTGCGGAGTGGAGGGAGTGGAGGCGCGGGGTGGAGCGATTGGTGAAGAGCGGAGGGGGCGGCGTGGAGGGGCGGGTAGGAGGAGGGGGCGGGAGTGGAGGGGCGCGGCACTATTTAGGGTGGTGGTGGTGGTGGTGGTGGTGGTGGTGGTGGTGGTGGTGGTGGTGGGGGTTTGCTCGCGTGAAGCGTGGTAGGTCGTGGGCGGTCACTGAGCCGCCAGACGGCCTTTAGCCCAACAACGCACCTCCTGCTACCCTTCGCTACATAGCCTTGAAACCTCCTCCTCCTCCTCCTCGTTGCCTCGCCTCAGCCCATCATTTCCATACCTTCACAAGACCCTCCGCTCCACCTCGCCCCCCTCCGAGCCCTCTCCTTACCCTCCACCCTCCCCCTTTCCACCTGCGCCCCCTCCAAACCCTCCCCCTCCACACACACCCTCCCCCTCCACACACACTCCCCCTGTCACCCATCCCCCCAGGAGCTGGGCGCGGTGGACCACAACGGCATGAACTTCAAGAAGCTCAACGCCATCCAGCCGCCCTGGTACAGCTGCATGAAGTGGGTATGGGTGGGGCGGGTGGGGCGGGTGGGGGGGCAGCATGTGGGTGGGGGGGGGGGGCAGCATGTGGGTGGGTGGGGGTGGGGGGCAGCATGTGGGTGGGTGGGAGTGGGGGGGGCAGCATGTGGTTGGGTGGGAGTGGGGGGGGGGCAGCATGTGGGTGGGTGGGGGGGGGCAGCATGTGGACAAAGGGCAGCAGGGGGGGAAGAGGCAGGAGGCGGCGGGAGGAGGGGAGGCAGTGGGGGGAGGCCGCTAGCAGGGAGGGGGAGAGGCAAGGGAGGAAGTCATCCTGCGGGTAAGCCGGAAACGATGAGCTCCAGGTGCCGCCGCCCGCCCCGCCCCGCAGCTGCGCTCCACCCACCCGCCCACACCCCTCCTCGCCCCTGACTTCCCCGCCACCACGCCCCCACCCAACAGCCCCAAACCGCAACGCCAACCCCCACCACGCCCCCAACCGCCAGCCCCCCAACCCTCAACCACCCCCAACCTTCAACCCCTCAACCCCAACCCCAACCCCAACCAACAGGCGCAAGTCGCTGCGCAACCCGGACGACGCCCTGCTGCTGGACATGGGCGAGTACACCTACAGCACCTCCAAACGGCTGCCGCTGTACCAGGTGCGGGCGGGTGCGGGCGGGTGGTTGGAGTGGGGGGTGCCATGCATGCTTAATTAATGACGGGTGGTTGGAGTGGGGTGGGTGGGTGGGTATGGGGGGCATTGCAAGTACGGGCCCCAGCGTACCGCATGCAGAGGAACGAGCAGGAGAACCCGTGGCCTGGGGGTTGCCGGGTTGACAGGGGGGTGGGGACCCACAGCGGCTGGGGGACGCAGGCCGGGTGAAGGAGGCCGAGGGAGGCAGGGAGGGAGGGAGAGAGCAGGTGTGCATATTGTAGGCTTGGAGGGAGGGTTACCCACCAAGCAGAGTACGGTGAAAGTAAGGGACCGGACACGCGACTTTGGGGGGCGATGAAGGCCGGCAGGTTGGCGGTGTGCCCGTCGTGGGCTCTCGCTTTGGATCGCTTTGCGATGCAATGCGGCTGCAGCTGCCTTTCGTGCTGATGCGCTGGGTATGCTTTGGGTGCGTTTGCTGTCGTGTCTCATCACACGTGCGCCCTTCCACACGGTTGCGCAGCTGGACGGCACTGGCGGCGGCGGGCGGGGCGGCACTGGCAGCGGCCCCCTGGGCGCGGATTCGCCGGTTGCCGATGGGCCTCCCAAAACACCCAAGGTGCGGCGCTGCGGGGCGGCGGGGCGGCAAGACGGTCCATGATTGGCGCAGGGCGTTTTGTGTGGTGCGGCGGTGGTGGACGCGCCGCGTCGTTGCGGCGCGCTGTGTGTGTATCGAAGCCGCTGCGTCGCTGTGTTGCACACGCTTCGACGTGTCGCTACTACACACACACACACAAGTGCCAGCCCAGTCGCCCCCAATCTCTGGTGCCCTACCTCAGCACCAGCACCAGCTCACAGAACCGCACACCTGCACTCAAAGCCGGCCTCTGGTCACCACCCGCCTGCTCACCCGCCGCTCCCTCCCCTCCATGCCTCCATCCCTCCACGCACAGGCCGGCCGGCGCAACAAGGGCCCGGAGCGGCTGCGGCTGTTCCAGGTGGCCCCGCCGCTGCTGGTGGGGCGCGCCAAGGTGTTTGGCAACAAGGTCACGCTGAAGGACGAGTGGGTGTGCTCCGACCAGCCCTACTTCGCGGCGCCGGGTGAGGCGGTTTGGTGTTGGGGACAGTCGCTTGTGGCAGTCGCTTTCGAGAGTCGCTTTGATTGAAGGGTGGGCGTTGATGTGTCGATTACAGCCTTGCTTTGTCACTGGCGTCGCTGATCGGGGGGTCGGGTGGTTGGGTGGTTGCGCCGTTGCGAGTTGACATACCGCGCGCTTACGTACGCAATGCTGATGTGCCGGTATGCACCGCAACGAAGAATTGAGCGCGCAAGAGAGCGCTCAGAATAAACAAACAAAAAAAACAAACAAGCAAGCAACCCCGTAAAACATGTACGCGTGTGGCCGTGGCCGTGGCCGTGGCCGTGGCCGTGGCCTTGCCCCGTGTCCGCAGGCACGCTGGACGCGCCGCTGGGCGCGGTGGAGGGGCCGGTGCTGCTGCCCGCCATCACCATGGTGTTCTGCATCGTGGACGGCGGCAAGGGCTTCAGCACGCGCTTCCGCCGCGACGCGCGGCGCGTGCACGACGTGTGCGCGGCGTGCATCCGCGCCTGCCTGCGCTGCGTGCCGGGCGGCTACCTGTGCCGCCTGCAGGTGTGGGTGTGTGGGTGTGGGTGTGTGGGTGTGGGTGTGGGTGGATATGGGTGTGGGTGCGTGTGTGGGTGCGGGTGTGTGGGTGTGGGTGTGGGTGTGGGTGTGGGTGTGGGTGTGGGTGTGGGTGTGGGTGTGGGTGTGGGTGTGGGTGTGGGTGTGGGTGTGGGTGTGGTGGATCGTGAGGGTGGTGCGTGAATTTTTGGGGTGTGCACAAGCACCTGGCACCGAGGCCACAGGGCAGTGTTGCCCGCTCCGCCACTCCCCCCCTCGTCAAGCTGCTACTCCCACACCTCGCCCTCGGGCCACCCCGCCACCCCTTATCTAATCGCCACACACCCGCCCCAACCGCCCCCCAGGACGGTGACTTCAAGTACATGGTCGCCTTCGCCACACCCCAGGCCGCCGTGGAGTGGGCGCTGCTGCTACAGGTGGGGAGGGGGGCTGCTGCTGCAGGTGGGGAGGGGGGCTTTTTGCGGGTGGATGTGTGTAAGCGGGGGGGGGGTGAGCTGGGGGCTGGGGCGGAGGGTGGAGGGGCGCCTGGGGTATACACACATCGTGTGTCAGCGCCGGCACGCACCACCCACCCAGGAGGTTGCGGGCGGCAAATGGTCGCCGTAGCACACGCCGCTCCCTCCCGGCTCACTGTGCTCACTCCGACTGCTCCGCCCCTCCCACTGACACGCCCCTGCTGCTCCCCCCTCGCTCCCTCCCTCCCACCCGGCCCCCACCCGGCCCGTTCCCGGGCAGGACGTGATGCTGTACGCGGATTGGCCCGAGGCGGCGCTCAAGCACTGGCGGGAGGAGTGGGACGACGCCGGGCACTTGCTGTTCAGGGGGCCCAGGTGGGGGGGGGAGGTGGAGGAGGCGGGGCAGGGGGTTGGGCGTTACTGGTAAACAGTCCCGGTGAGAAACACAATGCGAACACGACTGGGTTGGCCAGAAGGAGGCGGGGCAGGAGGCGGGACAGGAGGAGAGGGTAGAGGAGGACCAGAGAGGGGGACTGGAGTGCAGGGGTGGGGTGGGTGGTACGGGGTGTCGTCCGAAAGGTGGGGAACGGGGGGCTGCGAGCGATGCTTGCCAACCAGCCCCAAGGCCCACCGGCCCACCGGCGCACAAGGCATGAGGAGAACTGCCCTCCACACCACACCCACACCACACCAACACCACACGACACGACACGCTGCTCACACAGCGCCACCATCACCACACCAATGTCATATTGCCGCATTGGCGCCGCACAGGATGAAGGTCGGCATCTGCGAGGGCCCGCCGCGCTCCATCATCCCTGACCACATCGGCCGCGCCGACTACCACGGCGCCTCCATCAACCAGGCGGCGCGCTACATGGACGCGGCGGCGCACGGCGGCATGATCGCGTTGGAGGTGAGGCGACTGCTGCTGCTGGTGGTGGGGGTGGGGCTAGGTGGTGCTGGTGCTGGTGCTGGTGCGGGTGCGGGTGCGGGTGCGGGTGCGGGTGCTGGTGCTAGGTGCTGGTGCTGGTGCTGGTGCTGGTGCGGGTGCTGGTGCTGGTGCTGGTGCTGGTGCTAGGTGGTGGTGCTGGTGCTGGTGCTGGTGCTGGTGCTGGTGCTGGTGCTGGTGCTGGTGCTGGTGCTGGTGCTGGTGCTGGTGCTGGTGCTGGTGCTAGGTGGTGGTGCTGGTGCTGGTGCTGGTGCTGGTGCTGGTGCTGGTGCTGGTGCTGGTGCTAGGTGGTGGTTCTAGGTGGTGGTGCTGGTGATTGTAATGCTGACACGCATGATGTTGCAAGGTGCTGTTGATGGGAAGAGCTGCCGCTTCAGCAGGTGTAGGTTAGCTTACATCGAACTCGAACTTCCACCCATGACCCAAATCCCCAGGCCGCGCTGGCCGTCAAGGTGATGACGGTCTGGAAGAGCGAGGCTGGCGTCTCGGCGGCCGCGGCCGGCGGCGCGGGCGCCGGCGTGTCCGCCTTCGCAGGCGGCGCAGCCGCCGCCGCCGCCGCCGCGGCCGCAGCTGCAGCCGGCGGCTCCAGCCACCACACCGTCACCGTGAGCGCCGCCGCCGGCGCGGGCGCCTCCGCCTCCTCCGCCGCCTCCTCCGCGCCCACCTTCGGCGCCGCCGGCTCCGCCTCCTCCACCCACAGCGCGCTGGGCGCCGGCGGGCGCATCATCCTCGGCGCCGGCGGCGGCAGCGGCACCTCCGCCGCCGCCGCTGCCGCGGGCGTCAGCGAGTCCGGCGGCGTGGGCGGCGGGCGGCGCATGAGCGTGGTGCAGGAGGGCGGTGAGGGCGACTTGTCGCCGGAGGCGCCGCGGCTGGGAGGCGCCAACGCCGGCCGCCGCGGCAGCACCGGCGCCGTCGGCCGCGCGCCGGCTCCCTGGGACGACTCGGGCTCATTGCCGGCGGCGGCGGGCCCGGCGGCGCCGGTAGCGGCGGCGGCGGCGGCGGCGGCGAGCACCCCGCGCTCGTCGTCGCTGGGCGTCGGCGGCGCAGCCGCCTCGGCCATTGGGAGCAAGGGGGGGCTTGCACCGGGCCGGCCGCAGTCGTTCAACGTGGCGGCGGCGCCGCCGGCGGCGTCGGAGCCGCTGCCGCGGCTGCGGCTGGGCGGCAGCGCCGGCGGCAAGGTGGTGCCGGTGCCGGTGCCGGTGGGGTCGGCGCCTCCGCCGCTGGTGGCCTCCGCTGCGGGCCTGGAGCGGCAGCAGCAGGAGGGCGAGGACGGCGAGGTGGCGGCGCGGACGTCGGAGGCCCGGGCGTCCATCGACCTGTGGCCGCAGGTGCGGAGTCAAAGGGGTGGGGGCAGCGCGGCACTGTCAGGGCTGCGCGTGGCGCGGCGTGGGCGTGACGTTGGCGTGGGCGTGACGTTGGCGTGGGCGTGGGCGTGGGCGTGGCATGCTGCTGTCCCGTGCCTGTCGTGTTCGGGCGGATTGCCTAGGCTTGGAGTAAGTATTGCAAGCTGTTTTTGCGGGTAGGTAATTCCCTTTTCGCCTTGGTCGCTGCGCACACGTTCCTCCTCCTTCCTCCTCCTGTGTTGTTCCCGCTCTGCGCACACGTTCCTCCTCCTTCCTCCGCCTTCCTCCATCCTCCTGTGTTGTTCCCGCTGCAGGCTCGCAGCGGGCGCGGCCACCCGGGCGGTGGCCGCCCCACCGCGCTGGTGCCGCCCCGCACCCGCAGCCACGAGCCCGGCCGCCACGGCGCATCCGAGGCGGCGGCGGCGGCGGCGGCGGCGGGCGGCGGTGTGCAGCAGGAGGAGGAGGACGGGGAGGAGGCATCCACACCGCCCGCCATGCAGTGCCGGGGCCGCATTGGCGACCACGTGGACACAAACGCCGCCGTGGTGGCGGCGGCCGAGGCGGCGGCGGCGGCGGCGGCGGCTGATGGTGCTGGCGGCGGGCGCAGGCAGCTTGAGCACGTGAGTACGGTTCGCGAGTCGCGTTTTTTGGTGGTCGCGTTGTTTGGTGCTAGGCGGCGCGGCTCAGGGAAGGGAGGCTGAGCCCTGCGCATACCGTAGTACGGTACTGGTGTTGCGCTTCATTGCGCATGGATGCCCCAGGGGTCTTCTTGAGCCGTGGCCCGACATGCCCTGCGTCTGCCCACTCACCCTCACCTCACCTCCCGGCTTCCACTCCTCCCGCCCGCAGCAGGAGCTGTCGCTGCGGACCAACGTGTCCATCGCGCGGCGGCTGGGCGGCGGCAGCGGCAAGGAGCGCTCCTCCCTGCGCGACCGCGACAGCCTGCCGCGTGGGCCCATCGCCGAGGGCGTGGAGGGAGAGGCCGCGGGCACCGAGGGCGTTGTCGACGCAGCCGCCCTGGCCGCCGCCGCCAACAACAACAAGAACGGCGTCGGCGCCGGGCCCAGCATGACCACCCTCACGACCCCGCCGCCGCACCACGGCAGCGACGGCAGCGCACCCAACAGCCCCGCCCGCATGCTGCCGCCGCCGCCGGCGCCCAGCGCCCTCGCGGGCGCGGCGGCGGCCGCCAACAGCAACGGCTTTGGGCACGGCGACGACGGTGCGGCGGCGGGCGACGACGCGGCGGGCGGCGGCCGGCGGCGGCCGCCGCCGCTGGCGCCGGTGGCGTCCCCGGCACTCAGCATGGGCTGCGATGACGACCGCTCCTCGGCGGGCAACGGCTCGCCGGCGGCGGTGGCGGCGGCGGCGGCCAAGGCCGCGGCGGCCACCGCCATGGCGGCGGCGGCGCAGCTCGGCCCCGGCGCGACGGCGGCGGCGTCGCCGCTGGCGCGCCACGTCCTGCAGCAGCAGCAACAGCACGGCGGCGGGTGGCCCGGCAGCGCAGGCGCCGCTGGCGGCGGCGGCGGCGGCATCACTGTGAGCGCCGGCTCTCCGCACGTGGCGGAAGTGTCGGACCACACCGCCGGCTCCAGCCCCGCCTACGCCAACGGCGCCGGCGGCGCCGTCAGCGGCGGCTCGGGCTATGGGCGCTCCTCGGGCGGCGTGCCGCTGCCGCCGCCGCCGCTGCCGCTGGCGCCCAGTGTCGGCGCCGCCGCCGGCGGCGGCGCCTCCCGCTTCGGCCAGTCCGCCTCCCTCGGCACGCGCATGCAGCCCTCGCTGTCGACCGGCGGCGTGCCGCCGCCGTCAGGCGGCGGCGGCGGCTCCGCCAGCGGCACGCGCGCTACCTCGCCCTGGCGCGTGCACTCCGCGAGCGCCAGCGGCGTGCCGCAGCTGGGTGCGTCCGCCAGCATGCCTGGCGGCGCCGCCGGCGCCGGCGGCGGCGCCAGCGGCCCGGTTCACCGGCAGCTGTCCAACGCCATCGCCGCCAGCGGCAACTCCATGTCCGCCAGCGGCTCGCCGCTGCGCAGCCCGCGGCCGCCGTCGCTGCCCCCGCTGGCGCTGCCCAGCGAGAAGGAGCGCGACGAGGCGCTGGCGGCGGAGCGGGCCGCGGCGGACGAGGCGCACAAGGTGCGGTGGTGGTGGGGGTGCGGGGGTGGGGGTGGGGGTGGCGTGGGGGTGGGGGTGGGGGTGGTGGGGGTGGGGGGTGGTGGGCGCCGTCGTTGCGTGTGTGGGCCGCCATTGCGTGTGGGCGGGACGGGGGGTTCCAAGAGCAGAGAGGTGTCGCATGGCGTGTTCCTGCACATGGTGTGCGTACGTGCGTCCGTGCGCTGGCCGCCCCAGTTCACGGACTGATCTTTGCCGTGCAGTCCACTGGCGCTTCCCGTGTCGCGTTCGCATTACGCTTACCCGCACGCACACACGCTTGCTCACGGCACCGCATTTCTCAACCCCACCCCTCATGCATGGAACCCCCTCTCCCTCGTCATTATCTAAAACACGCATGGCATCCCCTCTCCCACCCGCCCACCCGCCCGGCCCCCCAGGTGGCCATCGACGCGCCGGAGGGCGCCACCTACAAGGCGTGTGTGGTGGCGTCGCGCATCGGCGTGTTCAAGTTCAAGGGTTCTCCCGAGGACATCCCCATGGCGCACATCACGCTGCAGCAGCTGGCGGGTCGCAAGTTCCCCAGCGACGCGCCCAAGGTGTGGGGTGGAGGGGACGGAACAAGGAGGCGGGGAGGGGAGACGGGAGAGGAGAGAAGAGAAGAGGAGAGGAGAGGAGAGGAGAGGAAGGGAGGGGAGGGGCGGGGAGACACCATGACTCGCGGCATCGCCACCCCACTGCACACACGCTCTATCTCTCTTTCTCCATGTTTCTAACACACCCCAAACACACACGCACACCCGCAACACACGCGCAGGGCAAGGGCGGCAAGGTGGCGGACGCCAGCGGGCTGCTGTTCGAGGTGGAGGCCCCGCTGCCCGACCTGGCCTCGCGCCTCAAGGAGCGCTACATGGCCTCCCGCCCGCCGCCGCTGCCGCCCCCCACCGCGACCGGCCACGGCCACGGCGGCGGCATGGAGGTAACGCGCTCCTCGCCGTCCGTGCGCCGCCTGCGCGCGCTGCTCGGCGGCAGCAGCCTCGGCTCCGGCAACCCCACCGTCCCCAACTCGCCCGCGTCCCCTGGTGGCACCTCGCTGTTCCAGAAGACGCGCAGCCTGGCGGCACGTGCAGGGTTCGGCACGGATCCGACGGCAGCAGCGGCGGCGGCGGCAGCGGCGGCGGCGGCGGGCGGCTCGACAACGACGCCGCCGTGCGGCACCACCCGCCGCGGCTCGGGCCTGATGGGGCTGCTGACGGCGGCGAGCATGAAGTGGGGCTCCGGCACCGGCGGCCCGGGTGTCCCGGGCGGCCCGGGTGGCCCTGGCGGCAGCTGCACCAGCGCGGGCGGGGGCGGCCCGGCGGCGCTGCTGTCGCCCAGCGCACAGCGGACGAGCCTGGATGCGCCAGGTCCGCCAAGCGGCGGCGGCGGCGGCGGCGGCGGCGGTGTCAGTGCAGCAGGGGAGGCGACGGGCTCGGATGCAGCAGCGGCGGCGGCGGCGGCGGCGGGTGCTGCTGCTGGTACTGCCGGTGGAGCGGGCGCGAGCGCGCCGGCGGCGCTGTTTTCCAGCACGGGCTCTGTGGCGGCGCCGTCGACGCCGGCCATGGCGCCGCCGCCGCCAACTCCCGTCGCCGGCGCAGCGGCAGCGGCAGCGGCGGCGGCAGCCGCCGACGCCGCGTCGGCGGCGCACGCCGGCGGCGCCGCGGAGGCCGCGCTGGTCCCGGCCCCCAGCCCGGCGGTGATGTCTGGGACGGCGCCGAGCACGCCGCGGGGGAGCCAGCAGCAGCCTGGCACGTCGCCGCTGCGGCACCGCACGGCTGCTGACGACCCCCTCCCGGAGCGCCGCTCGCCGGCGTCTGCGACGGCGGCGGCGGCGGTGGCGGTGCCTGCGGTCGAGGTGGGCACGGTGGTGGTCGCGGTGGAGGCGGCGGCGGCGGCGGCGGCGGATGGGCGCGTGTGAGGCGCGCTGTGAAGGGGCTTCCTGGCGTGTGTTGGAAGAGCCAGTGAGCAGAGCTTGGCAGGGTCTGGTAGGGCTCTGTGTCGGGTGTCAGCGGGGGCTGTGAGGTAACGTGAGTGCAGATTAAAAGGATTGTGCGTGTGTGCCCGCGTGTGTGGTTGAAGCAATGTGGAAAGTGGGACCGTTATGGGGCGTTGAGCCTGTTCGCGCTTGCTGTAGGCTTCGGTCGTGAGCTGTGTGAACATGGTAGGGTATTACTTACAAACTTGGCATCATGGTTTGGGCGCCGGGATTCCGCGACTACTGTCCTCACAAGTTTTACAGCTTGAACATGGAGCTGGTTAACACCACAGGCAAGGGATTTGCATGGCACGGCGACAGGAGGCGGCAGGCTGGCAGGACACGGCGCATGGGGCATATGGCAGGCGGCGCACATAAGGGAAAGGTTCGGGCTGCGACTATCGTATTATCAACTTATCGTATTGTGGCAGGGGAATGCGCAAGAACAAGTTGAGTGAGCCGTTATAAGTAGGTCACGGGCGTGCTCTAAAATGCGAGTGCGCAGGGCGAGGTAGTCTCTGGTCGTGGAGGTCAGGTGGGTGGCAATGGAGAGGCGCGGGTGCGTCGAAGGTGCAGACCCGGGGCCTTGGCTTGTTTGACACCGCTTATGAAGTAGGCAAGGCTCATGAAGTAGGCATGGGGCAAGAAGGCGTGTTTGACACGTTTGTGCTGTCCGCTGGTGGAGATGGATGACGGTGCCAAGGGGCACTGAGTCCCGGCCCTGGGAGCGTTGGTGGGATGCTGCGACGCAGCTGGTGTTGCTGCTGTGGGTGGGAGGGGTTACACGGAAGCGCACCACTCGGGTCGCGTGCCCCAGCCCATAGGCCGATGAAGGCCGAAGTGTAGCTGCGTGTGTAAAGCCAAACAGAGCCATTTACAGTGCCCCCCACTGCCTAGATTCAGGCCGTTACAAACTGCGACAATTTAGACAACTGCGCAAAACTCACTTCATGCAACACGCAGACGAGAGCGAAACCCAGCCTGCAGGATGATTCAACCGCCCGGCCTGGCTCAAAGGCATCGGGGCTAGCAACTATCATTCTGTCGCAATAAAAGGGTCGTTTCGCTTCTGGTTTCTGGAATGAACTACCCAACTCCCCCTCCATCTTGCTCTGCCCTGCTCTTCCGGCTGGCCGGCACCGCCACAGCCCGCAGGTCGCGTGTGTCAACGCCCCCCCTGTCCCTTGGTACGCACAGCCACAGCTAGCCAGCAGCAGCCAGTGACTAGCCAGCAGCCACAGCGCTAGCAATATGTGGCTCGTGATCTCGGCGCCTGCCGTATTAGTAGTAGTAGCACCGACGCGCCCATGTCTCCCAAGGTCCGAGTGCTTCCCCACGCCCGAATCTCGCTTCCTGTCAGTTCCCCTGTTGGACCACGACCCGTGCGCTTCACTATCACGCACTCCCTGTGACCAGCCCCGTCCCCATCGCGGCATTGGTCTGATGTGGGTCACTCGTGTGTTCTTCAACTGTCATCAACGCCCGCACCGAACCAGCCCTCATAAAGCAACTTGCCCCGACCCCGCCTTATGCAGTTCCGTAGTTAGAATCCACCCTTGCAACTCCTGCGCCTAGCCTAGCCTAGCCTGGCGCCCCCCCTGCCCTGCCCTCACCCGTCCTGCACATTCGCCCACGAGTGTTTTAACCCACCTCGCTCCTCACTCGCACACACCTTTCACCCTGCCCAGCCCCTCCTCCGCCACACACACACCCCTGCCGCACCTACCTCCCACTCCTGCCCACATCCCCAGCCGACCCTCCCTCCTCCCCTCTCCAAGCCCCTCCCCCCGCCCCTCCCTTCGCCCCTCCCTCTCGCTCACGCCGCCGCCAGCCCCGCCGCCGCCAGCCGTAGCATCACCAGGTGCATCAGCGCCGCCGCCGCCACCATCACCAGCGCGAACAGCGCCCGCCCCGCAACGTGGCGGCTGCCCAGGCCGCGCAGGTCCACGCTGGCGGCCAGGCGCAGCGCGGCCGCCTCCGCCGGCGCCAGGCGGTGCTCCCAGGCGGGGTGCACCTCGCGCACGTCTCGCAGCGCCTGGGTAGCGGCGGCAGGGGTTGATGTGTGGGTTGCATGGGGGCGGCGGTGGTGGTGTTATTGTTATGCTTGGGGGGCTCCCATATTTTTCCGTGGGTACTGACAAGGGGTTGATCTAGGACAAGGGAGCTGTGGGGCAGGGAGCAGGCGAGGTGGCGAGGTGGGGTGGGAGGAAAGAAGTGAGGGCATCCAGGCCCGCAGCCGCGCCGTGGTGTTGCGGAAGGACTGGCCAGTCTCGTATTGAAATGAGCTAGCTTGGTTCTGTCCCATACTCAAAAGGTTCGCGGGCGGGCAGCGGGCAGCGGGCAGTGGGCATGACATGCGCTTCCCCTGCAGTTTTGGGCGACCAAGCCAACCAACCCCAGGCTCTGAAGGGCGCCTATACGGCAATTCGCCCCTTCCCCACACCCCCCACACACCCACACGTACACACCCACACACACGTACACACCCACACACCCCCACACGTACACACACACACACACACACGCGCTCGCCCCCCTGTTGCTCAGCTCACCTTCCACACGTTGACGCCGCACTTGATGCCGCTGCCCACGCCCACCTGCAGCACCCGCTCACCCCGCCGCACGCCGCCCAGGCTCTCCACGTGAGCCAGCGTGTACCAGGTGGTGCTGCGGGGGGGCGTGTGTGTGTGTGTTGGTAAACGGAAACGGAGAGAATTCCCCGCGGCGTGCGTGTGCGTGTGTGTAAACGTTTGTAAACGTGTGTGTGTTTTGGCATTTGCTGCGCTAAATACAGGGGTTGTCCTCGGAGCAAGGCTTTGCTGCGGTACCGACATCACGGCCGCAGCGCGCGACCGACTCGCTCATAGCTCATAGCCGCGCACTAGAGCGCAACGCAGGCTCCCCGCTCGGCTCCGCGCTCCGCTCCGCGCTCCGCTCCCACGCGCCCCCACCCCCGTCCCCCGCCCCCCACACACACGCACCCACACGCCCCCGACCACCCCTACCCTAACCCCGCCAGGTAGGTACCGCACCTGCTGCTGACGTTGCCGTAGTCGTGCAGTACGGCGCGGCTGGGCGCCAGGCGGCTGCCGTCCAGCTGCAGCGCCTCGCCCAGCCCGTCCAGCACCTTGGCGCCGCCTGGGTAAGGGTGGGTGGGTGGGTGGGGGAGGTGGGTGGGTGGGTGGGGGAGGTGGGAGGTGGAGCCATGGGAGGGCAGTGGAGATGATGGTCATGACATGCACAATACGCACACACGTGTAATGGTGAGAATGGTCAACTGTGTGGCGGAGCGGGTGGCGAGGTGGGGGGGGGAATGCATGTCGTGTGAGGGCCGCTGTGAGATAACTGCTGCTGTCCCTCCAGCCAGCCAGCGGCCTGGTGGCTGGGGAGGCGGCTGCGTCACGCCGTCACCGCGCGGCGGCCGGCCTACGGCCCTGAACCTGAGAACCTCACCGCCCTCACCCTCACCTGCATGCAGCAGGAAGTGGCGGCAGGTGGAGTGCTGGAAGTTGGGCCGGTACTGCCCCTGGCCCTGGCCCTGGCCCTGGCCGGAGCCGGAGCTGGAGCTGGAGCTGGAGCCGCCCGCCGCCGCCTGGTGCTGTTTGGCGTGCGGGTGGTGCTGCGGTTGCGGGCTGGCTGGCGGCTGTGCGGGTGCATCGCCTGGCAGGTGCGTGTGTGATGGCGGTGGCGCCGGCGTGTGCGGCTGTGCCACGACGACCTTGGCTGTGGGGGCGGTTGCGCCCGGTGAGGCTGGCCGCTCGCCGCTGGGGCATGGCTGCGGCGCGGCTTTGCCGCTGGGGCTGCCGCCGCCGCCGCTGCTACTGCTGCTGCGATGCCGGTCGTCGTCGTCGCTACTGCCGCCGCCGCCGCTGCTACTGCTGCTGCTGCGCGAGCCGCAGCTACTGCCGTTACCCGAGTCGGACGGCGCTCGCCGGGCGCTGGGGGCGGCCACACCTGCTACAGCAGCTGCTGCTACTGCTGGCGCTGTTGCTGTGGGTGCTGGCGGGCTCTCCTTGCCCGCCGCCGGCGCAGCCGCCGTTGGTGCTACTGCCGAGGGGGCGCCGACACTGCTGCTGCTGCGGGAGGTGGCGTGGTGGTGTTGGCGGTTGCGGCGGCGGTGCTGCTGCTGCTGCAGCATGTGCAGTGCGGCCGCCGCTAGCTGGGTCCAGGTGAGGATGTGTGGAGCCACCTACGTGTACCGGGGTGGGGTGGGGGGTGGGGGTAGTTCATACCAGAAACCAGAAACGAAACGACCGGCGGGGGAGGTTATACATTCCCGTATTCCATGAGGAATTGCAAGGCCAACCAGGGGGCGGTAGGGGGTGTGGCATCAACAGCAGCCAGACCGGAGCAAACACATTGCATGCATACGGCACACTCCCACTCGTGCTACTTACACAGCCAGCCTCCTGGGTTCTGCAGCCACCCACCCAGGCCCTCCCGCCCAACCACCCAGGCCCTCCCACTACCCACCTGCGTCATGGCCAGCCCCAGCGCGCGGCTGGCCTGGCTGACCACGTTCTTGCCCAGGTAGATGCCGTTGTGCCCGACTGCGTCAGGGCCGTAGTGGATGGCGCTGCGGCGTGGGGGCGTGGGGGCGTGTGTGTGTGTGTGTGTGTGTGTGTGTGTGTGTGTGTGTGTGTGTGTGTGTGTGTGTGTGGTTTCCAGCCCAAACTAAACCAAACCCAATGCATAAGAACGGGGGGGGGGGGGTCGAGGGGGTCGAGGGGGTCGAGGGGGTCGAGGGAGGCGTGAAGGCATGCAGGTGCAGTGTGGTATGACCCAGTAAGTTGCGCTGCCCCGGACCCCAGCCACCCTTTGCCTGTGCATCGCTCGCTAGTTTGGTTTATAATGGGCTACTGGTATTTACCACCCCCGCATACGGCAGGGGCTTAGCTTGGATGAGCGGCTGAGCCTTCTTTCTTTGGCCAGCAGCTCAGAGCAACTCAGCAGTCGTGTAGCCCCCGCACCATCCGCATCACTCACTCTTGCCTATCTGCGGGGTCTCGATACCAATGTAGCAGTATTGCCGGTAAAAGGACTTGATGACTGGCCAGAGACAGCTTGCGGGGTTATCGTCGAGTTGTGAAGAGTCTTTCCGCCACACTATCGCTCTCTGCCCGCTATACCCTTGAGCCTTTACAGAAGGGGGGGGGCCGGGGGCGGGGGCCGGGGGCGGGGGCCGGGGGCCGGGGGCGGGAGCAGCAGGGGCGGGGGTTGCGGCTCACCTGATGGCCTCGTCGCTCTGCCCGGTGTGCACCCTCACGCGGTGCTGCAGCACGTACTTGGCCCGGGCCCGCAGGCTGGGCCGATTGGTCAGCGCCACGGCGGCGGCGCCCATGCGGAACAGCAGGTTGGTCACCAGCCGGTGCCTGGTGTGGAATGTGCGGATGGTGGTGGTGGTGGTGGTGATGGTGGCGGGGGGTGGGGTTGTGGTTGCAACAGCCCAAACTAGGGGGGGTTAATTTATTCCATTCCTAAAAACAAAGCAAACCAACCCATGGAACCCGAACCAGCCCGGGGGGCGCCCCCTTCACAGTATGGACGCACCTGTCGTTGCCGCGGTAGTAGGCGGGCGTGGTGGTCTCGGTGCAGATGAAGAGCGCGGTGGAGTTGGGGTGCGCCTGGTGGGGGCGGTGGGGGCGGGCGTGGTGGCGGGCGTGGTGGTGGGCGTGGTGGTGGGTGTGGGTGTGGGTGTGGGTGTGGGTGTGGGCGTAGTGGTGGGTGTGGGGATGGTGCCGGGTGGGCGCAGTGGTGGTAGGTGCACTCGCACACCCACACATGCAGTCGCGCTGCGCAACGCCAATGCCGTACTCCGCCACCTCCAAACCACCACTCTCCCACGCACCCATCCATCCGTCAATCCATCCGCACCCACACCCACGCCCCCATCCACCCACCCACGCACTCACCTTGAGCAGGTCCGCCACCAGGTTGATTCCCACCACGCCGTTGGCGCAGCCCATGCCGCCTAGGTGGTAGGCCTGGGGTGGGTCGGCAATGAGGGGGCAGTTGATGGCGAGCGAGGGAGCGGGTGTCTACTCATCAGCCACACATTCGGGCACGTCGTCTGTGACAGCCCTGGTATGTGGTAAGAACGGAGAGCAGCGTCTACGCGCCCGCAGCCCAAGTACCCAGCAGCACTCAAATAAACTCTACAGCGCAAATGGCCATCCGCCCCCCGCACCCCATTTGTTTCTCACGGGGACTGTTTACCAGTAACCCCCGCCCCCCTGCCCGACCCTCGTGACCCACAACAGCCCCCCCCCCCCCCCAGGCCCCCACCCCCCTACCTGGATGTCCTTGCGCAGCCCGAAGGCGTTGACCACCATGGAGGCCATGGAGGGCGTGGGGCAGTAGATGGAGCAGGTGGTGACCAGGATGTCGATGTCCTTGGGGCGCAGGCCGGTCTGCGCACATAATGCGCGGGCAGGACATACACCGCCGTACGGTGTGCGGATCGGGCATGCACGTGCAGGTTTGGATGTTGTTGGTGGGCGCGTCGGCGTCATTGACAGCGGGCTGGCGTCCTGCGGCGCCTATACCGGTATCTGGCCCGTCGCAGCTTGTGATCAGCGTTGCCTGGCCCCTACCTGCGCTGCGCACGCACCTGCACGCTTCCCTCCCACGTGGGCCCCCCAGGCCCTCCCGCCTCTCGCTTCGTGCCTCTCGGCCCGGCCCCCCATGGGCTGGTAACCACAACCCCCCCCGGTGGTTTCGCTTTTGGTTTCTGGAATGAACTACCCCCCACCACCCCACCACCCCTCCCACCTTTTCAAACAGCCCCTCCACCGCGCCGCACACCGCCATGCGGCACTCGGCGGCGGCGGCGTTCAGGTCGGTGGCGGCGTCGTTGCCCACAAACGCGGGGTTGAGGTTGGGCGGCAGGTGCGTGCCAACCGCCGCCAGGCCGCTCTTGACATACACCCGCTCCTGAAAGTCGATTTCCTCCGGGCTGTAGCGCTGCGGTAGGTGCCGCACAGCGACGGGTAATTAAGCGAAGGTGGAGGCGGGAGGCGTTGTAACTTGTAAGCGCGTTGCTCCGAATGCTTAAACTGTTAGCCGAGTGGCAGCGCGAGTGCATGCGACTGCGTGTGTCCCGCTGCGACCTGTTGCTGCCTGCGGCCCCCACCTCCGCGCAGGTGTGAACACACACACACACACACACACACAGACACGCACGCACACACACGCAGTACCTGCGTTTCCCGCCACATCTGTATGACCGCCGACTGGTCCACCTGCAGAGGCAGCGGCAGGGGTGAGTGCCGCGCGCAGCATGCGACGCGCTGCAGTGAGCAACAGCCCCGCCACCGCCCTTCCCCCCGACGTTGCCGCCCCCTGGTGTGGCGGGTCAGAAGCCAACTTCAAACCCGGGAGTCAGGCCGCACCTTGAACTCAGCGGGCGGCTTGTAAACGTTGAGGTCGTAGAGCATAACGCGGCCCGCAGAGCGCGAGCCGGGCAGCAGCAGCGACGCCATTTCTTTCCTGTCTAGCTATTATAGCTCGCTGCGGGCGTGAGCACGTCAAGAGAAATTTGCTGCGTTGCGGGGGCAGCGGCTGCAGCGGCGACGATACTGCCGCAGGCGACGAGGTTGCCGCGGCAACAAGGCTGTGTGAGGGCGAGGGCGAGGGCGCGGTGTCCAAGGAAAGCAGGCCGCGGCTTTGGCCCGCGCTGTTCGAGCTCAACGTTGGCTAGCTGCCCGACTGGCAATGCTCGACTAGGAGCCTAGCGAGCGGGAGTCGAGCGCTCGCGGGCCTACCCAGCTTTCTGCCGGTGCGCGTGCGCTGTGAAAGGCTGGCTGAGCGGGGCCTGTCGCGGCCGGGGATTTTGAGGGCGCAGCTCTTTTGTGGTGCCGTTTGACAGCCGGCGGTCTCAGTCCGCGAAAGGGCTTTGAAACTCGTCAGCTGCGATGGCGATGATGCATGCGCAGCTGTCACCTTCGGGAGCGCAAGGTAGCGCGATGAGCTCTCTGCGCGAACGCCGGCCCCCTTCGCCAAGGGAGCGAGTCGGAGTCGAGGACCCCACCGATCGAGGTTACCTACCTTCGCTTCTACCCTTTTAGAGCAGAACTCCAACCTAGGTCTTCTTAGGCCTCCTGCCGCTGCACGGAGTCCATGACCCGAAGCATCACTCCCTGAAGTGGAGGTAAACGTGTCTCGCAATAACCTGGGAGTGCGCGCCACACTGGACCCGCCGGTCTGTTTCCTGACCTGCCTCGTGTTAGCACCAGCGAATGCGACTGAGGCACGAGGGCACAAGGAGGCGTGGGAGTGCGGGAACGGGGCAACAGGCCTGCCTGGCACAGCAGCCCACAGCGTGGGCGTACCCGTGGTGAACCGGCGCTGCCCGTGCGCTGCCACCGGCTGAGGATAGCAACAAAGACGGACTGAGAAAGGCATAGAAAGGCATTGTGTGTATGCGTATGTCTTGTGCGTGGCCGGTTTGTGTTGGGCCCCGGGCACTTGTGTCCGGCAGCTGTGCAAAGCTATGCATTGCCATATCCCCTATCCAGCTATCCCCTATCCCTTTTGCAATTCAGACAAGCCAGTGAGGTAGCCAAATTTTGAAGCAGTCTGGGGGGGCGCCTCCATAGCACTCCAGGCGCTGTGCTGAGCACTTGCGCGGCGTGACTCGATGGATGCCGTGATGTCGACTTGTTTGGGATTGGAAAGCGGCATCCACGGTCAGGCAAGGGACACGCGCTGGAGAATGGGGGCAATATTCAAGGAAGGAGGACTCGAGCCTCTGGTACGCTGTTAGGGTGCCCCGGGGACTCGTGCAGCTAGCGATGGGGACCTCGGGGAAGGACTGGGCGGGAAGGCGGTATGTAGCGCTGCAGGTCCTTGCGTGGGTTTGTGTCGGGTGAACACGCGAGCAGGCGCAGTCGCACCCTTACCCCTATCAACAAGAGCAACGAATAGAGGAAATAAAATTGATATCGTTTCGTGCTTTAGCAGGGCCTCAGGCTGCCCTTTGGCCGAGACACTCTGTCTCCCATGCAGTTTCACGACTGCGATGTAGCGCGTCCAAGTGCCACTTTGCCCGCGTCTTCAGCGTTCCGCCTTTCACAACTGTTTCACTTGCGATATCAAGCTTTGTTTCCAACCTTCAGCCGCACCCCAGTCGACTCTTTCTTTGCAAAAAGACTAGATCACAATGGCGGGTTCTCAGTCCCAGGCCTCCACCCTTGTGGCCCGCGGTGGCCGTAGCTCCTCGAACGCTCCCACGGGGGCGAGCGGGGCTCTGCGCCGGCGGCCAGGTGCGAGCCCGGCAGCGTAGCTCGCTACAGCGACATGCCCTGTTTCTCGGCAGAGTCGCTGAGTCGTTGTGTGTTGTACTCCTACAGTTCGCGGCAGCGGCGGCAGCGGCAGCACCAAGGCTCAGCAAGCGGCCATGAACTTCTACACCGACGACACGCCCGGCTGGAAGATGTCGCCGGTGAGGACGCGGGTGTGAGGCGTCGATCTGCTCGCGAGCCGACTGCGCTACCCAACTTCGGAACTGACACCTATGCCTTTGTATGTATAGGTGGTGGTGATCACCATGAGCCTGGGCTTCATCGCCTTCGTGACCATCCTGCACGTCGTCGGCAAGGTGCGTGGCTGGGCAAGGGCAACTTCAGCAGTTCTGACGGGGTGCACGGGGATGGGCAAGGGGCCTGGGTTGGCGCGAGGGAACAGATCCAGATGTTTGCTTCCAGAGGGTTGTGGGCGGGTTGAAGAGGGTGGCACTGGGTGCGCTCACGCGTGCGCTCAGTCGCCGGGTTACAGCTCTAATTGCGGTCACAGCGGCATTGCACTCCAGCAACCGAAGCTGATACTGTCAAGCCTTGAACTGACACTGCCTTTATGGTGACCTGCTTCCACCCGCAGTTCCAGAAGGCGTAAGCGGCTTGCTCCGGTCTGGAGGCGTAAACACATGAGAACTGCAGCACTGAATTCAACGGATAGCACTGGACTATGACCTCAGCAGTGGATTGCTGCTGCGTAGCAACGTGGACGGATGGACTGAATGACTGACCGTGTGGGCGGACTGACGACGTCGCACGTGGAGCGTGCGGTGTAAGGAGGGGTGATGGTGACTTCAAGACAATAGGCAGGGAAGGTGTTGACACCGTGCGGCATGCATGTTTAGAGTAAGTACTAGGTGTGGCGCATCCCGCCACTAGGTGTGTGCAAAAGGGCGCGGTCGACGCATAGTTGGCCCGCTGTAGGAAGGCTGTAGCTCGGATGACGGCCATGAATGCAGGGTGCGCTTGGCCGGGATATGTAACGCAAGGCGGTGAAGTGCGGTCCACAGTCATGTGTATCTCGGCGCTTTGCCTTCATTGCGGGAGCGGCACTCGACACGAGACGCCTGACTGGAACGGCAGACCGGGGATCCAGACAGGGACGATAAGATGGAAAGATTACAGTGTGGGCACCGCACCATCGGGGCGGGATACTGACGCAACGTGCGTGTCAACATCATCAGCGGCCCCACATGAGAACCCCGACACCATTGGAGAACAGAGGGTCCGCACGCGTGTCACAGCGCTCAGTACGGATGGAATGGAAGTCATGTTGTCTAAACGGCACTCGTCACTCAGTCAAAGACCACTGCGTACCCCCATCGCCCATCTCGCGCGCTTGCATGCGCACATGGCCGATGCAACGCATCCGTCATTCCCCCCTGCGCGGACCGGCACAGGCATGCAGGGCGTGTCAGACTGTCAAGCGCAACTCCAGATGCAGGTCCCCACTCCACCCGCCATCACCACGCAGGCAGCAGTGTCGATGCTGCAGGGCGTTGCCTCACCTGTTCCCGGCTCCGTGGCTGTGTGCGTGTTGCCAAGAGGCCGCAACAGCCGTGCCGGGGGCCACACGCGCCTGACCTTGATTCCTTGAAGTGTTGCGCAGCACCAGGCGGGCGGGCGGGCGCCCAGGCCCAACCCCATCTCTTTCATTTGCGGCTTGACCTCCACCGCGTCCCCCTCAGCCACTGCACTTCAATGCTCTGGGCGCACGCACAACAGCTGCTCCTGGCGTCTTGGCAACGTGTGCACCTCTGCCATGCAGACCTCACTCGCTCATTATAGCTGCCCCGCCGTGCAGCGGCCAAGGACGGCTGCTATAAGACACCGCCGCCTCGCTGCCCAACTCACCACTCGCCCGACCGCTCTCATTCTGCTAGTGGAAGAAACAACCCCTCCTCTTTGCCCTCCTCCACCTCCCTCACAGGCTGCCGCCCACCACCTGCAGCGCCACCTTGCAGCTGCCCGGCAGCGCCTCCGCGAAGGCGGCTGCGTCGGCCTTGTCGTGGAAGGTGAGCTGCAGCGTGTGGGAGGAGTCGGTGCAGTCGTACGCGTCTGCGCGCGGCGGCGGCGGCGGCGGCCGACACACACATACACATGGGGCAGGCGGGGGGGGGGGGGCAGCAGGGTAGCGAGGGCAAGAGGGGGCGTCGGCGTTGCGGCGTGGTTGTGATAAGCTCGCGCGAAACGCACGCAGGTGGCGGCTGCACGACCCCGCTCGTTTCAGATCCGTTTAGGCATGACCCCCGCGCTGGCGCTGCACCCACGCGCTCTCTCACCAATGAAGTGCCGAAGCGGCTTGGCCACCCGGAACTTCAGCACCAGGCTGCGAGCGTCCAACTCCGGCGCCACCATGTCCTTGGTGTACATGATCTGTGCCGTGTGTGCACGCGCGAGCCACGCGGTTCAAACTGCCGTTCCTGCTTCTGTGTTTCTGGTGTATTGACTCAAACTCAGCCCAGGCCGCACGTTCTCGGCCCCACCTCTCGCAGCGCAGCTGTTGCCCCATCGGTATTGGCTCAGAATTTAACCCCCCCCCAACCCCGCCTTCACCCCCCGCGCTCAGCCGTCAATCCGCTGGCTGCTCAGCCGCCACTCGAGGCTCACCATGTCGATGCGGCCCTGGCTGCTGTGACTGAACTTGTACTCGAGGCGGTCCGGGAACAGCGTCACCACGGACGAGGCGGAGCAGCTGGCGCGGCCCACTGCGAAGTCCTTGCAGGTGGCCTGCGTAGGGCGTGCAGATGTAGGAGAAGCGCAGGCGCCCAGGAGGGAGCCAGGAGGTGGCGGGATGGGAACGCAAGGCCGGACACTGGTCATGCGATTAATCAAGTGGCGTGGTGCGCGCCCAACGCGACAGGGGTGCCCGTGCGGCTGTGAGCTGCTGCGCGGAGCCCCGCGTCAGCATGCATGCCGCCTGGCACACGCCAGCGGCCAGTCATCCAGGCCCTCCTGCTACTGCTACTGGTGCTGCTTTGTGCTGCTTTGTGCTGTAGCAGCTGTAGCAAGCGCACCTTGTGCAGCGGAGTCCCGCTGGGTTTGCGCTCCTCCACACCCGCCAGGATGGATTTGGTGACTGCCTCCAGCGGCTGCAGCTTGGCGGCCACACTGTCGGAAGGGACGTGGGGTTGACGTGACGTCAAAATTGCGGTGTTACAGAGGCGACAACCCGAGCGTGCAAGCACACAAGGGCCGTCTGAAGCTGCTGCAGCAAACCCTCCCGCAGTCGGAGTCCGCGTGACGTCAAGGGGCATCCAGTGGTGTGGCGGCGAGGGCCGAGAGCTGTGCGCCCATGCGTCATTGCGCCCGGAAGGTCAGGGCTGCTGCAGTGGGCTACAGTGCACCTAATTCCGCAGGCACCCTCGAGGCTGCAACAGCGCAGGCACCAGGTTGGCCCCCAGGCAGCGGGATTACCTCTTGTTCAGCTCGTCCGAGTCCAGGCGCTCTGGCTTTCGGATGGGCAGAGGCGGCGGTCGGCCTGTAGGCCCCGGTGGGGGCGCGTCATCGGGTGAGAAGGGGTTTGGTCGAGGCCATTGTGGCACGCTGCTCGTGCGCTGACCCACCACAATACCATCATCACGTCGCCCACACACTCTCACGCCCCCACGCACCCTCGCGGATTCGCCCTGAGCCCACAGTTCTGGGCACCGACTGCGACCTTGCGTCCTTTATTCGCTGCGATTTCTCCATCGCTTTCTTCTTCATTCGCTCGAGCAGGTCGTTGGTCGCCGCGAGGGAACTCTGCGTCTGCGCTGCGACACCGCCGAGGTCTGGCAGTCTGGGCGGTGCAGCTATCGAGGCTGGGGAGGGTGGGGAAAGAGAAGGACTGTTACACAGGTCACGCGCGTGTTAACACAGCTTGCTGGGGCTCACGCTTTACCGCACATTATTGCGAATGCTCTAGACACTGAAAGCATCATGCATTTGCGTGGACTGTTTCTGCTGATGTGCGCCACCGCCAGCAAGCTCAGTCGCGACCAGCGTCCGCCAAACACGCGTACCTAGCGATGATGAAGTTGCTGCGTGGTGCAATTTAGGGAGACTCGAGGCGCTGCTTGAACCATCCCCCGTTCGGTCGCGACTTGACGCCGGGGGTGCTGCGCCAGACCCAGACAGCCCTAGCCGCCCTGGAAGCGTTGGGAGCGTCCCGACAGGCAGCTGTCCATTGAAGCTGCTTCTACGCTTCGCCGGCGCGTCCGAAGATGTTGCGGGCATTTCAAACCCAAACCCAGCGACAAACTACTGTACCCAGGTGTGGTGTATCGCTTTAAATGATTTCCAGCACATGTAGAGGGCATAGGAAAGCATACAGAATGCTGGTCGTCCAACTGCGGTTGACCGGCATGGGTTTGTCGGCCACGCCGCACGCCGGACACCCTCCCCAACAGAACAGCCGTGTCAATCTCACCAGCACGACCGCAGCGGCGCTGAGCGACCAGCCCCTACCATGCCCATCCTTGGTACACAACTGGTATGTTGCATCCACGGCAGCATACGGAACAAGACGACTCGAAGACAAACACCACCAAACAGCACGCATCTCCACACACCACACTGCAGGGTCGCACTGTCTTTGATGTCCTGAAATGAGTTACCGGCCCCTCACCTGCTTCCACCTCCTCCAGCCTCCTTGCTCGGACCAGCCCGTGTCCCCATATAGCCGAGCACAGCCGTACAGTCCCACCAGGCCGTGTCAAACGTTAACGCCTCAACCCTACACGAACATGCCCTAAATGCGAATGCATAGCGCAGGGTAATCGAGTCGTGGATGTCGCTTCTAGCAGGCAGCAGCGAAAGGGGGTGAGCGGCTCGTTCGGCTATCGCCAAAGTGCACTGTTACGTCCCGGAACGCACACAGCTCTGCTTATACGTAATAGGAAACCGCCTTACGCCGTTACACGCGGCGGCATAGGGCAGCAAGCTGCGTCGCCTGCACTAAACAATCACACGCTCCCTTATTTGCAACATGCACCTGCGAGCACCACCATCCACGGCAATAATAAACGAATGACAACGAACAGTCCTGTCCACGCGAGCTGCCCCAGCAACTGCTCGCCGGGATGCAGCCATCAGCCGTTGCATGAGAGGTGCACGTCACACAAGTAATAAGCAGGTAGCGGCGCACACAACCCCTGCACGCACCGCCCCCCTGCCCATCTGCCCGCCTGGGCATCTGCTCCTCCGAAGATCTCGCGAGCATGCAGCACCCCCCTGGCACCTCTCCTGCCGCCCTCCCGGCCCTGCCCCCCACACTCCACCCCCACAGGCCTGCGCCTTCTCTCCATCCCCTCAGCAGGCCCCCCCCTCACGCCCTCACGCCTCCTTCTTCTTCCCGCCGAAGCCCAGGCTGGCCAGCAGCCCCCCGCTCTTCTTCTGCTCCAGCGAGCCCGACCCCTGCCCCGAGCCCGACGCCTTGAGGTTCGAGCCCGCCACCGCCGACGCGACCTTCAGCCCCCCCGGGCCGTTGGCGTTGCCGTTCGCGGCGGCAGCCGCCGCCGCCGCCGCCGCGGCCGCCGCAGCCGCCGCCGCGGCCTTCTCCTCCTTCTCCCTCTCCTCTGCCTCCAGCCCGGCGCGCATGGCCTCGATGCGCGCCTTGCGGCGCGCCGAGGGGCCGGTTGTGTGCTCGGCCTCGGCGACCAGGTTGAGCAGGGGGAAGACGGTCACGTCCGGCGGCTCGGACAGCGCCTCGAAGGCCGCCTGCCACTGGTGCTCGAGGTTGTGGGCGGCCTCCTCCACGTTGAGGGCCTCGAACCTGTGCGGAGGGCGGGGGATAGTTCATTCCAGAAACCAGAAGCGAAACGAAGGAGGGCGGGGGAGTTACACGCACTAAGGTTAGAGAGGGCGTAGACCGTAGCAGTAGGGGAGGTGGTGGGAACTGGGAAGGGAGGTTGGGGCGGGCCGGAGAGGTGGGGGAGGCGAGGGAGGTGGGTGCGGCGTGTGCGGTGGTAGAGGTGGGTGGAGCGGAGTGCGGTTGAGGGTTTGAGGGGCGGAGCCGGTGAGAGTTTGGGGGGTGGGCGTGGAGGGCGGGATGGTGAGTGGGGGTTGCGGTTGCGGCGGTTACGGCGGCAGCCCGGGCGTGCCAGCGGGTAGACGGAGATAAATTGTATTACTCACTTTGGCCGCGGCGCGCCCTTGGGGTGGATGCGGCGGATCATGCCCCAATCCTCCAGGCGCTGCAGCGCGTCCTCCACCGCGAAGTCGATGGACAGGTCGAAGTTCTTTTGCAGGAACTTCTCGCAGTCCTGTTTGGTGAAAAGGTTATCGAGCAGTGAAGAGAAAAGTGACCAGCGAGTAAAATTCTGGATTAAAGGTGTATCAAGAAGAGGCGCCTGGAGCGGTGTTGCCGCCACCGGCACTAATCGCACCCGGCCCTGACCCACTTACCAGCGCTCTCGGGCTCCCCTCCTCCGTTCCCTCCTCCCTTCCCTCCTCCCCGCTCCTCTTCCCTGCTCACCGCGTCCAGCATCTGCTCCGTCATCTCCGCCTCGCGCATGTGCAGCAGCGCGTACGTCAGCACGGCCTCCTGCGGGCGGGGTGCGGCAGGCGGGGCGGGTGGGTGGCAGGTGGGCGGGTGGCAGGTGGGCGGGCGGGGCCGGGGCCGAGGCAGGCGACCGAGCGGGGCAAATGGGTGGGCGGGTGGGTGGGTGTGCAGCAAGGCACAGGTGGATGCGGGGGCGTCGTATCAGTTGGGCGGGCGGTCAACAGGAGACGCTGCTGCGGCGGCGGCGGCGGCGGCGGCGGCGGCGGCGGCTGCAGGAAGGCACGGGCCAGGGCCGTGTGCTTTGGGTTGCCGTGCGGACGACCGCTGTGCACACGTACACGTCTACCATTGACTCTCCCCTGCACCTCACGGCTACCTACGTTGCTGACTACCCCGCTACGCACCACACCACAGCGCGAGCCCCAGCCCCAGCAGCAACCCACCCCCCAAACCCCACACCTGGAAGCCCCCTGCCTGTACTCTACTCGCGTCGTTTGATTTCATGGTTTGGATTCGGCTGGTATGTGCAACCCCCTCCCCTCAAAACCCCAGCCCGGCTCCCCTTCCCCCAGCCTCCAGCCCCCGCCCCACCTCCCAAAACACACCCAGCGCAGTCGTATTCTTCGCAGTTTGTTCCTCACCGGGGCTGTTTACCAGTAACCCCTAAAACACACACACACACACACACACACACACACACACACACACACACCTTGAGCTGCTGGTCCGCCATGTCCTCCAGCAGCATGCTCACCACGCCCTCCTGCGCGTCCGACGTCTTGTCGTACAGAATGTTCACCATGTCCTGTGGGGTTTTGGTTGGTTTAGGTTGGTTTGGGTGGTTGAGGTTGTTGGGATGGGCGAGCAGCGGGGGGGTGGGTAGGGCGAGAAGGGGGCGAGGTGGTGGTGGTGGTGGTGGTGGTGGTAGGTAGGTAGCGGCTGTGAGGTGGTGGTTGCTGCGGGCGGCGGTGGTGCGAGGGTAAAGATGCAAGCAGTGGCAACATAGGACATGACGGGGCGGAGCTGACGGGCCCACTCCTCCCCTCCACTGCCCCGGAACCCCCACTGCCGCGGACCCTTGCAAACCCCCAGCCCCCTTCCCGACCCGCCATCCCCAAACAACCACTGACACTCCGGTCCCCGCCCCCCCCCCCCCCGCCCCCCGGCCCCCCCACCCCCCGTCCCCCGCCCCCCGGCCCCCGCCGCCCTCCCCCGCCGCCCCCCCTCTACCTGGATGGTCTTGCTGCGCTCCGCCTGCGCCGAGGTGTACACCTGGCCACAGCGGGCCGCCACCAGCGACAGCGACGACCACACCACGTTCATGTCCACCTTGCCGCCCTCGGGCACCGGCTGTAGGTAGAGGCAGGGGCAGGCGGGCAGGTCGGTTTGGAGGGAGGGAGGGAGGGAGGGAGGGAGGGAGGGAGGGAGGGAGGGAGGGAGGGAGGGAGGGAGGGAGGGAGGGAGGGAGGGAGGGAGGGAGGGAGGGAGGGAGGGAGGAGGGAGGGAGGGAGGGAGGGAGGGAGGGAGGGAGGAGGGAGGGAGGGAGGGAGGGAGGAGGGAGGGAGGAGGGAGGAGGGAGGCAGGCAGGCAGGCAGGCAGGCAGTGAGGCAGGCAGGCAGGCAGGCAGGGCAGGCAGGCAGGCAGGCAGGCAGGCAGGAGGCAGGCGGCAGGCAGGCAGGCAGGCAGGGCAGGCAGGCAGGCAGGCAGGCAGGAAGGGCAGGCAGGCAGGCAGGCAGGCAGGCAGGCAGGCAGGCAGGCAGGCAGGCAGGCAGGCAGGCAGGCAGGCAGGAGGCAGGCAGGCAGGCAGGCAGGCAGGCAGGCAGGCAGGCAGGAGCAGGCAGGCAGGCAGGAGGCAGGCAGCAGGCAGGAGGCAGGCAGGCAGGCAGGCAGGCAGGCAGGCAGGCAGGCAGGCAGGCAGGCAGGCAGGCAGGCAGGCAGGCAGGCAGGCAGGCAGGCAGGCAGGCAGGCAAGCAGGCAGGCAGGCAGGCAGGCAGGCAGGCAGGCAGGCAGGCAGGCAGGCAGGCAGGCAGGCAAGCAGGCAGGCAGGCAGGCAGGCAGGCAGGCAGGCAGGCAGGCAGGTCGGTTTGGAGGCAGGCAGGCAGGCAGGCAGGCAGGCAGGCAGGCAGGCAGGCAGGCAGGCAGGCAGGCAGGCAGGCAGGCAGGCAGGCAGGCAGGCAGGCAGGCAGGCAGGCAGGCAGGCAGGCAGGCAGGCAGGCAGGCAGGCAGGCAGGCAGGCAGGCAGGCAGGGAGGCAGGCAGGCAGGCAGGGGTAGGTTGGGTGGAGGGGTAGGTTGGGGGGGAGGGAGGGTGCAGCAGGTGGGTTAGGCTGGTAGTGGGTTGGGGGTTGGGAGGGGTGGGGGTGCAGCAAGCGGGGCCGCTGCAGGAATGGCGGGGGCTGGGAAGATGCTACACAGACAGGGATGCAGACACAGGGTGATGGCGGCGCGCCAAGTGCCCCCCACACGGCCGGCGAGAGCGACAGGCCGGTGTGCAGCTCCCTCCCTCACACGCTCGCGAGCCAAGAGCGAGCCGAGCGCCGAGCCCACGACCCCCTCCCCCCCACGTGCCTCCCCTCCGGAGCACCTCCCCCTCCTCTCCCCGCACCTGTACCCGGCCCCGGCCCCGGCCCCAGCCCCGGCCCTTTCCCCCTGCCAGCCCCCGCCAGCCCCAGCCAGCCCCGCCCACCTTGAGCAGCACCGCCGCCGCCGCCACGAGGCCGCCCACCACCGTGATGACCATCTGGATGATGGTCAGCATCTTGAGGTAGACCTGGGGGGGTGGGGTTACACGCATCAAGGCCAGAGGAGGGTGAAGGGGGGTGTAGCGGGCAGAGGTAGGCAGGCAGAGGCGCGGAGCGAGGGAGGCAGGGAGGAAGGGATGAGGTTGTGAGGAGCGGGCAGTGGTGGACGACGTGTGAAGCGCTCGCTCGCTTGCTCGCTCGCTTGCTCGCCCTGTTCAGCCGCTCGCCGCCATGGCGCGCGCGTTTCCCACGCCTGCCCACACGCCCGCGCCCACAAGGCCCCCGCCCCCTCACCCACACGCCCTCCCGCCCACACGCCCCTCCACATGGCCCCCCCCCCACACACACGCCCTCGGTTCTCTTGGTCGTTTCGCTTTTGGTTTCTGGAATGAACTACCCTCCCGCCCCCACACGCCCACACGCCCCCCCCCTCGCCACCGCACCTTCTTGTCCGCAAAGATGACGTCGATGTCGGCCATGGGGATGTCGTGGAAGCACTTGATGTGGATGTTGCGGCCCTGCAGGATCTCCTTCTGCCGCACGTCCATCGGCCGCTGGATGGCGGGCAGCTTGTGCGTCTGTGTGTGTGTGTGGGGGGGGGTTCCATGCATTTAATTTAATGGGGGGGGGCGTGTGGGAGGGGTGTGTGTGGGGGGGGGGGCGTGTGGGGCGGGGGGGGCCGTGTGGGAGGGGTGTGTGTGGGGTTCCATGCATGGTAAATTAATGACGAGGTAGACGTAGCAGTAGGGGGGTGGGGATTCCATGCATGTTGAGTTAATGACGAAGGAGATGTAGACAGGCGATGGGGGGGGAGGGCTTGCACATACAGTACCAGCCAGCATTAAAACCAAGAGATTAAGAAACTAGCCAGCGAAGCGCACGCAGGTGAAGGCGAAGCACACGCAGGTAAAGGCCAAGGGCGGGGGGCAAGGGTGGGCAAGAGGGGAACACGGGCGCACAGCAGTTGCGCCCCGTGGACGTCTGTTGTGTGTGGCGACCCTGCCCCTCCCTCCCACCTTGACCCCTGTTCCCTTTCCCCACAGCCGGCCCGTCTTGCCCCCCAACCTCCTAGTCCCTTGCCCCCGGTCGCTGCCCCACCTCCCTTCCCTGCTCTCCCTCCCCGCCATGACGCCCCTTGATCTCCAGGCGCTGCCTTCCGACTTGGTTATGACCCCTTCCGCCCCCCCCCATGGTGCCCGCGTGTGTCCCCGTCGTGCGGGTACCATGGGGTCTGGCGTGGTGGCGGGAGCTCTCGCGAGCCCCGCCACGCCCCCTGTGTTGCGTCCGACTGCGAGTCGCGTGTCAGTGTGCGTGTACGTGCCGGCGTGTGTGCGCGTGTCCGGTTGCTCCCATGCCGTCCGCTGTCTTGGTCGCGTGCATGTTTGTGTCTTTTATTTTTAGGTGCACACGCATGCGACCTCTCTCTGTTTTGCCTTGCCGCCCTCGCCTTAACGGTCCCTGCCTCTTTTTGTTTGCCACCCTCACACATGGCGCGTCTTCGGGTTTCCCTGCGGCGTGGCACTGTCACGCCGCTCCGTAGGTACGTATGGGTGCAAGGCGTTCAGCAAACTATCGCGCGTCTCTCGCACCGCACGTCTCGCCGCCTTTTCTTGCTTTTTCCAGCCGCCCGCTTAGGGGCGCGCTACCTTTCACTCGACATACATACCTATTACTATACTCGCCAGCAAACGGGAACGCAGCCTCGGCGAACACGGCGCTGGAGCCAACGGTAATGTACCCGCTGTTCCGCTGGACATCGGCACTTCACAACCATTTGATAAACACCATCCGATGGATGGGTACCCCCCGCCCTTCCTTCCCCATCGCTGCCCTTGAAACTGCACACTCCGTGCCCCCCAGCCCCCATCTCATAATTCTAACCCCCCCCTTGGCTCCGGGTTTTGGGTTTTTGGGTTGCAATGGCCGCTTCGGTTTCTGGATTAAACTGACCTCCCTTGCCCTCATCCTGCATGTGTATGGTTTTATTGGGCTGGTACAACCACAAAACCCCCCTCCCAGCCCCGCCCCCCGCCCCCCCCCCCCCCCCCACCTTCTTCTTGTGGTCCACACTGGCCCGGTACAGCACCACCACCTCCTTGAACGCCGGCTCCTGCAGCTTGAGCTTCCTGGGAGGTGGGAGTGGGAGTGGGGGTGGGGGTGGTAGCGTTGGGGCAGGTGGACACGACGGCGGCACACGGACGGAGGGAGGTGTGGGAGGATGGGGTGCGTGGGCAGGTCGGCCGCCCCCCCCCCGCCCCGCCCCGCCCCGCCCCGCCCCGCCCCGCCCCGCCCCGCCCCGCTCCGTCGTTCTTTCCCCCAGCCCCCTGGCTTTTTGGGTTGCAATGGCCGCTTTGGTTTCTGGAATGAGCTACCCCCCGGCTCCCTGCCACAGCTCCTGCTCACTGCAGGCCCCCTCCGCGCTCTGTACTTCTGGGTTCTGGGTTTGTATAGTTGCATTTTGAATTGGAATGGACTACACAAACCCTCTGATACACACCATCCTATGGATGGCTACCTACCCCCGCCCCCAAACAAACAAACAAACAGACCCCACCTGTGGAAGTTCTTGATGACGGACCAGGCGGTGGGCATGTACAGCCGCAGCGTCTTGCGCTCCACCACCTTTTTTTGGGATGGGGGGTATCATGCATTAGAGTTGGGGGGGGGGGGGTAGTAGCCGTTCATGTGGACGGGTGTTGAGGAGCAACAGTGACTAATCAAATGTCGACGCCCAGGGGGGCCGGGGAGGGCGGGTGCGGCAGCGCGGGAGGAGGATGAGAGCCAGACGTGGGCAAAGGACGGGGGCAAGGCGGCGACGGCGTCGCTGGAGGGGCTGAAGTGGCAGCGTCGTGGTGCCAACCGCTGCTGCATCTAGCGTGGCTCCTCCCAGTTCAAAGAGAAGGAAGTCAAGGGACCCTTTCCCGGCCCCGTAGCCCCCGCAGCCCCTGCAGCTCGGCTGCTGTCATCCTCATGATGGAGCACGCGACAAGCCCCGCGCACGCACCTTGCGCGCCGCGTGTGTGGACTCCGTGAGGTTGAGTGTGCGCGGGCCCACAAGGTCTGGCTTGATGCCGCGGATGCGCCGCCACAGCTGCAGGGGTCGCAATAGAGGGCGGGAGGCAGGCAGGCAGGCAGGCAGGCAGGGAGGGGGTCAGGTGCGGGGAGCACGCATCGGGCAGCACACAATCGGGCCGCAAAAAGCGAGGTTTGACGACGTCCAACCTGGGGCCGTAGCCACCGACGCACTGGACCTACCGGTACGTTTGGACGTGCGTCTCCCCGCAACCCTGCCTTACTCCGCTCCGCCCCTGCTGCCCCCGTGTCGGCCGGTCCGGGGCATACTGGGCCCAGCTCGCTCCTTCCCTGCCCCCTTGGCCCCCGCCCCCTAGCCCCCCTGCCCCTGCCCCTGCCCCTGCCCCCCCCCGCCCCTGCTCCTGCCCCTTGCCCGCTGCCCCTGCTCCTGCCCCTTGCCCGCTGCCCCTGCCCCTACCTTGAGCAGCGGCTGTGTGAGCAGGTAGTCAATGAGCAGGTCGACCTTCTCGTTCGTGTACATGCCCGTCTCCTGTGCAGATAGGAATGTGATGAGGTGGCGGTTGTCGGCTCCAGTTCCTGCAGCTGCAGCTGCGTCTAAGCGTTGTGCCTTCCATGCCCCCCCGTCTTCCATGCCCCCCCGCCACCTACACCCGAATGCTCTTCACTCACTCTCGTTTTCCCTCCCCATGGTCCCCCCGCCCCTTCCCGCCCCTGTCCTCGGTCCTCGCCTGCGACCCCCGCCCAGCCCCCGCAACCCCACACCTTCCTGCCACCCCGCCCCCCGCCACCCCTTTCCACCGCCCCACCCTTCCTCTCCCCCCATCCCACCCTCCTTTCCTCCCCCTCCCTCCCCCTCCTCCTCCCTCCTCCTCCCCCTCCCCCTCCTCCTCCCTCCCTCCCCCACCCCCACCCCCACCCCCACCCCCACACCCACCCCCCCCACACCCACACCCCACACACCCACACCCCACACCCCCACACCCACACCCCACACCCACACCCCCACACCCTCCCCCTCCCTCCCCCTCCCTCCCCCTCCCTCCCCCGCCCGCCCGCCCACCTGCGCCACGGTGATGCCGCGGTGGAACACCAGCACGCGGTCCGCCATGTCGGGCAGGCGCTGGCGCAGGTCGGCGCGCTCGGGGTTGGAGGCCCAGAAGGCCTTGAGCATGCGGTCGTCGTAGTACTCCCAGTTCACTGGGGGTGGCGGGTGGGAGGATGGCGAGGATGGCGAGGAGGCTTAGGAGGGCGAGGAGGAGGAGGAGTTGGATGATGCCGTTTCAGGGCCGTACTGGGGGCCGTACAAACCCGCGCCTTAGGACGGAGCCCTTCCTGCACATCGTGTTGCCGACGGCACATCGCCTCTCCCTCACCCTCTCCCCCCACGCTCTCCCCCCCTCTCCCCTCCCTCTCCCCTCCCCTCCCCTCCCCTCCCCTCCCCTCCCCTCCCCTCCCCTCCCCTCCCCTCCCCTCCCCCCTCTCCCCCTCCCCCCCTCTCCCTCCCCCTCTCCCTCCCCTCCCCTCCCCTCCCCTCCCCTCCCCTCCCCTCCCCTCCCCTCCCCTCCCCTCCCCTCCCCTCCCCTCCCCTCCCCTCCCCTCCCCTCTCCCCTCCCCTCCCCTCAGGGTTCTCTTGGTCGTTTCGCTTTTGCTTTCTGGAATGAACTATCCCCTCTCTCCCCCCTCCCCCCCTCTCCCCCCCTCAAACGACCCACCCTCCACGGGCAGCGAGAACATGAACTTGTCCGCCTTGGCCAGCTCCCACTCGGCGTTGGTCATGATGTGGAAGCGCGCCGCGCACATGAGCTGCATGAAGTCCGCGATCAGCTTCTGCTCGCTGGTGTCCAGCTCCGCCACCGTGGGCAGGCCGCTGCCCACGGCGCTGATGAGCGGCTGGTCCTTGGCGCCGCAGCTGAAGCGCAGGAAGTTGTGTTTGAGGTTGCGGCGCAGCAGCATGAACTCCTGGAGGGGGGGAGCGGGGCAGGGCAGGGAGGGAGGCGGGGGGAGGGAGGGAGGAAGTGAGGAAGGAGGAAGAGAAGGTGAGGGAGGGCATGGGGATCCAACGACAGAGGGGGGGCGATGATTGGGGAGGGCGGCAGGGCGGGGGAGGGTAGGGGCCGTGGGTACTGGGAGAGTACGCTTGGATTGTGGGGAGGGCAGGGGTGGGGGAGGCATGGCTGCGGAGGGGCGAGGAGCAGTTCAGCGGTGGGATGCGGGGCCAAGGGCGCGGCGTGGCAGGGTTCCCCTATTCGCTTCCTTTCGGGGCTGATAGGGATGCCACTGATAGGGGTTCCCGCTGTGACGCCCGCCTGCAGTACAGCTTCCCTGTCCGCGGCCGTTGGGCAGCCCCGCCCTGCACACGGCACGGTCTCGCGTGGCCCCTCCCGTTGCGCCCGGACTCTACGCCAGCGCCAGCCCCACCTCCTGCCGACACCTTCTCCCGGTCCCAGCATAGCCCAGTCCTTCTCCCGGTCCCAGCATAGCCCATCCCCCCGTTTGTCCCTGTCGATCGCGAACGCATGCCGCGGCCGCGGCCCCTGAGCAGTCGGGAGCCGCGCCCGTTCAGGAGCCGGACCTTCGCGCGTCCGAGGCGGTGGGCTGACACCGGAAGGTGCACCCGGGTAACGCCGGAGTGGTGCCGCGACCTCCGACAGCGCCCACAGCCGCTGCATGCCGCTGTCATGATATATGTGCATGGCGCGACCATGACTGGCCATGCCGTCGCGAGCAAGGGCCTGCATTTTGTTCGACACCATTGCCCGCACCTGCGCGTACAGGCTCTCCACCAGCTGCGCAATCTTTTCAAAGCGAATGCGCTCCACAGTGGTCATGCCCGTCCGCACCAGCATGTAGATTTCATTGAACTCGACCTGGCGAGGCGGGCGTGTCGGTCGCCGGTCAGCTGCGCGCCACTCGCTGCGCCCCACAATGCATCTGGCAATTGCTTACCGGAATGTGCCGGTCAGGCGGGCACACGATTTGACAGGCTTGCGCTGTGTTGATGGTAGCCTTCTTTGCGCGCTCTGCGTCCACCTTGGTTTTGCCACCCATTTTTAAGCGCTATGCACTCGTCGCAGCACCAATGGAATCTAAATCGCCCGTGCGGGCCCAAACGAGCTGGAGCGGAACAAGAGTTCCCAGTGCAACTGTTTCCTCTGTGCAAAAATTGTTATAAGAAAGCAGCTATCTCACGATTAATCCAAATGGTGATGACACGAAAACGTTAGTTCGTTTTAGGTCAACTTGGTCAGGGAAAACTGCAGCGCTTTGCCGCGACCGCCGGGCTTTCCAGCACAGCGATAGCAGTAGCAGCTATACGTATACAGCACACCAGTCTTGAACCTATATCTTCAGCTTGAACGGCCGGCGCCGCGCAGCTTGATATCAAAATCGTCGTTTGCCTGCATGCGGCCCCTGGGTCCTGGACGTCGAGACCCGCCAGGCTGGCACCCCTCCCTGCCGTCGCGTGTTCTTGCGTAAAACGTTCACACATTTGCCGTCACGGAAATACATTTGGCGGGGCGTGTTACTCAATCTGACGGCACCCGCCCATGCTGGGCACGCCGTTTTCACCGGGGGGAACCCCTGGTTGTCACAGCACCATGGATGTTTTGCTAGGATCTTCATGCATCGGTGCATGCCGAAATGGGGCAAGGGTGACGGGGGCACAGGAGTCTGGGCCATGCTAGGTGAGGGTGAGCTGGTGCACCCGCGGCTCACCCGTGGGCCCCGCTGGACTGCATCGCTGCGGCCCGTTTTGCGTTCGCATGCTCGCCCGCACAAGCATGGCGTGGAGTCTGTGTGGCGTGGCCTGGCTGGGCAACCCGGAGCAAGAAGAGGACGCAGCAAAAGTGCAGCGCGGTTTGACAGCAACAGTAGCGGTAACGTCGGGTATTCCCAGATGGCGTGCTTACGTTTTCGTTTCGCAATTTAGAGCATGTCCGTAACGATGTATGTTACAGCTGTGGGGAGACTTCTGCCCCGGGCCCGAAACACTTGCAGCCACCCTTGCCTGTCATATCGCTACTACTTTCTCTAGTCTTGCTTATTGGCTGGGGGTGTGGGTCGCTTTTCGCCCATGAGGGACTTCGCTGCTGGCATGCATCTTCCTTAAAAGGGTGAGCTGGTGCCGGATCCAGCACACAACGGCATGCGGATGGCATGCTGTCGGCCCCTCGAGTTCCCGGCGCCGGCAAACATTGCGCACATTCAGCTTCCTGCACATACTTTTGATACAACTCGGGAATAATAATATAATAACGCGCTGCTGCCCGGCATAGGTTGGTGGCCAAGCGGAGTCAAGCAACCAAAACGACCCACGTCGGCCAATTTTCCGGCGCTCGGGCCCTTGTGCTGCAGCTCCAGCTATACATTTCTTGACCATATCATATCACAGGAGAAAAAATAATGAGTCAACACTAAGCGCAGTTGGGTCTTCAGACGCCGCACAGCGAGACCCTTTGCGGACCCAGCTCGAAAATGGAGCCAATCACTCCTGATTTAAGTCTATCACGAACTGTCGACATCTTGGCGCGACAGTAAGCAGCGCGCCGGCTTCGCTGTGCTGCAACCTTGTCACATGATGTCCGCGGTGCCTCGAATGCAGGCCTCCTCAGCGGACGCCAGCGGACCTTCGAAAGCTTGCAACATACCTACGTGGCTTGGATGTGAGCATTACGTTAAATATGCTGGGCGCAGCGGCGGGTGTTAGCAAACGTCCGTGGCGGTTTGCTGCAGACGTCCGTCGGCGCCTCTCACTCTCCCGTTGCCTTCCCCGTGCTGATCCCTTGCGCCTGCAGGGCTTTTTCCACTCTCTTGATCAGCTGGATGTTGAAATTATTGGCAAATGGCTGGGTAAGGAGGCATGGGGCCTTCCGGGTGCATGTCGACGTGTTGCTTACACCTCGGCATGTCTGCGTGCCGACAGGTTACGAGTTTGTCGCCGCCGGCGAGCCTGTGTATCGCGAGGGCGAGTTTGGAGAGAAGATGTGAGTTAGTCGCACAGTGGTAAAGCGTGGGAAGACCGCTCGACTGCGAGTTGCAGTGAAAGTGGGGTCGAGCGGTGCCAAGCAGTGCATGTTCAAAATCCCGACCCTTACGGTTGCGACAACACCCCAATAACAATTTGTGCTCTCGCTGACCAATGCCGAGATATGACAGGTACATCATCATAGGCGGCACCTGTGATGTTTTCCCGCCGGCTGGTTCCGCGGTGCCCTCCGACACGGGTGCGTTCGCTCAGCACCTGCGCACTGCGCTTGTGTGAATACGGTACCGGTATCGCATGTCTTTGTAGCGTGCATCCAACCGCACTGACCTGGTTTTCCCCGGGATGCCACCTTTTGGACTGCGATGCGCACGCAGCGCTGCTGCATGTTGGCCAGGCCTTTGGGGAGCTGGCGCTGGTGGCGGCGCGGAAGCCGAGGAGCCGCACGGTGGCGGCCAGCACGGCCGGCGGCAGTAGCAACACGGGCGGCGGCAGTAGCAGCAGCAGCAGCGGCAATGCCAGCAGCGCCAGCAGCCCGGCCGGCGTGCACCTGGCCACCCTGCACCGCAGCACCCTCAGCCACATGCGCTTCGTGGCCGCAGCCTCGGTAAGCGGAGGAGGAGGGGGCGGAGGCGGAGGAGGGGGCACACGAGTGCCGTACGCTGGGTGCGGCACCCTGAGGCCGGGACACGGGGCGTTGCGCGCGTCGGGGCTGCTGCCTCGCTGACGGTATTTATGCTTGTGGAAGATGGTTTAACACGCGTCGCGAGTTTGTTCTCCATGGGTGTTTCGCCCGTTCTCTGTGGCTGCGTGCATGCTTGCCGCGCGTTCTGAATGAAATTTGAACAACACGGATTTCGGGAAACAACACCTCTGCCGGTCTGTCCGCGGCTGCAGGCGGAGGCTGGCCGTGCGCTGCAGGCGGTGCTTGCGGCGTGCTGCATGGGCGTGCTGCGCGTGCCGCCCGGCAGCCGCAGCCTGGAGGAGGTTGACACGCTGGCCGAGTTCTTCGGCGCCATGGAGGTGCGGTGGGCGAGGTGGCGATGATGGGGGCCGGCCAGGCCGATGACGGACCAGGTTGCCCGATCAGCCCGATGACGGGATACGCAAGGGCCAGGCTGGGAGGGGGAAACGGGTATGGGTGGGGTCTGAGAGAGGACTAGCAACAGCCCGGCAGGTGGAGCTCAGCGGGCGTTGAAGAATGGTGGACGAGGTGTGGAAGGAGCGGTCGCACGGCTTCATGTGGCGCATGTGGACTCATGTGCCCGATGCAAGCGGGGGGCCACGCATGCATGGTGATAACGCGCTACGTAAAAAGGGTACGCGCTCCGCAGACCTGTACGCACTAATAGAACATCTCGTGTCTTTACCCCTACTACCTGCATCCTCCTCCTCCACTTCCTGCGCCTGCCGCCGCCTGGCCCCGCCTCCGCCCCCCTCCCTATCGCCCCCGCCTCCGCCAGGCCTTCAAGAAGCTGCCGGTGGACATGGTGCGGCGCCTGGCGGCGGACGCGGGCCACGTGCGGCTGCCGGCGGGGCGGCTGGTGTTCGAGGAGGACGCGCCCGGCCACTGCATGTACGTGGTGGTGCGAGGCAGCTGCGCCGTGCGCGCCCGCCCGCTGGCGGCGCGCCCCGTGCGCCCCGGTGGCGGCGGGCTGCGCGGCATTGGCATGGGGCTGCGCGGCGGCGGCGGGCTGAAGGGCGGCGGCGGTGGTGGGGAGCGCGGGTTTGGCACGGCGCTGTCTATGGGGCGCAGCGCAGAGAGCGGCAGCACGCGCGGCGAGTCATTGCCGGGGCATCAGTCGGTGATGTCGTCGGCGCGGCAGTCGTCTGTGTCGCGCACGACGGCGGCGACGGCGGCGGAGGCGGCGGACAAGGCGGGCGGCGGCAGCGACGGCGGGGGGCTGGACGTGCCGGGTGGTGCTCGCGGCGGCGGCGGCGGCGGTGGACGGTGGGGTGCCATGGGTTTCACCACGCTGCTGACGGTGCGCGCGGCGCACAAGGCGCGCGAACGGCACCCAGAGGCGGAGGAGGGCGAGGAGCGCGGCGAAGACGGCGAGGAGGAGGAGCAGGAGCAAGAGGGCGGCAGCCCTAAGAAGGTGAGCCGCGCTGAAGCCTAGCTCCTGTGCCCCGTGCTCCTGTGGCTTTTTGCGCGCACGCCTGCGACGCGGTCGCCTCGCAGCGATCTAATATACTATTGCCATGATCGACGATGTTCGTGTTTGCAGGCTAAAGCGCCGGCGGCGGCACCGGCGCCGGCGCGCGACAGCCCCTTCTGGATTGCGCGCTTCATGGAGGACGCCCTCAAACGCCTGCACGTGGGCGACAGCTCGGCCGGCCTGGGGCAGGCCATGACGCCGCTGGCGGCGGTGGCGGCGGCGCGGTGGCGCGCGGCCGCAGCCGCGCGCCGCAGCAACGGCGGCGGCGGCGGTGGGGAGGTGCCGGCGGCGCCGGAGGCGGAGGGCGCGGACGCCGCCGCTGCCGCGGCGGCGGAGGGCGACGGGCAGGCGATGGAGGCGCTGCTGGGGCGCGCGGCGGCGCGGGCGCTGCGCGCCGCGGTCAGCGTGAACCGACTGCGCGGCGCGGGTGTGGGCGCCGCTGCTGCTGGCAAGAAGCCCGACGGCGGTGCTTATGTTGAAGAGGAGGAGGAGGAGGGGCAGGAGCAGCAGGAGGAGGGCGCGCCCAACCCGGCGGAGGCTGTGGCAGCGTCCGGCCTTGCTGCAGCCAAGGGCGAGGCCGCAGGCGAGGGGCGGAGGCAGGTTCGGAAGGCTGGGCACAAAGACGAGCAAGGCGACGGCGAGGAGGAGGAAGATGAGGGTGACGACCGCTTGGGCCCGCTGAACCACGACGGCCACCACCACCACCCGCTGACGGAGCCGTCGCTGTTGGCGCACAGCGGCGGCCGCGGCATGCCAGGGGCTCTTTCTGCCGCCGGCGGCGGGCGCATGACGGCGATAGAGGACCCAGCCAAGCGGCTGCTGTCGCAGGTGCGTGATGTGATACCGAGAACCGCGTTTGCACATACATGTATGCTTGTGTGTGCGGTGGAGCACATGGGTGGCCACTTGTGCATGTTGTTGCTTGCGGCGCTTCATGGGCTTGCGCCCTCAAGTCTGATGCCTTGAGCTAAGCGGTCTCCGGCGGCGCGCACACACGGACACACACACGTGCGTACCGCGTGAGTCTTCTGTTCTTACACACACACACACACACACACACACTATGCATGCTGCACGCACGGTGTCGACCCTTCCTCTCCTTGTGCTTTCCTAACACACACACACACTGCGTTTGTCCCCTTCCTCGTGTTTTCTAACACACATAAACACACACACACACACACACACACACACACAAACACACGGGCAGGTGGGCCGCGCCGACCCCTCCGCCGTGAGCCGCACGCTTATGGGCGAGCTGGTGCAGCGCGCGGACGTCAACGTGGTGCTGTACGAGGTGGCCAAGAAGATGGTGAGCGAGCTATCGAGGAATGAGACGTGGGGAGTGAGAGGAGTGGGGAAGGGGGGTAGTTCATTCCAGAAACCAGAAGCGAAATGACCAAGAGAACCCGAACCAGCCGGCCCATGGGGGGGCAGCTGGGAGGGAGCAGGGAGAGAGGGGGGGGGAGAGGGAGCCCTCTGGAGTGGACTTGCGGATGATTAGGAAGGGCGCGGTCTTTGACGCTCAATCGCTCATGCGATCGGCTGCTCGAGCCCTTGGTCTGTGCTGATTCATGTGTGACAGTGCTTTGGACCACGCCCTGGATTTGCCCACAGGTGCGGCGCGGTGGCGGGCCGCGGCGCATCAGCCGCACCGCCTCCAAGCACATCCAGCGGGCGCTGCAGCAGCAGATCCGCGCCGGGCCCGACCGACTGCAGCCCACTGTGCAGGGCCAGCGGGTGCTGGGCCGACACCCCTCGGTGGGGCACGGCGCCAACTACTACGGCGGCGGGGGCGGGGGCGGGGGCGGGGCGCTGCGCGCCAGTGGCGAGGGGCCATGGGGCGGCTCGGGCGAGCCGGCGCCGCGCGTGTCTGGCAGCGGCAGTGCCACCACCTGGGGCGGCGAGGTGCGTGCGTGTGCTGCGCTTTGTGCCCGTTGCCTGTTCCCTTGTCTTCTAGAGTGCGATTGCGCCAGCAAGCGTCCTGGGTGACTGGAGCCGGCATGCAGGTTACCGGTATTAGAGCTGACGCAGCAGGGGCATCGCCATGCACAGGGCGGCCGGCGCTCGTACAACGGCGGCGGCGGCGGCGCGTACAGCACCCGCCCCGTCAGCGCCATGACCTCCGGCGCCTCTGTCTGGTACACCGAGGGCGGTACGACAGAGTACGATGAGTGCGACGACGACGGCACTGACTTTGACTGGAACGGCTCGGACCTATTCAGCGTGGTATCGTACGGCAAGCGCAGTACGGCGGCGGGCGGCGGCTCGCAGTACGGCGGCGGGCGCCGCCGCACCACGCTGCAGGACCTGCCTGACAACTGTGCGCACACCGGCGTCAACATGGGTGAGCTTTGGGGGCGCCGAAGGCAGCCGGCGGCGCGTGCGGGTTCTGATCACAGCACCCCGCACCCATTGATTTCCGTACGGTCTGCGTTTCCCCCTATCCTGGTGTTTTGTAGCACATCGACACCCACCTACATGCTGCCTGCTCTGCCAGCACCCTCGCGCCATCCATCCAATCCATGCGTTTCCCCACGCTGCCCGTTGTCATTGCCTTCCTGATTCCGGGATCACAGAGCTGATGAGCCCCGCCGAGCTGGAGGCGGTGTATGGGCCCGTGATTCGGGTGGTGGGGCCAGGCCAGTCGTTTGGCGAGCTGGCGCTGCTGCACAGGGACGCGCGCCGCACCGCCACAGGTGCGCCGCAGCAAAGACACAAAGGCGCGACACCGGCACAGATGTCCTGAACGCAGCGAAGGAGCGTAAAATGTGATCCTACCTGGAGGCACTGAACTCGACGCGGAACGTGATTCGCTGCAACTTGTTTTGTTTCGCTTCACAGTCGTGGCGCTGCCGCCTTCCGGCGCCTCGCTGGGTCCGGAGACGTCGTCTGGCGCCGCGGCGGGGGCGGCGTCGGCTGCGCCCCCGCCCCGCCTACCCATGCTGGGGGCCGGCCCAGGTGCGGGTGGGGGGCTGCCGCGGACTTTTGCAGCGCTTTGTGATGCCGGGCCATGGGCCAAGTGCCGCTGATGGTGGCCGCTACCGTGCCACGCCATGCCATGCCACGCCATGCATCTTAATGGCAGCATCATCATGGTCCGCGCATCATGCAAGCGGCCGCTGACATCCTTCGCATCAACAGTCCCATTCTTGTATGACTGACTGACCTCCAACACGCACCTCACCAGGCCTCACACCCGAGCTGTCAAGCGCCTCGATGCACGGCGGCGGCGGCGGCGGCGGCGGTGACGACGACGGCCCCGCAGTAGACCTCATTTGCATCCACCGCCACACCTACAACCACACCGTGCGCGCCGTGCAGGTGTGTGTGGGGGGTGGGGTTGTGCGGTGCCACACACGGGCCGACCTGGGCGGATGGGGTATGGGTGTGGGCGTCACACCGCAAAGCGGCCCCCATCCCCAACAGCCCCAATGCGTCCGCCACGCACCGTGTTTGAGCCCCATCCATTCTCAAACATGTATCCGTAAGTAACTCCGAGCGATTGCGGGGATTCCTCTCCGTTTCCGTTTACTAACACACACACACACACACACACACACGCACACACACACACACACACACGCACGTACACGCACGTACAGGTCGCGCAGCTGCAGAGCCTGCTGGCCTTCCTGGGCGGCCTGGCGCCCTTCCGCGGACTGGACGAGCGGCAGCGCGCCGCCCTGGCGGTCTTCTGCCGCCCGCGCGAGGTGGCGGCGGGCGCGGTGCTCGCGGCGCAGGGCGAGCCGGCCAACGCGCTGTGGATGGTGCGTGCGCCTTGGGCTCCCGGGCCTGGGGCTGGACGTTGGGAGGGAGGGAGGGAGGGAGGGAGGTGGTTGCATTGCATTGCATTGTGTACTGGTATCTGTGTGGGACGTGCTGGTTCGCGAGTCTTGGGGTGGTGTCAAATATCCTGCAGCTGCACGTGATTGAGTATGAAAGTAGGTGGGCGAGCACTACCCGGGGCTGATGGGCTCATGGGTTGAATGGGGCTGTTTGTTTGCGTACACAGGTCCAGGAGGGCGAGGTGGTGTTGCTGGACAGCAGCTGCGGGGTGGCCGAGACCCTGATGGCGCAGCCCGGCGGCGCCTCCCGCACCGCCCTGCTGCGTAACATCAGCGCGCCCGCCGGCCACGCCGCCGGCGCCGTGGGCGGCATTGGCAGCAGCGGCGGCCGGCTGCTGCTGCGGCAGTTGTCAGCGCCCGAGGTCCAGCGTGTGGCGGCGGCTGCGGGTGGCCGCCTGCCGCCCGTGGCGTTGGGTGTGCGCAAGGTGAGGACTCGACGTGCTCGGCCTGGTTGGCCATCAATTCGAGTCGCTGTTCCATTTTTGTCTAGCATTTGTTTCTCTCTTGTGCATGCCCCATGTGCCCCTGAGCTAGCTGCTCACACGTGCGCTGCAACATGCCGTCCCTCCCCTGCCCTTCCGTCTCTGCTTCCGTCCGCAGGAGGCCGGCGGCGGCGGCGGCCGCGTCATGTTTGACTCGGGTGCCTCGGCCGCTGAGCAGCAGCGCGCGGCGGCCAGTGGTGCCGCGCCGGACGGCCCGCTGCGCCACGTGGCGCCGGGGGCGCTGCTGGGGCTGGGCGGCACGCTGGCCGCGCTGGGCCCGGGCGGCCTGTTCGGGGAGGGGCTGCTCGCCAACCTACAAAAGGACCAGCCGCCGGCGCCAGGCGCCGCATGGGAGGTGAGCCGTGCTCCTGAGGTGCAAGGCGTCACTCCTGAGGTGTCGGTGCTGCAACTCCGCACCGGTAGTATACTATGCTGTCACACTTGTAAATAATGTGATTACGGTATGGCTTGATCCGCATGACAGGACGATGGCTCCAAGGGCTCCACAGCGGCCAGCTCGCGCAGCAGCCGCGCCCGCCCGCTGCGCCACACCGCGCCGCCGCCGCCGCCGCACCCCTGCACCGTCATTGCGCGCCGGCCCACCAAGCTGCTCTACATCTCCGCCCACGACCTCACGCGCTTCGCCGAGCTGGTCGGCGAGCCGCTGTCGCAGCTGGCGGCGGCGCGCGGCGACTTCTTGGCTACCCGTACGGCGTCAGTTAGCGCCGCCAAGGAGGCGGTTAGTGAGCGGGTGGCGGACGCCCGCCGCGTGCTGAGCGACCTCCGGCACATGCAGGCGGCGGGCGTGCCCGTGGCGTCCAACCCCCAGCTGGTGGAGGACTTGCGGCAGGAGCACGTGGCGGCGGCCGCCGCCAGGGCGGCGGAGTCGGAGCACCCGCCGCCGCCGCCCATGTCGGCGGCGGCGCGGGAGGCGGCGGAGGCGGCGGCAGCCATCCAGATGATCCAGGCCGCCGGCGGCCGGGTGCGCGGGCTGCTGCCCGGCGGCGGCGTCGGCATCCTGGACCTGACGGCGACCGCGACGGCGGCGCGGCGCAAGCCGCCGTCCGGTACCGTTAGCAGCGCGCGGATTGGCCGCGGCGGCAGAAGCTCCGGCGACGGCGCCGGCCAACCGCTCAACCGCGTCGTGCAGCAGCTTCACCCCATCGCCGGCCGGCTGGCAGCTTGCCTGCACGACAGCACGCCGAAGCTGCCACCTCGGCTGCCGCCCACGCCGCCCGCAGACGGCGTGTTCGGCGGCGGCGGCGGCGGCGGCGGGGACTACCGGCCCATGCTGCGCCAGCTGTCGGAGGCGAGTTCGGCGGCGGCGCACTCGCTGAGCACGATCCAGGAGGAGAGCAGCTCCGGCATGCTGCGTGCGGCGGGCGTGCTGCTCACGCAGCGGCGTGACCTGATGACCGTCGAGGCGCTCATGGCGCCGGCAGGTGCGGCAGCGGCGCCGCCGCCACCGCCAGCAGGCGAGGTGGCCGTTGAGAGCAGCGGCGACTTGTGGCGGGAGGAGGAGGAGCAGGACGGAATGGTGGAGCAGGAGCATAGCGAGGAGGCAGTGCTGCCGAGCTCGGCCGCGGAGGCCGTCGCCACGGTGCGCAGCACACAGGGCGCGGTGAAGCAGATGGCGGAGCAGCTGCAGAGCTTCTACAGGCTGCTGGAGCAGGTGCCTGGCAGCCGTGAGGGCGGCGGCGCGCGCCCGCATGCGGTGGCGGCGACGACGGCCGCGGCCGCCAGCCACACCAGCGGCGCGACGGTGCTCCCGCCGCTGCACCTGCGCCTTCCCACCCTGACGTCGCCCAAAGCGCCGGCGCCTGCAGCCGCAGCAGCCGCTGCCGCCACACAGCCCCAGCTGCCGGCGCTGCACAGCATGTCCTCCTTGGGCCGCACCGACTCGCGCCGCCGGCCCTCCCACCACGGCTTCATGGCCTCACCCAGCGCCTCCCTCTCCGCCCGCACCGCGCCCGGCGGCCTGCTGTTCGCAGCGGCCCAAGACTCGGCCGCCGCCCATGCCTCGCATGCCGGCGAGTATGCGCCGCCCTCCCTGGATTCCGTGTCGCAGGCGTCGCTCCGCTCCTACCCCTCCATTGGACCCACCGCCTCCGTCATCGCCGCCGGCCTCACATCGATGGGCGGCCCGCTGGTGAATGAGTCCAGCAGCGGCAGTCTGGGTGGTGGTGGAGGCGGCGGCGGCGCAGCCGCCGGCGCCGCCAGAACGGACTTGGCGGAGGTTGACACACCCAGCCGGCTGTACGGCTCGCTGCGCGAGGGCGGCGGCATGGGCGTGGGCGTGGGCGGCCCCGGCGGCGCTCGCGGCCTGCTGCCGGCGCTGAACCACCCACACCGCCAAGTCCTAGTGGCGCTGGCTGGCGGCGGCGGCGGCGGCGGCCCACCGTCACGCGGCAGCCACGCTGACACCGACAGCCTCGCCATCTACTCGGACGACGGCTCCACCAGCCCCGACCTATCCATGCTGTCACGCGAGGTTGCAGGTGGCCACGCGGGCGGCGCAACCGGCGGCTCCACGCCTGGCGTGGTGTCTCCGCCGCCGCTTTCGCACCCGCGCCGCCCCATGGCGGCTGTGCGCCGCAGCACCAGCAACATCAGCGAGGGCCTGGTGCAGCTGCTGGCAGCCACGCCAGCAGACCTTCCATCCACGCCGACGGCGGCGGCGGCCGCCGCCATCGGCGCCGCCGGCGGCGCCCCCTTCGGCGGCCGCGTCAGCCTCAGTGGAGGGCGCGACTCTGGCGGCCGTATTCTGGAGGCGCCGGGAGCTGCGCTGGATGTGGTGGTTGGCGGACGGCCCAGGTCGCTGTCGCGTGGCAACAGCATGCGCAGCACGGGCGGCGGCTACCGCACCAGCATGAGCGGCGCCAACAGCAGGCGGGTCAGTCTTACTGGCGGCGGCAGCGTTGCCAGCCCGCATCTGGACCTGCTGTCGGCCGCGGTGGCGGCGGCAACGACCTTTGGCGCCGCGTCCGCGGAGGCGGGCGTGGCAGCTGGCGGCGGCGCCTCCGCTGCTACTGCCGCTGCGGCAGCCCGTGCGCCGCTACAGCTGCTGACTCCCATGGAGTCGATGGACACGGTGGCAAACCAGTTAGCTGTAGCCACTGCTGCTGCAGCTGTTGCTGACGCGCCGGCTACAGCCATGCCCGGCGAGGACACAGGCGACAATGCAGGCGATGGCCCGCTGCTGCCTTGGAGCTACGTTGACGGTGCCGACTTCGGACCCCCCACACCCCAGGAGGAGCAGCAGCAGCACGCCGGAGGTGTGGGTGGAGAGCAGCAGCTGGTTCCGCCGCTGTCCCTGGCGGCGCTGAAGCTGCGCCCCCGCATCTTCGGAGAGGAGTACAGCAGCGACGGCGGCAGCCTGCTGGGCGGGGCGGACAGCGGCGCCTGCAGCCCGCGTGCCGCGATGACTGACAGCCCGCTGCGGGCTCGCCGCGGCGCGGGCGGCTTTGAGTCGCCGGTTCACAGCCCACGCCTGGTATCACACGTGTATTGATGGGGTGGAACCTGCAAGCGAGGTGAAAGGAGGCGGAGAGACGGATACCTGTGTATAACTGGCTATGTGCGCTTGCAAACCCAGTGAAACTCAACAGCGTCTGGGACACGGCACGGGGACACGGTGCGAAAGTGGAACGGTGGCAAGGTCCGTGAGGGGCTGAGCAAGCTTGCAAAAGGGGACTGACTGATGTAGGCATCCAATAACGAGGCTGCAGGCTTACCAAGCGGAGTGAGATGGTGGTTGTGCTGTGCCTACGCTGTCAGTTCGATATGATGGGTTGGGTTCAAAGCTGGCAGATAAAAATGATGGGTTGAGAATGCGTCGGACCGAATGAGGTGATTGTTATTGTACTGATCCTATGCTGAAGCTGCCAGGGGCTTGGTCAAGAGCTGCCAGATAGATGGAAACGAGGGATTAAACATGCGTCGGACCACGTCTGACGGGCTGCAAAGGGGAATGACTGACTACGTGCGCCCTCTTGACGGCGTACTTCACGAGGGGGTGGGAACCCATCCCACCAGGCCACCCTTGGATTGAGAGAAGGGCGGATGGATCACTGTGGACTGACAAATAAGCACACACGACGCGTGAATAATGTGTAGAGGTGGAGCCCGTACGCGGGCAAGGCCTGCTATGAGAGTAGGCTGTAGGTGTGGCAAGAGGCACACCCCTGAGGTTTAGAGGCTTAGAGCAGGGCGCACACCCACAAAGTGCTGTGCTGGCTCGTGAACTGCATCGGCAGGTCCCTCCTGAAACCAATGCAAACTTCACGATTATTGTGCTGAGACGAGGAAAGAACACCGCCAGTTTGAGATCTGGTTTGGCAAGAAGAGACTATGAGAAGCGGCAGGCGAGATTATTGCGTGGGGCATTGCGTGGGGGCGTGCGGCCACCCGACAGGTTGCACACAGTCTGGTGATATCATAAAGGTGCACACCCAAGGTAGCACCATTGCTGGTCGCTGATACCCTGATGTTTACCATACACAGTCACGTAAAATAGGGCAAGTTGTAATACCACACAAGGCTCACCCCCACGGCTCAGTCCCCACCACGCAAATCTCCAAACACTAGCTCATTTGTTCTCAGCTCGTCCGGAACCTACTGCTCTCTGAATGCATGAACGAATACACGGTACACAAATTGTCTTGCTGGATCCCCAAAGCTTCAGTCATCCAGCAAGGCCCAAGCAGGGCTGCGCTGAATACCTGGCTCCCGTCATTGCACTCGCTACACCTCTTACGGCAGCCGCTGCAGCTGCTGCCAGCCGCCGGCCGCAACCACCATGAAGCCCCCATGCACCTCCAGCAGCTGCAGCACCGCCTGGTTGCGCCGCTCCCGTGCCAGCGCCAGGGCCGTCTGCAGCTGCGGCGCCGCGCGCCCCGTCACCGCCGCCATGTAGCCGCCATTGCGCAGCAGCACCTGCACCACCGCCACCGCCTTCCCGCCCTGGAGCCCACACGCCGCCACCAGCCCTTCCGCCAGCTCCTCGGGCGCATGCACAGCCAGGGCCTCCATGACGCCGCAGTGCTTAAGCATCGCCGCCACGGCCGAGCTGCAGCCCTGGCTGCACAGCTCCATGAATGCGGCCACGACACAGCCCGGCGCTCCATCCAGCACTGCCCCGCATGAATGGCACAATTCCCAGCAGCAGCCGCACAACGGGCGCCTGGCCCTGCCGTTCGCACGCAGCCACCAGCCCGTCGCCCAGCTGCTCCTGCGCGTGCGCAGCCAGGAAGTCCAGCAGGAGCGGCGCGCGCTCTAGCGCGGTGCTGCAGTCAACCCATCGGCGGCCCAGCCGCACGCCACCTCCATTGTCCAGGGCATCCAATCTCCCCCTCCCCCCAGCCGACGCAGCACCCGCAGGCCGCACACCAGCAGCCGCACGCAGGCGGCGTGGTGGCCCGTGCACGCACACTCCAGCGCCACGCCCAGCCTCGCGGCGCCGTGCTCGACCACGAATGCCATGAAGCCGCGGTGCCCCACCAGCGCCGCCAGCACGCCATGGTGGCCGTACTCCGCTGCCCACACCACCGCCCAGCCGAGGGAGCTGCCGCCGCCTGTCCTGCCAGCATCTTCGCCCAAGTCGCCGCCGGCAGCCGCCTCCGCGGCCGCGTGCGCCAGCAGTCCAGCACCGCCTCTATAAACAGCCCATGGCCCAGCAGCTGTGTGACGACAGCGGCGTGGCCCTCCCGGCAGGCGCGAGTCAGCGCATCGCCCAAGCCTCTGGGCTTGCACGCCAGGTGAGCGGCCGCTGCAGCCAGCACACCAGCGTGCGTGAGCAGGGCAGACGCAAAGGGCCCGTGGCCGCGATCGCACGCGAAGCGCAGCGCGCAGGCCAGGTGCTCCGGCGCTGCTGCGGCCACGCCGTCAACGAAGCCAGGGAGCCGCAGCAGCGCACGCACCACGTCAGCGTGGCCCTCCCGGCACGTCAGCGCCAGTCCCGCGCCAACCTCCTCCAGGCCCTCCTCCACCAGCACGCCATCACCTCGCCGCGGGCCAGCAGAGCCGCCGAAACCTGCCCACCCGCCGAGCCACAGCCGACCCTGAAATCGCTAGCCAGGTGCTGGGGTGCGTGCTCGGTGGCAGCCGCAGCGAACTGTGGCTGCGTCAGCAGGGCCACCACCAGGGTCTGGCGGCTGGGCGCGCTGCACACGGCACGCAAGGCGTCAGCCAGCCGGTCGGCGCCGGCCTTGGTGCTGGTGACGTGCGGCAGCTGGGCCATTGCGGCGGCCATGAAGGCCTGGCGGCCCACCAGCGCCCGCGCCACCACCGGGCGCTGGTAGCTGCACGCCGCCAGCAGCGCGTCTGCCAGGCGCGTCTGGGGCTGGTTTGCTGGGGCTGGTTTGCTGGGGCTGCAGGGTCCACCACACCAGCTGCGGCCTCGCTGCTGCGCTCCGCCTTGGCGCGGCGCAGCATGCTGTCTGCCACTTGGCCCGCAACCCGGGCTATTCGGGCATCATCCCAGGTTGCACTGGGCCAGCGCGGCGGTGGCGCGCAGGCCCGCACGCGAGGCCACCGTCACCCACAGCTCCTGAGGTAGTTCGCGCAGGCTGACCGCCGCCGCATCGTCTGCAAGCAGCCACATAGAGCGGGCGTAAGCGCAAGCATCAATTCTCAGCCTCATGTCGCATCAAGCACGCTTACGCCCTTGCCTTGCTGCGCCCCTTAAATATACCTGAGGCTTGAGGTATGATTGGGAACATGCTAATAGCGCTGCTGAAGGTGCTGGCGCGTCTGCGCGCAGGTCTGTCGCCATCGTTCAATCGTTTCCGTCAGACCCAGGATGAGCTATCTTGAAGTATTTCGGGCGAAGTGATCCAAATATGTTATCAGATTAGGGAAGCGTTCTGAGCAGCAAGTCGGGCTTGGAAATGTTGGATCCGAAATACCCCATCGCGTCCAACTTGATCACTTGCTGTAACTTGGCTGCTGGGCCTTCAAATTGTTACCGGGCCCCGATATGGTATCCTCATGCATCATCCGGGCGCGTCCAGGGCACAGGGTCTCGGCGTTTCCCCAAGAAGTATCATGTCCGCCCAACAACTGCCTTACGCAGCCCGCCATTTGTTCACGCCAAGTACATGTGATATCTGCGTGTGACGCTATCCACCGTGCGTGCACGCACCAGGGTTATGGCGAGGGCACTAGTATTGTGCCTGCACCTCGCCGGCCCGCCCCTGGGTCCCGCCCACGCGCCCAGGTCGCCGCTACGGCTTTACGCAGCAGCGACTCTGCCGGCCGAGATGCTGCTGGTTCAAGTTCCCAGTGGATACCACAAGTGAACCAGAGAATGGGGAGAACCACGAGTAGCGTGGCGCACTGGCAGGCGCAGGGCGACGGGCTGTTGGGGTCGGGTCAGTTCGTGGACGCCCTCCACGCCTACCAGCAGGGGCTGGCGGCCGCGGCGCTGCAGCAGCAGCAACAGCAGCAGCAGCAGCAGCAGCAGCAGCAGGGCCAAGTGCAGCCGCAGTCCCAGTCGCCGAGTGTAGCGGAGGGGGCGACCACCTTACTCAACAGCTCAGCGGCAGCCTGCCTGGGCTTTGGTGCGTACGAGTCAGCCCGCACCTACGCCAGCCTGGCTCTGCGGCGGGCGCCTGGTGACACTGCGGCGATCCTCCACCTGGCGAGGGCGCTGGAGGGGCTGGGCAGGTGGGTGCGGGATGGGGTGTGTGGAAGGATAAGTAATCATAGTGATTGATACCGCATGTCTATTACATGTGCCATGACGGCACCTCATCCATGCTGCTGCCTTAGGTACTCAGAGGCGGCCGACGCCTGCACCGCCCACGTCCATGCGCTGGCTCGCCAGGTGCCAGGCAGCAGCAGTAGCAGCAGCGGAACCCCGCTCGCGCTTGCAGTGCCCACCACAACCGCCGCAAGCGCGTTTGCTGAAGCCCAGCGCTTCCTGCAGGCTTTGCAGCGGTCCGCCGCCCAGGCCGAGCGCGGCGAGTACGACGAGGCGGCCCTGGCGCGGGAGGCGGCGGCCAGCAGCACGCCGCGACTGGAGGGCCATGCCGACTTTATCGGGCCGGTGGCGGTGGCGGACGCGGGCGAGGGCTGGGGCCGCATCCTTGTGACCAGCGAGCCGGTGCGGGCGGGCCAGCTGCTGCTGGCGATGCGCGCGGACGCGGTGTGTTATGACTCGGAGGTGCCTGCGTCCTTCCAGCCACCGCCTGGGCAGCTGCAGCGCAGCCGCGCCCACCTGCACCTGGTGCAGCAGCTGCCGGCGGCGGTGCTGCAGAGTAGCCGCCTGGCTGCGCGCCTGTCGTACCTCCATGCAAACGGCGGCCTAGTGCCGCCGCTGCCGGACGTGGACGAGTGCGGCTTCGTGCCAGCGGCGGCGAGGCGCTCGCGGGCGGCGGCTGCGGCGCATGGGGCCAGGGAGGACGAGGCGGCGGTGGCGGCGAGGGCGTACGTGGCAGCGGTCAACACGGGGAGCAGCGACGTGGAGGCCAGCTATGCATGGGAGCGAGGCCTCCTGCAGGTGCGCGTTTGCGTGGGGAGCGGGCTCGGGCTTGCCGCGGCATGTTGCGAACATCGCAGCGGCAGTGGGGTTCTGCTGGCGTCATTATAACTGGTTATTTCCTACGTACAGCAGTGGTTAGCTGGAGTTGAAGCGTTCAGGATCTCTTCGCAACCCATCACCTGATCACGCAGGTTGTGCACACCGTGCGAGGCGACCAGCTCGTCGCCGACGCGGCACTGCTGGACGGCATCTGCGCCACCAACGTGTTTGAGACCAACCCACGACTGCCGGCGGAGCAGCCACCAGCAGCGCAGCAGCACGAGGCGGGGGGCAGCGGGCTATGGACCCTGGCCGCCTACTTTAACCACGCGTGTCTCGACAACACCGAGCGGTAAGCGTGCGTGCCGGCGCGCAGCCTACGGGGACAGGTGCACAGGCCGCGACCCCGGGTGTGTGGTGGCCTTGGGAAAAGCGGCTGCCGCCCTGTGCCTTGCGCGTTTCCGGTGGGGCCACCGGATGCCGCATATCGATGGCGCTATCGGTCCCTGCCTGCACGGTTTACGATGCGTCCGACACGTGCGCACACCCAGGTACTTCCTTGGTGACTTCCTGTTCGTGCGCGCCTCCTGCGACCTGCCCGCGGGCGCCGAGGTGACCCTGGCCTACCTCAACCCGCTGCTGCCCTTTGACGAGCGCGCCCGGGCGCTGGCGGCGCGCGGCTTCGCCTGCGGCTGCGAGCTGTGCAGCGGCGACCGGGAGCGGCGGCGCAGCCACCCCGAACAGGTGCGGCGGGGCTTGCAGTAGCTGTACGCAGGATCAGGGCATTGTTCAGCGCGCTGACAGGGCTGGGCCACGGTGCATTGCGGCATCAGCAGCGGCCTAGACACCATAGCTCCATAGCTCCATAGCTCCATGCAAGCCGCTGCTTGTCTTTCTGTCCGCCTGCAGGTCGCCCGAGAGCGGGACCTGCTGGACCGCTTCCGCATCATCCAGGCGGCCCAGCTTGCGACGGAGCAAGAGGCGGCAGGCGGCAGCGGCACCGCTGACCGGCGCAAGCGGCTGCTGCTGGCGGAGCAGCTGCGGGGCCTTGTGGCGGAGCTGCGCGACGCGGCGCAGGGCGCCGCCTGGCGGGTGGCGGCGTACCGGCCGGCCTGCGTGCTGGCGGAGCTGCTGCAGTCATGCGGGGTGAGCCGGGCCTTGCCTTTGTAGGCAGGGCTGGCGTGTGCCAGCCAGCCCATTGTTCACTGTGTGCCATTGCGAATGCGAGTGCGGTTCCAGGTGACCTTGGGGACCCCTCGCGTGTGCTTCCTAATTGCACTTTGTTTTGGGAAATTGGTTGCAGGACTTCCAGCGGGCAGCGGAGGCGTATGAGGAGGCGTTCGGCTGCCTGGTGCAGCAACTCCCAGCGGACACGGGTTCATCAGGAGATGGGGCCACCGCGGCTGCTGGGGATGTCGATAATGCAATGCCGGTCGCGGCGGCGGCGGCGGCTGCGGAGGCTGCCTCGGCAGCGGCGGCGGCAGCTGCAGCCTTGGGCGGCAGGCAGCTGATCTCGCCTGGCTCCGCCGTTCTGGTGAGTGCAGGGCTCGGGCCATGGTATTCTGGGGGCTGGGGGCTGGGGCTTGAAGGCCGTGAAGCATACCGTTGTGGCAACGCGGCATGCCTTGTGCTCATTGCGGCCGCCGCTTTCAGGCACGTGCCGCTCTGATCGCTCGTCTCAACGTGTAATGCGGGCGCCGCCTGCAGGTTGCTATGAAGGCGGCCGTGGCCTGGTCACTGGTGGGGCCACCACGCGGCGACGGGTATGCCAGCGACGGCGATGGCCGGCTGGGGCAGGGGCTGAGCCACGGAGTAGCGAAGCAGCGAGCGGGCTTCTGGGAAGTAGCAGCGCGGGGGCTGTGGTCTAGGTACTTTGGTGGCAGCCCAGAGTTGTTTGAAGCACGATTTGCGAAGTCCTTGAGGATCATCAGGTGAAGGGGCGCACATGGTCGTTATGTCGAGTGATCGGGGGGCGAGTGAGTGACGATGGGGCAATGTGCGTGGGCGCTTGAACCGAGGTGAAATGCAGCCCGTGTGTACCCGTGACGCGACCCGTGATCCTGATGTGCGAGATCAAGTGCTGGCTTCGGTGACCAGGCGCTTGTTGTTAATGTTGTCCTTGAAAATAACGCATTTTGGTTTCAATATGTTCTCAAGCCTAATCTACAATGCGCTGCATCGTGCGCGCTACGAGGAGAGCAGCAGGGCCAAGCAAGGCATACCTCTTGCCGTGCAGCACGAAATGACACGCCGAGGCCTGGCAGAGACTCCTCTGGAATCTCCCAAGGAGTTAATGCAGATGGGCTCGGTGCGCGCCCGCTATTCACGTCGACCTCTCGCACAGCTAGCCCCCATTCGGCTGTCGCAGCTGCGGCTGGGCTACGTGCACACCGGCAGATACGTGCTGTGCCGCACGCTGGTGACGCCCTACAAGCTGCGTGCGGTGGGCACCGTGGGCACCGACTGCCCCGAGGATGGCGAGGATGAAGGCGACGGCGCGTGCCAGGTGGGCGACGGCGGGTTGCGCCTGCTTGCGCATGCAGGATCGCGGGGCAAGCACGGGAAGTTGAGAGCTAGAGTTGTGAGTTGTGTCCTCGCCTCCTCATCCACCCTGCCCCCAATGTGTGCCGGCCAACTGCTCGCAGCGGTGGCTGGCTGTGTACAACCTGGTCACAAAGGAGGTGCCGGGGCCCTCAGCGGACGTGTCGCGGCACTGCCTGCCGGCCGGCACGGTGCTGGCCATCAAAGAGCCCTACTTCAAGGAGGGCTCGGCGGACCTGAAGCACATCATTCGTGTCGACAGCCCCAGTGACCTGCTGGTCATCTCCGACCCGCAGCACCCCCTGGTGGCAGGCACGGCCTGGGAGCGACACGTGGCGGCGGCGGCGGCGGCGGGTGCGGTGCGGGGCAACTGCAGCGGTGCAAGCGCGCCGCTGCTGACTTCATCAGTCGCCACTGCGGCAGACGCCGGGGCGGCGGACGCGGACGAGGCGGCGCGCTGGCAGGTGGAGGGCAACGCGCTGTTTGGGTCGGGTCAGTTCGTGGACGCCCTGCACGCCTACCAGCAGGGGCTGGCGGCCCTGCTGCTGAAGCCTCTGACACCTCTGTCCGAGGAGGGAACTGAGGAGCAGCAAGTAGGCCAGCAGCAGAAACGGGCAGCAGTCCTGCTCAACAACTCGGCGGCGGCGTGCCTGGGCTTTAGGGCTTTCAACGCCGCTCGCGCCTACGCCCAGCTGGTCTTGAAGCGGGAGCCGCGCAACGCCAAAGCGCTGATGCGCCTGGCGAAAGCGCTGGACGGCCTGGGCAGGTGCGCTGGTGGCTTCCAACGAGCACTAGCGGGCTCAATCATTAGCGTGCTTTGACAGTACAAGTGAGACGCGCGCCTTGGTTTGTTTGCGTTTGCAGAGATTAATTAGTAGATTTGTTGGTGTGAAGTTACGTACCAGTTGGTTCCTGCTCGCCCTTGTTGTAGGTACACCGAAGCCGCGGAGGCGTGGGAGGCGCACCTTGCAGCCGCCAGCTACGGCGCACGCAGCACCACCGCCGCCGCCGCCCAGCGCTTTCTGGCGGAGCTGCGCCGCCGCGCCGCCCAGGCCGAGCGCGGCGAGTACGACGAGGCGGCCCTGGCGCGGGAGGCGGCGGCAAGCAGCACGCCGCGACTGGAGGGCCATGCGGACTTCATCGGGCCGGTGGCGGTGGCGGACGCGGGCGGGGGCCGGGGCCGGGGCCTGTTCGCCACAGCGCCGGTGCGGGCGGGCCAGCTGCTGCTGGCGATGCGCGCGGACGCGGTGTGCTATGAAGCTGAGGTGCACACCGCAGCCATACCACAAATGTCATCTATTCCTGGAGTAGTGATCGGGCCCTCACAGTCGCAGCTTATTCTTGACTTGCCCATCTCGATGCTGGGCTGCCCCCGACTGGCGGCGCGGCTGGCGCACCTGCACGCCCGTCGCCAATCGTGGATGCCGCCCGTACCGCCAGCGGCCGAGTGTGGCTTCATACCGACGTGGCGGCCGGCCGCGGCGGCGGCGGCGGCTACAGGTGTGGACTTTGATGAACTGTTGGCGATCATGGGCAAGGAGTTGTTGGCGGAGGCCGCTTCTTGTGAACAGCTGGTTGCAGCTGAGTGCGGCGGCGCGGCGCAGTACGGAGGCAGCTGCGCACTTGCCCGCGGCCTTATTGAGGTGTGCACGAGTTTGTATACGGTTATGGAATGAGCCGTCGCATCTCTTGGGCTTATACCAAACCAACTAAGTGTGTCGTCTAGCCTGCCCCCTGAAGATCGCCGTCTACCGCAGCCCTACCACTTGGCGCGTGTTCCCTAACGCATCCACCAAATACGTACAGGTGTCGTCCGAGGGCTACGTGGGTGTGAGTGACGTGCTGCTGGAGCGCATCACGTCCACCCACGTGGTCAAACCCGAGCCGCTGCCGGAGATCATCATGAGGGCGGACGGCGAGAGCGTCGAAGACGAGGAGGAGGCGCAGGAGGGCGGCGCTCGGGGCCTGTGGTCGCTGGCCTCTTACGCTAATCACAGCTGCTGCGCGAGCGCAACACGGTGCGGCGGCGAGGTCGGTTGCATTATGGGCTGCATTTACAGGTCTGACGTGCCACCAGCGTTCAGCGTTCCTTTCCCACCTGACCGCGGCCTCGTTGGACCGGGTGCTGGCGGGTGTGGGTTGCCCCTGGCCCTGTACTGTATGTTATTGTGCAATGAAAAGGCCCGCACTCATTGTCCCAAATGCACAACTCTGGTTGCATTCCCTCAGTTACTTCATTGGCGACTTCATGTTCGTGAGGGCTGCGTGTGACCTGCCCGCTGGTGCCGAGGTCACGCTATCCCGCATCTTTCCAATGCTGCCCTACGGGGCGCGCTGCCAGGCGCTGCGGGACCTCGGCCTCACATGCAGCTGCGAGCTGTGCTTGGAGGACCGGGAGTGGTCGCGCCGCCACCCAGACCAGGTAGGCACTGCTGCGGACTGGGTGCGCCAAGCAACACGCCCTGCAGTCCTGATCCCCTGCCTCCCTTGCGCACGGGTGTTATTGCCGTGTCCTTGCAATCCTATCCGCGGCGCCCCCTTACCCGCGCCATCTGCACCCTACGCAGGCGAGCCTTGTGGACGATTTGCTGTTCGGCTTTCGGGCCCACATCGAGCCAATTGCATACAGGACCGCTGGCAGCGGCGCCGCCGCCCGCCAGTTGGCGAGGCGGGTTCAGGGTCTGGTGCGGAAGCTGGAGGACGCGACGGCCGGCCGTGTCTGGCGCACCGCGCTGTTCTGGCCGACCGGTGCCATTGCAATGCTGCTGCAATCATGCGGGGTGGGTTGCCCGGACTGGTCTTAGCTGTAACATACGGTACCTTAACGTGCATCGGCGCTCAGTGTATTGAACACAATTACCTGTATGCTTCACACATGTGCGGCTGGCCTTACAGGACACGCTAGCGGCCATCACGGCGTTTGAGCAGGCCCTGGTGGCGGCGGCCCGCTTTCCTGGCGGCGCCGGTGCCAAGCCGTCGCGCGCGGCCGCAGACGCGGCGGCGTATGGAAGCCTCTACTACCTCATTCCCGACGTGGTGCAGGTGCGTGGCCGCCGTGGCTTGCTTGGTTGCGGGTGACAGGCAGGGGATCTGTGCTGTTGGTTTATGCTACTTGGTTTGCGCTGGCCTGGTGGCTGGCAAGCCTAGTTGATTCAGGGTACTTTTACTGTTTTACACACCACGCGCAGTGTCCATTCTCAATCATGTACAGGCTGCAGTCAACATCGCGGCCACCTGGGCAGACACTGCGACCATTGGCGCCCGGGGCCAGCGACAGCAGGCAGCAGCGCGGCAGCAGGCGCAGCGCTGGGAGGCGACGGCTCGGGAAATCTGGTCGCGCTTCTACGGCAGCCAGGAGCTGTTTGATTTGCGGTTCGCGGAACCGCTGCGGCTGATCCACAGCACACCCGTGACCCCGCCGCCTTCCGAAGAGGCCGGGGAGGCGCCCCCGCATCCTCGGAGCAGAGTACAGCAGCTGGGCGGGGCGGGCGGCGGCGCTTGCAGCCCGCGTGCCGCGATGACGGACAGCCCGCTGCGGGCTCGCCGCGGCGCGGGCGGCTTTGAGTCGCCGGCTCACAGCCCACGCCAGGTGTCGCACGTGTATTGATGGGGTGGAACCTGCAAGCGAGATGTTGAGAAGCGGAGAGACGGAGACCTGCGCATGCCTGGCCTGGTGTGCTTGCCAAAGGAAACATCCCAGTGAAACTCAACAGCGTCTGGGACATGGCACGGGGATACGGTGCAAACGTGGACGTGTTCAAACGTGGAATTTCGTGAGGGGCTGAGCAGGCATGCGTATGGGAGCTGACTGGTCACCGATGTATTGTTCCCGTTATGAGGCTTCAGACGTGGGCTTCAGGCTTAGCAAGCGGACTGACTGGGGTGGTTGTTCTTGTACTGATCCTATGCTGAAGCCGCCGGGGGCTTGGTCCAGGGCTGTCAGATAGATGGAAACGAGGGATTGAACATGCGTCGGACCGCGTCTGACGGGCTGCAAAGAAGACTGACGACGTGCGCCATCTTGAAGGCGCACATCATGATTATTATTGTGCTGAGACGGGGAATCAACATTGGCGGTGTGAGATCTGGTTTGGCAAGGAGAGAATATGAGAAGCGGCAGGCGGGATCATTGCATGGCGCGTGCGGCCACCCAACGCAACATGTCATAGGTGCACACTGAAGGAAGCACCGTTGCTGGTCGCTGAGACCCTAATTTTTACTATGTACAGTCATGTCAGCAATTGGTCAGTTGCAATATCACACACGGCCAAGATGACAGGGCCGGGTAACCCCACTGGCCCTCGGACCCGACTGCCCCAGTATTCCGGAGCCCTGCCCGGAGGGGCCCCTACCCTAAGACACCACCCCCTTTCCCCCACCCTTCACTCAGTGCCTGTATCTTCCTTCTACCGCGTAGAAATTTGCCCTTTTTCGGCCGAAAACGTAGAAGCTTTCAGGGGTTGGTGGGGCGCACGTCTACGGCCGGTAGACGTTTTGGCGGGCAAATCAGGGGAAGTGTAGACGTTTTTGGGGGGTTTGGGGGGCTTGCCCCCCAAGAAAATTTTTTAGCGTAGAAGGGTTAGCAGGGGTCATCTGCGCGGTAGTAGACACTGAGGGCCCAAGGGCATCTACAAGATACAGGCACTGCCTTCACTGCCCCTGCCCCTGTAGTGCCCCCCTGGATAGAGGGGGGGGGGGTTCGCAGGCCTAAACACTGACGTAGTGCACTACTACGGAAATCTTCACACGCAAGCTTAATCCTGCTCAGGCCGTCCTGAACCTGCCGGTGCTCCTTGCACGCACGGTACAGTAATTGAATGGTCTCGCAGGACCCCCAAACCTCCAGTAACCAAGCAAGGCCCCCAGTCAAACTGGGGTGCGCTGAATGCCTGGCTCCCGTCATCGCACTCGCCACACCTCTTGCGGTAGCTCCCGCAGCTGCAGCTGCTGCCGGCCGCCGCCATGAAGTAAGCCCTCATCGCCCTCATGCGCCTCTGTCGCCCTTGTTTCCGCTGGAACCAAGGTGAGCTGATAGAAAGTATGTCAGCGAGGTGATTCTTGAGATATGTGCCTTCTCATATATAAATAATGCACGCCGGCCCGACATTGTCTGATGCGAAGCCTCATCGCGTCCAACTTGGGCCACCGGCTTTAGCTTGGTTGCTGGACCATCACTTTGTTACAGGACGCTCATAATATTAACGACATGCCAGGAAGAAACTGAGGCCCCCGGCTGTCGGTGGTGACAGCTCGCCAACCTGCTCGAGCTCGCGCAGCGAATGCCGCTTGTAGAGCAGCAGGAGCAGGAGCGTAGACGGCTGTCGGCAGAACCGCGGGAGGCTCAGCCCGAGGTCGCTGGAAGATGCCGGCTGTGTCGCCCCCGCTTCTCCGGCCAGCCCCTCGCGCGCCTGACGCCCATCCGGCTGTCGCAGCTGCGGGTGGGCTACGTGCACACCGGCAGCTACGTGATTTGCCGCACGCTGGTGACGCCCTACAAGATGCGTGCGGTGGCCACCGTGGTCACCGACTGCCCGGAGGACGGCGAGGATGAAGGCACCAGACTGGGATGCCAGGTGAGCTGGGTGGGCGAGGCAGGCGTGCGGAAGGACCGCTGTTACTTGCGCCAGGCTTGAAAGAGGTTGTAGTGCACGTTCAGGCGCCCTGTGCAAGCAGCACGTGCTCCCAGCTCTGTCCTGAGCATGAGCATTTACATGGCTTGAGGTCCATGCAGGCCCCACTAACTCCTTTGAGTCCGGGGGCGCGAAAAAGGCAGAACAGTGAGGTATAGCCTCAAGTCGCTGTGTTCAGTGCGCGCGACCTAAGCACCGTGACTGCGTGCAAGTACGCCGCTAGCTTCTGAACTGGCGTTCTCAGCATAGCCTGCTTCATATCACCGCCTGTAATACCCACAGCTAGTCTAAGCCTTGCATAACTGGTGCATTCTAGCAGCACATGCTTCTCATCTTCAACCCCACAGCCGCATAACCGGCACACTCGTTGCGTGCGCGGGCGGTAGCTGTTCCCCGCTATGGGGCGGTTCACCTCTAGATTCCAGCAGCCAAGCCTGAAACGAACCAACGCTATCAGGTGCTTGTACGTAACGTAATCGCTCATATGGGCAAGCCTGCCTTCTTCAATCATAGGGTCCACCTGTGGCAGCCCCATCCATTGCACGTAGCGGCACATCTTGACACCCGGTGCGCCGTGGTTGGCTTGCCTCCCCCCTGACTCCGGGAAGTCACGGGGATCGGTGGTTATGCATCCTGCCTTCCATTCGTGCAATAGTTTGTCGGTGAAGTTCGCTATCAGCGATCCAACCGGCAAATCTGTGCGCATCAGCCAATCACACAGTGCGTCCGTGCCCTGAGGCCCCTCCACACACCAATCATACTCTAGCGCATTGCAAATGCGATAAACCTTGCTGACCCAGCACATTCCTTCAAAGCCGACAGCGGCAGCAACCGCTACAGCGTCTGCTAAGAAGGTGTGTGCAAGGGACTTCTCTTGCTTAATGATGCGGTTCCAAAACCCCAAGATCATCCGCGCCCAGTGCGCTTGCATCGGGTGGGCTGCGAACTCGGCGTAAAGTAGCCTGAGCGTGGGCCTTCCCACTACAGCTGCTCTCGCGAAGAAACGCGTTTGCAGTGCAACCATGGGGTCCGTCAATGCCTTGTCGAACATGGTCTTAGCTTTTCTCCACTTAGACGTCATGGCGTTGCTTTCCTCTCAGCTGTAACCGCCATACGCAACCCCTTCAAACAGGTAGCACAGGGCATCTGGCCCCCAAACCTCCACGCCATAGGACAACACAGATCTCACTTGGACGTCGAAACACGTATGCATGATGTCGGGTGCGCGGCACCCTCTCTTGTCTAGCGCAGCTATCAAACCCAACGAGGCGCGTTTATTTTCCTGCTGCAATAAGCTCCTGGTTGCAGGAGTCGAACGTGGTAGCCGGCCCATAGTAGAGGCCTAGGTATCTTGCTCTTCCCTTCACTGGTATGCACAGATCTCCATATCTCAGTGCGGTCGCGCGGGCCGCGTGCAGCTGGCGGGCGTGTGCCGTGGGTGCGAAAACCATAATCTCACACTTGGTTATATTCACGCGCATGCCGAAAGCTTCACAAAATTCATATAACCTATTCAGCAGGAATTGCATACGGTGGATGCCTAGCGCGCACAGCGTCAGGTCGTCTGCGTACAGCAGACATGCAATGAGTCTACCCCCGATTGTGGGTGCCTCGTGCTTCCAGGTTTGCGGTTCGTGTGCGTCCCACGCGTCAATGTAGTCGGCTAATGCCTCAATAAAGATTCCAAACAGATCTGTGCTCTTGGGGCAGCCCTGCTTCACCCCCTGCAGGGAGGCAAATGGGTCGCTAAGCTTCCCATTCACCTTCACCCGCATGCATACGTTTTGGTAACACTTCTCAAGCACTGCCAGCATGTGCGCACTCACTCCCCTTTCTGCTAACCGGCGCCACAGTACCCACCTAGGCACTTTATCAAAGGCTTTCTCAAAATCCTGGCAGACAAACAAGGGCGCTTGCCCCGGTGCGCTGTGCTTGTGCGTTAGGTGCCGAATTGCAAAGAGATGATGCGCAGTGCTGTATCCTGCCCTGAAGGCAGCCTGGCACATATGCCTCCCATCCGTAGCCTCAGCAAATTTCGCCAGCCGTGCTTGGTTGAGGGCGGCGTAGCACTTGGCCAGCGTGCCCCCTACCGCAATCCCACGGTAATTAGTGCGGTCACTTGCGTCACCCTTCCTCTTGTAGACCGGAGTCAAATGCGATTCAGTGAATTGCGTGGGGTAGTCGCTCAACACTCTGATGCGCTCCATCAGGGCCGTTAGCACAGGTACTACTGCATTCAGTTGCATGGGCCTATCTCCGTCCGACTCGTAGGTGGCGCGCTTGTAGCATTCACTGGGGCCGCTTCCGGTCCGCTGGACTTGTTGTTGCCCATTTTGGACAACGCGCACGCAACTTCCTCCTCAGTAAAACTTGTATCAAACACTCCGCTGGCTTGCTGAGACCGATTCACAACCGGCGTGCTGGAGAGCAGCGCCTGCGCGTCGGTTTGCCAACCTCTTGTCCTTGTGTCCTGCGCATGGCCGCGGAACTCCCGCTCCGTGCAGATGCGACTGCTGCTCCACAACCTTCCGGGCGGGAGGACCGGGGGCGACGGCACCCTTTCAGCCGCTCAGCCTCAATACGGCCTGTCGGCCGGCACCGTGCTGGCAGTCAAAGAGCCCTACCTGGCCGCAGCGGGCTCGTGCCCAGGCAGCGGCGGCGGCGTGGGCGGCGGCGTGGGAGGAGGCGCGGCGGCGGGCGTGTTAGGCACCGGAAGGTCTTATGATGCTCCGGCGGCTACGCCAAAGCCGCAGCAGCGGTCGCAGCCCTTCCTGCGCGTGGACAGCCCCAGTGACCTGCTGGTCATCTCCGACCCGCAGCACCCCCTGGTGGCAGGCACGGCCTGGGAGCGACACGTGGTGGCGGCGGCGGCGGCGGGTGCGGCGGTGCGGGGCAACTGCAGCGGGGCAAGCGCGCCGCAGCTGACTTCAACGGTCGCCACTGCGGCAGACGCCGCAACTACGGACACGGACGAGGCGGCGCACTGGCAGGCGCAGGGCAACGCGCTGTTTGGGTCGGGTCACTTCGTGGACGCCCTGCACGCCTACCAGCAGGGGCTGGCGGCCGCGGGGCACCAGCAGCAGCAGCAGGGCCAAGCGCAGCCGCAGTCCCAGTCACTGAGTGAGGCGGAGCTTGCAACTGCCTTACTCAACAGCTCAGCGGCAGCCTGCCTGGGCTTTGGTGCGTACGAGTCAGCCCGCGCCTACGCCAGCCTGGCTCTGCGGCGGGCGCCTGGTGACGCCGCTGCACTCCTGCACTTGGCGAGGGCGCTGGACGGCCTGGGCAGGTGCGGGAAGTGCGGATTGGACGTGTGGACTTATGCGGCGGCTGCGACGACTCTCGCTAACGTGCTGTCACTGCTTGCTTACTATGCTGCCGCTGAAGGTATTCGGAGGCTGCCGCCGCGTGTGAGGCCCACATAGCAGCAGCAGCAGCAGCAGCGGCGGCGGCGGCAGCAGCAGCAGCAGCAGGCGTCAGTGAAGCTACTGGCAGCAGCGGGATAGCTGCGACAGCTGGTAAGGATACGGCCCAGCGCTTCCTGGCGGAGCTGCGCCGCCGCGCCGCCCAGGCCGAGCGCGGCGAGTACGACGAGGCGGCCCTGGCGCGGGAGGCGGCGGCCAGCAGCACGCCGCGACTCGAGGGCCATGCGGACTTCATCGGGCCGGTGGCGGTGGCGGACGCGGGCGAGGGCCGGGGCCGGGGCCTGGTCACCACAGTGCCGGTGCGGGCGGGCCAGCTGCTGCTGGCGATGCGCGCGGACGTTGCGAGCTTTGCATCGGACGTAGACGTCCCAGCGAACGTTTGCCGTGATGCGAGGTCAGCATCCGACGTGGCAGTGCTGGGCGCCGCTAGTGCACAGCTCAAGTGGGACCTGCCGTCTGCGGTGCTGGGCTGCCCCCGCCTGGCGGCGCGCCTGGCGCACCTGCACGCAGGCGGCCAAGCGAAGGTGCCGCCGCTGCCGTCGGCGACCGAGTGCGGCTTCGTGCCCACCTGGCGGCCGGCCGCGGGAACGGGTGCGGATGCGGGTGCGGATGCGGGTGCGGCGCAGGGCGCACCGGGCGCAGCCGCACTCGCGGTGCAGGAGGGCGGCAGCGATAGCCCAGATGGCAGCAACGTTGACGATGCTGAAGCGGCGGCGCGGGCGTTCGAGCTAGCTGTGCGCGGCCCAGGCGCCGTTGCTCAGAGCAGCCAGCGCTGCGCGTTCCAGCTGGGTCTGCTTAAGGTAGGTGCTCCTCTACTGGGTCTGCCGCGAGATGCGGGAAAAGACTGTTCACCGTCCCGCCCATGTTTGTGTGAGCCTGCCTTTCTGCAAGCCGCTGCTGGTCCGCCGCTGGTCTGGTCTGGGAACTTGCGTGTACCGCACGCGGTGCCCCACCCGCTCCCTCGCTGCAGCGCAGTCGTGTTCGCATTTTGTTTCTCACCGGGACTGTTTACCAGTAACCCCCGCTCCCCCGCCGTGCATGCAGCAGGAGGCCCCCAAAGCGGCCGCGGGCCACCGCCGCCGCCACCACCACCTGGTGCGAGTTGACATGGAGCGCCTGTCGCGACTGTGCGTCGCCAACGGCTTTGCTTTCACCCAGCTGGTGCTGAGGCAGGAGCAGCAGCAGCAGCAGCAGCAGTCCCAGGGTGGCAATGGCGCCGATGCTGGCGGCGTTGGTGCCAGCAGCAGCGGTGCCGGCAAAGGAGATGGCGGCTTTGGCAAACCGGCGGCCACGGGGCTGTGGGGCCTGGCGTCGTATTTCAACCACGCGTGTGTCGCCAACGCAACCCGGTGTGTTGGCGGGGCTCGCCAGCGCTGACAGGGTTTTATGGGGGCAGGACCTGCGCCACCTTTTCTGTTTGGGTAACTGCTGGGAACGTGTGTGTTTGCAACATGAAAGCGCCCACACTTACGGATGCACAACTTTGGCTGTTTGCCCTACCTCCTCAGATACTTCATTGGGGACTTCATGTTTGTACGGGCTGCATGTGCCCTGCCTGCCGGCTCGGAGCTGAGCATCACCTACCTCAGCCCCATGCTGAGCTACGAGGAGCGCAGCGCCAAGCTGCTGCGGCGCGGCTTCCCCTGCGGCTGCGAGCTGTGCAGCGAGGAGGCGGAGTGGCGCCGCCGCCACCCCGACCGGGTGAGAGCCTGCGAGTCTGCAGCAAGTGAAGTCTGTGCTAATTATTATGCAAGTGAGAGCCTACAAAGCATAGGCAGTGGGCCTCAAACAGCGGTCCTGGCGGATGTGGCAGTGTGATGGTTTGCATGCACGCTGATGGCCGCGATGGCCGCGATGCAGGCCCAGCAAGTGGAGGAACTGCTTGGGCGCATGGAGCTCCTGTGCGCCTTGGCGCCGGCGGCTTTGCACCCGGCTGGCTCGCACGATGCCAAGCTGCCCGACTCCTCCACCTGCACGGCTGCGGGGCACGCCGGCGCCGACCAGCAGTGTGGCGCCGCCGGCGGCCGCGACGGCCCAGCAGCTAGCCCCGCCGCCGCCCCCGCAGCCGTTGCTCCTATTGCTATCGCGCGTGATGCACAGCAGCCATATCCAGCGGAGCGGCAGCGGCAGCGGCAGCGGAATTGGGCGGCGGACGTGTGCGGTGCACTGGAGGCGCTGGAGGCCGCGCTGCACGGCCGCACCTGGCGAACGGCCTTGCATGCGCCGGCCGTGCGGGCCGCAAAGGCGCTGGGGGCATGCGGGGTGCGTCGCGGGCATGTGGTTGCGTATACGGTATGCGGCGCTGCTGTCGTGCCTGGAGCGCGCATCCCGTTGCAGCGCTGTTGGTATCACATGCCTGTGTGGCGCCGCCCTCACAGGCACTTCGTGACGCGGCATACGCCCAGGAGCTGGCCTTCGCTGCGCTGCTGTGCCGCAACTACCACCATCACCACCACCATGATGCAGCCCAGCAGCAGGCGGCCGCTGGGGCAGCTGCAGGGGCAAGACAAACGGCTGGGAGCCATTCAACTGCTGCTGCTGCTGGCGGTGGGGCGTCCGAGCCTGCCGGCGGCGGCGTGCTGGCCGCGGCCGCGCGTGTAGTGGCCGCAGCATCTGATGATGAAGCTGGCGTGATGACACGTATTGACGGGCAGGGCTGCGTGCTCTCGCCCGAGGCCGCGGTGCAGGTGAGATGCGGGGAGGCCGGGGAAGGAAGCGCATACGGCAAATGCACGGGTGCCTATGGGTTTGCTGACTGAGGAGTTGAAGCGCAGCGGCATGCAGGTGCCACATTGCACAGCGTGGGTGCTGAGTGTCTTGCCTGTGTGTTTATTGTGCTGCCGTGTAGGCGGCCATGGATGTTGCGGCCGTGTGGCGGCAGCTAGCAGCAGCTGCTGCTGCTGCGCAAGAGACTCCCGAAGCTGCGATGCAGCGGGAGAGGGCCTGGGATGCGACGGCGAGGGGGCTTTGGTCGCGCTACTTTGGGGGTGACCCGGTGTTGTTCGCGGCACGGTTTGGGGGCGACCCGTGACAACCCGTGACATCCCGCCGCGATCGCAATCCCCGGCCCGATTGCCGACATTGGCGCTTGTTGCTTGATCATTCCTTCAAATGTACTCAATTTCTATAGTTTGCCAAAAAGAAGAAACATGTACCCCCCGGGCCTGTTTTCGCCGCCCGGGATGTTTCCGCCGGGCGGGGGCTTGTTCGCGGACGCGATGCAGCGCGCGCTGTTGCGCGACCTGCTCGGGGGCACACCCATGACCGACGACTCGCGAGGCGTGGCTCTAACGGCACAGCACGAGCAGGCGCGGGGGCAACTGGCGCAGCACTTGGCTGAGGCAGGGGCACCCGTCGCCAAAGAGAAGATGCAGATGGGCTCGGTGCGGCCCCGCTTCTCCCGCGAGCCCCTGGCACGCCTGACGCCCATCCGGCTGTCGCAGCTGCGGCTGGGCTACGTGCACACCGGCAAGTACGTGCTGTGCCGCACGCTGGTGACGCCCTACAAGCTGCGTGCGGTGGGCACCGTGGTCACGGACTGCCCGGAGGATGGCGAGGATGAAGGCGACGGCGCGTGCCAGGTGGGCGACGGCGGGTTGCGCCTGCTTGCGCATGCAGGGTCGCCGGGCAAGCACGGAAGGTTGAGAGCTGGAGTTGTGAGTTGTGTCCTCGCCTCCTCATCCACCCAGGCCCCAATGTGTGCCAACCAACTGCTCGCAGCGGCGGCTGTCTGTGTACAACCTGGCCACAAAGGAGGTCCCGGGCCGGTCCGCGGACGTGTCGCGGCACTGCCTGCCAGCCGGAACGGTGCTGGCCATCAAAGAGCCCTACTTCCGTGTCGGCTCGGCGGACTCGCAGCCCTTCCTGCGCGTGGACAGCCCCAGTGACCTGCTGGTCATCTCCGACCCTCAGCACCCCCTGGTGGCAGGCACGGCCTGGGAGCGACACGCGGTGGCGGCGGCGGTGGCGGGTGCGGCGGTGCGGGGCAGCAGCGGCAGTACAACAAGCGCGCCGCAGCTGGCTTCATCAGTCGCCACTGCGGCAGGCGCCGCAACTGCGGACGCGGACGAGGCGGCGCGCTGGCAGGTGGAGGGCAACGCGCTGTTTGGGTCGGGTCACTTCGTGGACGCCCTCCACGCCTACCAGCAGGGGCTGGCGGCCGCGGGGCAGCAGCAGCAGCAGGGCCAGGCGCAGCTGGAGCTGCCAGCTGCGGGGCAGCCGCTGCCTGCACTGGAGAAGCGGATTGCAGTCCTGCTCAACAACTCGGCGGCGGCGTGCCTGGGCTTTAGGGCTTTCAACGCCGCTTGCGCCTACGCCCAGCTGGTTTTGAGGCAGGAGCCGCGCAATGCCAAAGCGCTGATGCGCTTGGCGAAAGCGCTGGACGGCCTGGGCAGGTGCGCCTTGCGCTGAACGGACTGTGACACTTGGACGGGCTGTGACGGCGCGTTGCCAATGGTGTGGATTAAGTTAGCGGCTAGTCCCTTAGCTGCATGGCGATGCCCATGTTCTGCTTCGCGTAGGTACACCGAAGCCGCGGAGGCGTGGGAGGCGCACCTTGCAGCCGCCAGCTACGGCGCAGGCAGCACCACTGCCGCCGCCGGCCAGCGCTTTCTGGCGGAGCTGCGCCGCCGCGCCGCCCAGGCCGAGCGCGGCGAGTACGACGAGGCGGCCCTGGCGCGGGAGGCGGCGGCAAGCAGCGCGCCGCGACTGGAGGGCCATGCGGACTTCATCGGGCCGGTGGCGGTGGCGGACGCGGGCGGGGGCCGGGGCCGGGGCCTGTTCGCCACAGCGCCGGTGCGGGCGGGCCAGCTGCTGCTGGCGATGCGCGCGGACGCGGTGTGCTACATTGACGAGGTGCAGTCGCTTATGCCTCAGTTTACATCCACACCTGGCGTCATTAACGGCCCAACGCAGTCGCAGCTCAACCGCGACCTGCCCATCTCAGTTCTGGGCTGCCCCCGCCTGGCGGCGCGCCTGGCGCACCTGCACGCAGGCGGCCGCCACCGCGTGCCGCCCGTGCCGCCAGCGGCCGAATGTGGCTTCGTGCCGACGTGGCGGCCGGCAGCGGCGGCGGGCGCGGGTGCGGGTCTCAGTGCGGGAGAACCGAGCAGCGCTGCTGCCGCTGCTGCGGCTGCTGCGGCTGCTGCGGCTAGGGTCACCGGCGAAGAGCCTGCTGCAATGGCTGGGGACGCGGAGGTGGCCGCATGCGAGCAGCTGGCGATGGTCGAGTCCGGCGGTGGTGTGGTGCAGCAGGGCGGCGGCGGGGCGATGGCGCGCGGCCTGCTTGAGGTGCGCATGGGGGCGGGGTCACGGGGGGCGTTCCTCCCTCTCGCATTTCTGGGTATCGCGCCAGACAGTTGGCCGCCTGCCATATGCCAATATCGCTAACATACCCTAACTTGTGCCTTGAGGCGTGCTGCGCACCCTGTAAGCTGCCTGCCACGCGCCTTCCTTTGCTGCTGCATATGCCTCCTCCGCGCCGCCCCGCAGATCTCGCCCGAGGGCTACCTGGGTGTGGACGATGAGCTGCTGCAGTGCATCTCCTCCACCAACGCCTTCACGCCTGACCCACTGCCCGAGACCAAAATGGTCGACACCAGCAGCAGCAGTTGTGGTGGTGGTGGTAGCCGCGACGGCCACGCGCGGCTCAAGGCGCTCAAGAACAAGGCGGGTAGCGCCACTGGGCTGTGGTCGCTGGCGTCTTTCATCAACCACAGCTGCTGCGGTAACTCCTCACGGTGCGCTGGTGTGCAGGGCCGTGCTTGGAGAAAGCCGTCGACTGCCTCGCGCTGGCGCACCCCCGTCTGACACTCGCCCACGTCAACTCTGTGACGTCACCTGTACACGTAACCGAGATCTCTGCGGTGCTGACCGCATGCCTGCGTGTCCTACATGCGCGCACGCACACACGCAGGTACTTTCTTGGGGACTTCATGTTCGTGCGCGCCTCACTGGACCTGCCCGTCGGCGCCGAGGTCACCTTCTCCTACACCGACCCGCTGCTGTCCTTTGACGAGCGCGCCCAGGCGCTGAGCAAGCACGGCTTCGCCTGCGGCTGCGAGCTTTGCAGCGAGGACCGTGAGTGGCGGCGCCGCCACCCCGACCGGGTGAGGGCCCATGTCGTTTTTGGCCATCGCACGTGAGCTGCTGCTGTGGTTGGCACGGCCATGGACCACCGTCAACCATGTGCACCTACCCCACCCCTGCCTCGTCGGTACCTTACCGCCACAGGCCCGGGAGGTGGAGGCTCTGTCGGAGGCCCTTGCGCAGGACCTGGCGCCCGCAGCCCTGTCCGCTGCCGGTAGCCACGGCGCCGCCACCCGCCAGCTGGCGGCGCAGATCCGGCGGCTTCTCGACAAGATGGCGGCGGCGCTGGCCGGCCGCGCCTGGCGCACCGCGCTCTTCTGGCCATCGAGCGCGCTGGCGATGCTGCTGCAGTCGTGCGGGGTGAGCGCTTCGTAGGTTAGATGGGGCGGGGACGGCGGCATCGTTTGGCCGCAGGCACGCCACGCTTACGGGGTTCAGTTTTACTTGAGGCTCTGCGACTACCGGTACCGCTGACGCTACTGTATGCGCGGCGCGCACAGGACCACCGGGCGGCACTGGTGGCATACGAGGAGACACTGGCGGCTGCGGCTCGCTTCAGCACCAGCGATGGCCCCCGCGACGGTGCCGGCGGCTATGGCAGCGGCGGCGGCGGCAACACCGTGGCGGCACCCGCGGCCATGCTGTCAGAGGCGGTTGCTGCCAGGGGCCGTCACTACGTCCACCCTGCTGCAATTCAGGTGAGCCTGTCGCCGGCTAAGTGTCGATCGACAAGAGGGTTGATGCTGACCTCGCTTCTTCATCACAAATGTATGCCACCTTTACCGTGTGCAGACCGCGGTCAACATGGCAGCCACCTGGGCCCAGATGGCGGAAGCTGCCGGCGGACGGGGTCAACGGCAGGCGGCACGGCAGCAGGCACAGAGCTGGGAGGCAACGGCTCGCGACATCTGGTCGCGCTTCTACGGCAGCCAGGAGCTGTTTGATTTGCGGTTCGCGGGACCGCTGCGGCTGATCCGCACCGGAAGCGTGTGAAGCACACCCGTGACCGCGCCTTCCGAAGGGGCGTCATCAGGCTCGCAGCCTCGTGACCGCATGTGTGGAGTAGGGGAAGCGCTGCCGCGCAAGAGCTCGGAAATTGGTGCAGAACGTGAACTGGGGGCGTAAGTTCGCAGTGGGGATCTGTAGTTGGGAATTGATGATGCCAGGCGATGAGCTGCGGTGCGTGCGGGCTGTGGGACACGCTGAGAGGTACAAGCAAACTGCGGCATACGAAGCGACGCGTATGATTTCATAGCGCGCATGTTCCTGTCACACATCACAAAGTAAATATTACACCCTGTCGCCGGTCTCTTCGGGCTGGTGGCTCAGTAATCATCTCGACGCAACTCGGTCATTCATGGTGAACAATCTCACCAGCACCGGACACAGTACACACACCCTTGCCAAAGTTGATGCTCATGTTAAGCTTCCGGACTAAAGTTGCTTGGGGCAGACCGCACCCGTGCATGCATCTCCTCACCCCCACGCACGTTCCGGCCCTCAAGCCACGGCCGAACCTCACGCCTGCAGGCGTGCTTTCTCCCGTGTCATGGAGACGCTCTGCGATAAAATTGAATCAAAAGCCTGAGTGCAATTCCAAATCGTGCATCCCCTGCCCTCGAGTCTTCTAGGCCGCTAGGGTTCTCTTGCCCCGTAGGCCCTCCGTGCCACCTGCCATCCATGGCCAAAACGGCCAACGTCACCTCACCGCAGCATCTTCCAGCCTTTTGCAGTTCCGCTCTTCCGGCAACCCCCCCCCCCGTTTGCCCAGTCTGGTCAATCACCCGAAATCGTGTCCTTCGCCGTCTGCCATGCGCCTGCCCTCCACTGCATCCGCAACCCCACAGCGCACACGCTTTCAAATATAACCTCGTGTGTTCCGCGTTCCACGCGACCGGTAACCTTCGCGCCAGTCTGTGCCTTTCCGCGCACCTTACCTTAGAACCATATACGCACAATCGAAATAGTGGCGGCATAGTACCGAATCCTGCAACTATGCAGCCTGCGCCTGGGAGTTGTCCCTCCCGGCCCATCCTACCGCTCCTTCATCGCGCGTCATCCTCTTCCCCTCACTGTCCCGCCACGCCGGGGTTCTTAAGATAACCATTTTAGCCAGCCCTGCCATGTGGGCATTGTGGCGAGGGAATACAATGACCTCCGTGCCGCCCTTGCACGGTGTGTTCATTACCCTGGCCCTACGCAGGTAGGGCCGTTTTATTGTCAGACATGCATTAATTCCAGCCTTCCCTTTCACCAACACCAGGCGACAGGTCCACCACAGTTATCATCCACACCTACTGCGACAAGGTAGGGCAGGAATCCGTGGACCGCGATGACCTCGTAGATATTTGTTGCACCAGTGACAACTCGCCCACCGTATTCTGAAAGTCCTAGCGCTTCTACGTGGCCCTGGTCGCTGAAAGGCTGAGCGCCCCATGTGGACGCGGTACCCCCCTCACCAGGAACACCAGCGCTATCTCATTGCCTGTTTCTTGTCAGCCCGTGTGCATCTTAAAGCACCAAGCACTGATTCTTATTGTGGGGCATGGGAGCAGCCAGGCCACCCCCCGCGTGCCCATGCAGCCGTATCATGCAGCATTCCTTACTATCGTGCCGAAACTCAAAACATCCGCAAAAGAGCAAGACCAAGACGTAAGTAAGCAAGTGGCCGGCAGCCTTTATTTGCTTTCTTTATTAGCGGTCATTACGCATGCCATTTAGGCCTCGACATCCCAACCAGGCAGAAAATCCATCCATCTTTGCTGTGCAGTTGAACCTTTGTCTCGGTTTTGATGTGCGTGAATGGATGGCTCGTCCTGGGGCGGTGATGATCGCCATTATGTGACGGATTCCCGTCCACTCTGCCCCCCTCAACTCCGCTTCCTTTAGATTGGTTTAGTTTGGGCTGGTAACCACAACCCCCCCCCCCCGCATGAGGTTGCGAGCCATCCCATTCGAACACAACGCACTCATGTTCTCAAATGAAGTAGCACGACCTCACCCGCATGCACCTAAACGTATGCCTCGCTTGAAGCCCGTAATGGGTTCTGTAGCTCTTGGCTGTCGTAGCAGTCATCAAATTGCCACGCCCCTTCGACACATAGGCAACCACAAAATGTCCCGAATGGACCCCCACCCTTGCCAGACTCAAGAAAACGAACATGAAGATGCCCCCAGCCTCACCAATCGCTTTGAAGCTGTAGCAGGAACCGTCAAGCCAGCGGGCTGGGGCACTCTATGATGGCGCAAGGCAAGTGCGCTAACACGCATACACGCTGCATGCAGTAGTGCCAGCATGTGAAGGTGTGGGGCACTTCACCAGGCGGCCCCGTGCCGGCTACCATGTGGGTCATGGGAGTTCATCTGTGCCATGCTGGCACTATCTCTTGACTTGTAGGGTGTCAAGCGGCAGCGTTATTCTTGCCTGCCAACCATCCAGGTTGCACCGTTTCAAGTCCATCCACTCAAAATCAGGCGGTCCTGAACGGCACCCTAGCTTCATAACCGATGGTAACTTGCTCACACGCCCCTGCGGCCCGACTGCCGCAGCCGTCGTCCATGCACCACACAGTACATATGCGCATGCGCTGCCTGAAGCGGATCACAGCTCTCGCTCCCTCATTCTCCGGGTGAGTTTCGGTGGATTGGGTGGGGCGCCATCACCGGCGCGCAGCGAGAGGGCGCGGACAGAGCTGCTCCCGCCTCCTGCTAAAAAACGCCAAGCCGTCTTCCTCAGTTTTTTGCCGCAGCCGTCTGCGCCGCGCCGAACGCAGCGCGGGCACACCGGTGCAGCCGTGGTTGCGATTTAGAGCCGCGCCCTCAAACACGCGCCGCAGCTACAGGTCCTGCGGCACAAACGGCGACAGCTCGTCCAGCGTCATCATCATGTCTTCACTGATGTCCTCCGGCTTGAGCGCCGCCACGCCCGCCGCCATCGCGTTCAGGTGCCAGCCCTCCGCGCCCAGGCCATGCTGCTGCATCATCGCCGCCTGCTCCTGCTCTTGATGCGGTGCCCCGGGCTGGCCGGGCTGAAAGCAGAGGTTCATGCCGCCCGCGCCGCCGCGCAGCCCGCTGGCCAGCGACGAGAAGTGCTGCTGCCCCTGGCCCTGGCCCTGCCCCTGCTGCTGCGGGTGCGGCGGCGGCAGGCCGGTCCGGCGCTCGATGGCAAAGGAAGCGCTGTGGAAGGTGACTTGCTGCGTGCCGGCCATGCCGGTGCCAGTTCCACCTGTGCCGCCCAGGTACATGCTGTCGCCGCCCAGCACGCCGCGCTCCAGGCACGACAGCTGGCCGTTGGAGGCCATGGTGCCGCTGGACGGGATGGTGGGCAGCGGCGCGCTGGCGCCGTCGTAACCGCCCGGGGCCTCGCTGGGTCGGAAAGGCTGCGCCGACATGCGCACAAAGTCCGGGGCTGTGTTGTGCTGCTGGTACAGCTGCAGCAGCGGCTGCGACTGGCCCGTCAAGTGCTGCTGGTGGCCGCTGCCGTCCAGCACCATGTTCTGCTGCTGGCCGGCCAGTGAGAACTGCTGGTGGTGCGCCAGCTGCATCTTCAGCAGTGGCTGCGAGTGGCTGCCGCTCTGCATCACCTGCTGCTGCTGCTGCTGCTGCTGCATTTGCATCTGCGACAGCCCAGTAGACAGGTCAAACGCGGACGATGGGCCCTGGGCTGCCACCTGCTGCTGGGCCACCGCCGCCTGCTGCTGCAGCCGCTGCTGGTGCTGCTGCAGGTGCTGCTGCTGCTGCGGCGTCATGAACGCGGCGTCCATGCTGTAGGACGTGCCCAGGTGGCTCAGGCCGCTACTGCCGTTGGTGTTCGCCTGAGCCGCCGCCATCTGCTGCTGCAGCTGTGACTGCTGCTGCTGGTGCATCTGCGCCATCAGTTGGTGCTGCTGGTTGACCTGCTGCGGCGTCATCTGCAGCATGCTCACCATCCCCTCCGACCGAGTTGGCCGGCCGCCGCTGCCGTCGCCCAAACCTCCGGCAGCAACAATGCCCGCTGAGGCCGCCGCGACAGATCCTGCGGTGATCATGTCCATCGGCGACGAGGCCCGGTGGCCGCCCAGGCCGGCACCCGCACCTGCCGCGCCGAAGCCCGCCGCACCGCTGGCGCCGCTGCCGCTAGCAGTCAGGAAGCTGAGCGGCACGGGGCCCGGGCCGCCGGCGTTGTTGATGTTGGGGGTGTTGGCCACAAGACCGCTTCCGTACGCGGGCATGAGGCCGGCGGCGCCGGCGCCCGCCATGCCCAGCGCCGGGCTTGTCGCGTTGGGCGGGAGGGTCGCAATGCCGCCCGATCCCGAGCCCACCGCTGCGCTGCCATCATTCATAATGCTGCTGGTGCGGATGTGCAGTTGCGCGCCGGTGCTGCGGTTGTTATTGACGCCGGTGCTGAAGCTGTTCGCGTGCGGCGCCGCGTGCACTGCCCCGGCCGCGTTGTTCCCCACCGCGCTGGAGCCGATCTCTGAGCACGCCGAGCGGTCCTGGATGGGGACAGGACGCGCGGCATGTACATCTTTACTTACAGAACTCTACTTTGCAGAACTTTGCAGAACTTTGTGCTTGCTGGTCACCGACAACAGGTGCAGCCTCACTCACAGGTGCAGCCCCGTCCACCTTGTCGGCTCGCCCACCATAGCCGACAGCCGCCCCGCGCCTCACCGGTCCCTGGTTGCCGCGGCGATGCTTGTGCTCGTGCAGCAGCATGACCACCTCGTCCAGCGCCGCTCGCTGCTGCACCAGGTCCATGGCATTGCTGGTGCGCAGCTGCGCGTGGCTGCCAAGGGCCAGCGAGGACAGGCAGCCCGGCGCCGTGGCAGCCGTGTTGCCGTTGTTGGCTGCGGCGGCTCCAGCGCCGTCACCGCCCAGCTGCATGGAGCCCTTCTCCAGGGGCTGAACCTGCGGCTGTGCGTGCTGCGGTGTTGGCTGGCAAAGGTGGGGCGCGGAGTTTGGCCCCTGCGAGGCAGCTGCCGCGAGCAGCGCGCTTGGCAGCAGCGGCGGCTGGGCTGCAAGCATCGAGGCGCTGGGTGCTGTGTAGCCGGTTTCACCCGGAATGGAATCCTGTGGCCAACAAAAATTTATGGTAAAATACAACAAACAGTAACGCAACTCCAACACCTCAGCACGCTTGCGTGTGACCGCGTTTGCGTGTTCTGCAGCGCCGACCGGACCGCGTGACAGAGCCACCATTGGAACTCACCCGCCGCGAGCGCTGTAGCTCCACGCGCAGCTGGGCGTTCTCAGCCACCGCAGCCTCGTACCTACGAGAACGTAGTGCGGTGCCGTCGTCATGGATGGCCCGCCAAGGCGGTGCAACACATACACAGTCCCTCCAGGCCACCGGAGCACTCACTTGGCTGTTATCTCAAATTGTCGCATGGTCATTTGCTGGATGTGCCCCTGCAGCTTGGCCACGTGCTCTTTGAGGGCCGTGTTCTCATCCTGCACAGACAGACAGCCGGCGGCGACGACCCCCTCAGCAAGCGCAGTACGGGTGAGAGCGCATGACAAAGACAAATAACCGGAGTGCGCACCCACACTTCAGGGGCGCGCCTGTGCGAAAAGCGGTTAAGCTGCCTTCGCACCTGCATACCCTGCACCGTGGTCTCCATCTGCGACATCTCCGCTAAGCGCCTGGCGCGCACTCGGCGCGCAGACTCGCGGTTGCGGAGTCGCCTGCGCGGGAACGGAGCCGGCATGCGACATGCTGACAACCGGTCGAGGTATCGCTGGTCCGTGTGTATGGCAACACAGATGAGTCGTGGCAGATAATGGCTGTGTGTGAGCATAACAACGCGCGAAACCGGGACCTGAAACTCGCTGGAATTAGGGCCCGAACAGGTCCAGACTCCGCGCAGGCTTACCGCAGAGCTTTGCGACGCTCCTCAGGTGGCAGGTGCTGCAGGGCCTCCAGCTCCGTCTCAGGCTCGTCATCCGAAAGCAGCTCATGGTCGATGCTGTTTCCTTCTGCGTAGCGCGGGCCCACGGCCTCGCTGGGGCTGCCAGTGACGTCCGATTTCTGTGGTATAGCACATGCACAGGATTTAGGAGCACGGACGACGTCGTAAACTAAGGGGCGACGTCGCTTTCAGGTGCGCCATTCTGTTGAATTTGACCCGGCGCGAGCGCGCGGTGCCCGAGGGCGCCCCAGCTTTGTTGCAGCATATAGACCTGACATGCAGACATAGGAAGCCCTGGCCCCGGGTGCAACGTGAAGGACAAAGCCCGGTCGCGGCGCTGCAATTCTCCATTCAGACGCCACGTAGCCCCTCGTTGGGCCTCTTCCGCGCGCGCTTGGCCCGCCCGAAGGTCAGCCAGGACATCACATACATAATCCGACTGGTCGTTTCGTTCCGTGCCACTGTTGGTCCGCATCGAATCGGCGGAAGCCAACCCAAAAGTTGACGACCCAGCGCCAGCGACACCGCTTACCATGACTGGGTTAGTACGTCCGTTTCGATGCCCCGCAGCGGGTCAGCGAACGCGCCGCTGCCGAGCCAAAAGTGGCCCCTCCACCGCCCGCTGGGCCGCTTTCGCGTGCTCGCGCTTTCGCGCCCGCAAACAATTGCTTCCAGCTAACGTGCTACTGACACAAGCCTGGACACGAGAAACCTAACGAAAGCGAGGACGCACAAAACGTTGATATGAATAAGCCTCGCCTATTTCACAAGTAACGCCGTTTAAGCGCGAGTCGGTGTAAGCTAATTCTTCGCAGTGTTCTTATTTGTTTTAGTGAGCAGTGCGCATCGTAGGCGTCCCTTGCAAAGTCGGAATGGGGTGCCGGCGCGGATTTGGCCAATCCTACCCGAATCCCGGGGTACCCACCGTGGAAACCCCCGTGTAAGCCAACTGCGTCATCCTGGCCTTGATGTTGGCACTGCTTCCGAAGCGCAGCGTGCGTCAATGTGACACGCATGTCCGGTAACGTGAAGTGGGGTCAGGCGCGTGTCGGCGATCGAAAGCACCGGTTTCGCCCCTGTGCAGGAAGCCCGCACCTGCTGAGGCGCGCCGCGCGCGCTGCCGATGGAACAGGCGTTCCCTACCGCCCCGGAGAAGTGAGGGTTAGTGAGCGTATGCGCGTTCGCCAGGAAGGTGTTGACACAGGTTGGGGAAGTGCATGGCCGACAGCTCAAGCAGTCGCAGCTTCCGCTGTTCGCAACTCTGCTGCGGCCGCGCTGCGCACGCCAGCCCCACCGGTCTTAGGCTCTAGCGGCAGTGCCACCTAGTTCCATCAGGTCAGGCCCAACGCACCGTGTCCAATGTACTGCCCCGTGTCCAAGAGCCTTCCTCCAGGGCCGTCCGTTGTGTGTTCTGAGCAGCTGCGAAACCCCAGCCTACTTACTACCGCCACACCGGCTGTACCCACTCCGGCAGCATCTGCACGCACTCACAAAGCGCTATGTACGCGCACGGTACACCGCTGCCGCGGTGCCCTTTCGCTCCGCCTCCTGGCGGGGGCCACCTATGCTTCTTTATGACCTACGATCCCGCCTCTGCACAGCCATGTGCACCGATGCGCCCAACTTCCTTGCCATTTCGCCACCGTATATGGGCTCCATGCGCACAAGCGCACTGGGACCCTTTCCCCGTATTACTACCTGCAATAATTCGGGCGCTGCGACACGTACACCCCGTGCGTCAGTCGAACGTCGCCCATCCTTCCTGCGCCGCTGGAGCAGCCGCTGCCGGGGGTGCTGCAGCCGCCCAAGACGAGCCCGCCGGTGTGGCGCCTGGAGTAATGTCCGGTGGTGGCGCCGCTGAGTCCGAGTAGGTGAAAATGCCACCGCTGGTCCGCGCCGGCGGTTGCGGCGACTGCTGCTGGTGCCCTGGCTGCTGTGGATGTGCGGGCGTCGCCAGCGCGTCGTGGGGTGGAGGCGCGAGCGACTGCGGTAGGCAAGGCGTGGGGAGCAGTAATAAGTAAGCTGAATAAGCTGCACGCAGGGCCGTATGAACTTTGGACGCCAAGGTCCATCAAATTGGACAATACCTCGTGTCTAGCAGACCCAGCTCATGCCGAGTTAAGGAGAGCGCCCAACGGCCGCACTCACCATGTTCCAGGCTTGTGGGGCTCCTGCGGATGCTGCAGCAGCATGTGATGGCGCCGAAGTCGCAGGCGGCGGAGGCGGCGGCACCAGTAGGCCTCCCGCCGCTGGCAAGCCAGCACTTTCAAGGAACCCCTTGCCCCCCGTGGCGCCGGCGGCCCCTGGCTTCTTGATACCACTCATGTTAACCCTGCACATCATGGCGGTGGCATAAGTATGATATGCACGTCATGCCGCGCCTAGAAGCGTGTGGGCTGTCACCGTGCGTATGCGACTGAATCAACCCAGGCTCGTGTCTCCCAGCGCGCAGGAACGACTGTCGCAACCACCTTGTCTCACCGCATCGTCTGCCCCTCCTGCAGCTTCAGGTCTGCTGTGTGTCGGTACAGCACATCCACTTCCGCCGCCGCGCTGCTGCTGGCCGCTGCCGCCGCTGCCGTGCTGCCCGCCAAGCCGCCGCCCGCTGCCGGCCCCGCTGCAGGCCCCGGCCCGCCCGCCAGCTTGGCCTTTGCAGCCCGCTCACGAGCCACCTGCTGCTCGTGCCGCACCTGCACAGTGTTAGGGCAACACGATTCAGGGGCGGGAGCGTGGCGGTGGCCATGGCAGCTGCGTGCCATCCGGCCTGTCTGCGCGGCGGCGCCCACCACGGCGCCCATCTCACCCACCAGCGACACGCCACACCCACGCCACCCGCACTGCACCCAGGCCAGCTGATTGTCCCATAACTGCTGGTTGCTCCAAGACCACGCCACGGCCACGCCACGCCCAGGCGTGCACCCACCAGCGCCTCATTAAAGTCGAACGCGTCGCTGCGGTTGTCAAAGCCCATGCCCAGGAAGGCGTGCCGCTTGGTGATGGGGTCCTCCACGCGCAGCACGTAGTAGCGGCTGCTGTCCGTCACCGGCTCCACCGCCACGTTGCGCTGGCCGTACGGCACGGGGCACATCGCGAACAGCTCGCCACTGGGGTGGGAAGGGGTTGGCGGGGTGGGGGGCGGCGGGGAGGCGGGAAGGTGCGTGAAGGGGTCGAGGACCTGTGACGTGACAGCCGCCCCAGGGCTGAGCTGCTCCTGTGTGCCTTACCAGCGTGCTGGCTCATAGTTGGCCGTTCATGCCTGAGGGCGGCCGAGAATGCCCCTAGCGGTGCCAAGCGTACCCGCGGACGCGGTGCTTTTGAGTGGCAGCCTGTCACCCTCCGTTGCACGTCTGGCCCGCTAACGCAGCTCCGCGTCCAGCCAGCTCACCTGTTCACGTCCTCCATACGGACCTCACACAGCTCGCCCTTCGCAATGATGCGGAGCCGGCCCTGGAAGAGCCGGTCTGCAACAAGCCATTCCCCGCTGCGCCAGCCTTGCGCCCCAGGGCGGGGCGGAATGCGATATACAGATATAGATCTGGCTACATGCAGTGTTTGTTCGATATCGTCGTTCTCAGAAGCCATGGTGCCCTGCGATGTGTCCTTGCAGCACCGTTTTGCGCTAAGCGTCTGGTCTTTAAATTAAACTTAAAGTTCAACAGTGGTAATGTATCGTCAAGTTTTGGGTAACTACAGACAGTGGGACCCTGCAGTGACCGGCCAGTGGGGCTTCGGGTCAGGTCCGCGAAGTTTTGTTTAATTGTGTTTCGGCTTCTCAGAGCCGGTTGACCCAGTGTTGGACATATGGCACATGGCAGCAAGCATGGACATTATAATACGGTCCAGGCTTTTAGGTCAGGTCGCGGCGACGTGCACACACGCTTGGATCCGATTGGCACTTTGCCTCCGCAAGCGACCAATGTTTCTGTATGAAGTGCACTCCCACGCATCCCACAGCACTCCTGATTGTAACTTAGCTTGCGGTGTAACAAGCTGCACAGCACGGCACATCCTGCTCGTGCATGTGAAAGTTGGGTTCGTGGCGGACAAAGGGGCGCTTCCTGTCACATCAATGATACCGGCACATGGCAGTTGGTATGTTCTCTTATTCCGATGGGGCAATTTGACCTAGTATCCCAAGTCAGAAGCAGAGGAAGCTCAGCGGTCACTTCGCGCGTTTAACACGCTTTCCAAGCACTTGTCGTCGAGCTCCTGCCTGCTCCTGCTCCACTGCAGACGTGAGCATAGCGTCATGGGCAGGTGGCGTTTCTGTTATTCGTGCATGTGTCTCAAGCGGGCCGGGGAGAAGGGGTGGGACCGGGTTAGGCTGGTTAGGGGTACGCGACTGGTCGTGTCGCAGCTCGTCCTGCGCGGGATGACAGATCGTTCTTCCAGCCACAAACCCCCTGTTAACACGGCACAACATACTGTTTACATAGTATCCCGGTTACATGCTGTTATTAGGGACGCTGAACGCTTTGTGTTCAGAACCTTACTTTCATGTTTTCCTGTTCATGGTGCATCACCCCAGGCCACGCCTATGAATAACATGCTCTCAAAAAGGTGCCCAGCAGCAGCGGAATAGGCACAGGCGCCCCAGGGTGCTGAACGGGCACCGGCAGTCTGGTGCCGCTGCGAAAGCTTTAAGCTTGCCCTTGGTAAGTCCTTGGCACTAACATATGCTTGTGTCATCGCGTGGGAGAGTTTCTAATAGGGCGCAGGCTTGAGGCACTCCCTAAAACGAAAGTCGAGGTTTTACTCTCTATTTTTACTCGCTACAGATGCGATGGGCACCGAAGAACACTGTAACGATCGTTTCTGCCCAGTGGCAAGGTAAAAACGGGCGGTGTCGGCAGTCCATGAAATTATCGGGGGCAGGCCGCAGGCAGTTTGTACTTCAAGGGATGCAGCTGAAGCTACCGTGACTCGGGCGCAAAGGATGTTCCACTCATGTGCGCTATGGAAGGAACAGGGTGGCGGTGCCACAAGGGGAGGGCAGCCCTGTGTTCGCACTGTCGGACAGAAGTGCAGGAGGTGCAAAATTGAAAACCCCTCGTTTGCGTGACAACATACGCGCCTTCTGCAGAGTGTGTGGTGGGCAGCGGAGCCCCGCCTCACATGGCTCGGGCGGTCCCGCCGCGGCCGCGTCAAACCGCGCCGCGCCACACGCGGTGCTTCCGACGGTGGCTAGCGGTCACATGCCCGGCAGCCCAGCCACGCTGATACCGTACAGCACAGAAGAAGGTGCACGGCCGCCCGGCTTTGTTCGAATCCGCGGAAACGGCCCATGCGGCACACTCGACTCGTTTTCGCACTTGGCGCAAGCTACGTCCGAGTGGCAGTTAACCTCCGCCGGCTGCACCGGCTACCGCAGCGGCAGCGGCGGCAGTAGCAGCAGCGGGTGCTCACCCGGCGTGTACACGCCCTCGCACGCAGATATCCCTGGGAAGGCAGCCATCGCCCCCGCCGCCGTGGCAGAGCCTGCCGTCCTGCAGGCATCGCGCCTGACGCCCAGCCCCGCCCACACCGGCACGTTCACGCCACCTGTGACGCCGCCGGTGTGCCCTGTGGACGCGCGTGTGGGCGCGGAATGCAGTCCTGGCATGCGGCGTCCCACACCGACACCAGTGCATCTAAAGCCGGAGGCGGGTGCAGGCGCGGCAGCTGTAGCCGCACTTGCGGCGCGCGACGCCAACGGTGCCGCGGGGCAACCAGCGGAGGCAGCGGGCCGCAAGGTGGGACCTGGGGCTAGCACTGGCGGCGGCGGCGGCGGCGGCAGTGTGGCAGCAGGCGGTGACGGCGGCGGAATGCATGCCGGCGTCACCCGCAGCAGTGGTGAAGACGCATCATTGGCTGCCGCTACTGCGGCTGCTGCTGCCGCGGCTGCCAGCAACCCCGCCGCAGCTGCCGCAGCGACCGCGCATCCCGGCGCGACCGCGGCGGCAGCTGCGGCAGCAGGCTCGGCCCCCGCCCCCTCTGCCGCAGCTCCCACTGCCGCCGCCGCCGGCTGCTCGCACATCATCAGCAACACAGACCTGGACGCCGCGTCGCCCATCGCCTCCGCCGCGGCGTTCGCGGCGTACGCCGCGGCGCTGCCGCCGGGCGTGCGCGGCTTCCGCCAGGTGCGGCCGCTCGAGTACGACGCCGAGGAGACGCAGGTGTTCCTGAACCAGGACATCCCGGTGAGCGACCGCGGGGGCGGGGGGCCGGGGCGGGGGGGGGCGGGGCGGGGCGGGGCGGGGCGGGGCGGAGCGGGGGGGGCCGCAACGACACACGGCTGTGGCGTGTGGCTGCGTAGCTGTGTGCCTGCCTTGCGACATGGAGACCTGGTGGAGACAGAGACAGAGGGGTGTAAGGCGCAAGGGTGCCAGGCTGCGTGGGGGGGCATGTGCCCACAGAGTGCTGCTGGGATCGGGGCCGTGGGACGGGGCGGTGCCTTGGCGCCGGGGTGGCACCTTGCCGCGGCAGGCGGCGCGGCCGGTGGCACCATTACTGCAGACTACTGCTGTAGAGATGCTTCCAGTTCAAATCTACGCATTGACGCAGGGCTGTCTTTGGTGGGTGGTGACGCTGGGGCTTGGGGTGCTGCAGGTGAGCAGCCAGTGTGTGGAGCGCAGCACGTGCGCCACCGCCACCGTGTCGTTCGACCAGCGCGGCGCGCGGCAGCCGCTCAGCATGCGCCGCATGGACTTCATCAGGCTGACGCTGCTGTGGCTGCGGGCGGTGCTGCTGCAGCCCTCGCTACAGCCGGAGCCGCAGCCGCACGCGGCGCGGGAGCAGCAGCAGCAGGAGCAGCAGCAGCAGCAGCAGCAGCCGGTGCAGCAACAGGCGGAGCGGGTGCAGGAGGGTGAGCACGTGCAGCAGGCCACGCCTGACCACAGTGCGGCGGTGGGTGTGGCACCGCAACAGCAACGCCAGCACGGCCTGGACCATGAGCTCGAGCACGAACAAGCACACGCACATGCACCCCACCACCTGGCGCTAACGCCCTACGTGCCGCGCCAGGCGGCTGTAGCAGCCGCCAAGAGGATCGATACCTACATCCACAGCCAAGGCCATGGCTACAGCCATGGCCAGGGCCAAGCCCATGGCGGTGGAGGTGCTGCTGATGGCGGCGCCGGTGGCGGCGGCCCGGCCAGCGGAGCGGTTGCCGGTAGCGGCGGTGCAGGCGGCGGCGGCGGCGGCAGCGGTAGTGGCGGCCGCGTGAAATCGTCACCCAGGAAGGCAGCACACGCGGGCTCAGCTCCCGGCGGCGGCGGCGGCGGCGGCACTGCCGGCACGCCCGCAGGTGCCGCTGGCTCGCTGCTACTGCCGCCTCCGGCGCTGGACGAGCTGCGCCGGTCCGCGGCATCTGACGCTGCGGTGCTGGAGGCTGTAGCAGCCCTGGAGGCAGTGATGCTGCAGGCGGAGGCCGGCTGCGGCGGCTGCGGCAGTAGCAGCGGCAGCGCAGCCCACTGCCCGGGCGTTGGCTGTAGCGGCAGCGGCGCCGGCTGTAGCGCCTGCGGCGCCGCCTCGCCGCTGGCGGCTCGCTACGAGCGGTGGCTGTTCCGGGAGCGGGCGGCGGCGGCGGACGGCGGCTACTACGCCAAGGATGGGCGCGTGGTGGAGCGCGGCAATGAGAAGGTGAGGAGGCGCTAGAGGACGAGCAGGCGCGGAGCGTGTGTTTTCTGGGAGGTTGCGTGTGCGTTCTGTGAGCGCGTGGGGGGCGCCAAGCTATGTAGCAGCCCGGAGGCGATCAGGCACGACAGACGCACACGTATTACGTCTGGTTGGCTGGGCGCAGGTGCTGGACTTCCTCCAGCGGCTGGGGTCGGACTTCATGGAGGGCCCGCCCGCCGCCGCCGCCGCCACCGCCGCCGCCGCCGCCACCGGCATTGTCACAGCCGCCGCCTCTACTACCCAGCTGCCCTCCATCAGCCAACTGCACGTCCAACCCCACCCAGACCCGCAACCCCACCAGCCACCCACGCAGCCGCCTTCGCCACACGCAGCGGAGGTCCCGGCCCACGCCATCGCCATCGCCTCCACAGCCACCGCACCTGCTCCCGCTGCGCCAGCAGCCGCCGCAACGGCCGCAGCCACCGCCCCCGATGCTGCGGCCTCCAGCCCAGACCCCACCACCACCGCCACCTCAGGCGGCGGCGGCGGCGGCGGCTGCTCCCACTTCGGTGGGCTGCTGGCGTCGGACGTGTTGGCGCCCGCATGCCGTGTGGCGGGCGGGCCGCTGGACGGGATGACGGCCGGCACCGCCTGGATGTACAGCGGCGGGCCCGCGCTGGCGGGCATGCACGTGAGAGCCACGCGTGTGTGTGTTGGTAAACGGAAACGGAGAGAATGTGTGTGTGTGTGTGTGTGTGTGTGTATGTTAGAGATCACAAGGGAGAGAACAGCAGACAGAGGACAACACATGTGTATATGTGTGTGCCGGGTGCTGTGTGCTTGGTGTTGGGTGGCGTGTATGAGCACGCGTGTGATACGCAGGGTAACTGAGGGGCTTGGGGACGCTGGGAACTGCAGAGCAAAACGGAGGAAATGGGGACGTTAAGTCGGGAACTGGGTTGAATGGTGTCTGTAGGTACACAACAAGAGTGCTGCTCCCCTGCCCGTGGTGAGACACCTGGCGGTGGTTTCCTTTCCACACATGTTTGCAGGTCGAGGACGGATACATGAGCTTCATCAACCTCAATGCCTGGCTGCGCTTTGACACGTCCCGGGTGCGTGCGTGATGATGAGGGGGAGGTGATGTGGGCCAGCCCGACGCCGCCCATCACCAGAACCTGTCGTGAGCCTGGCTGGGGCGAAGACTGAAGCAGCCCCCAGTAGTCCCATCTGTGCGCCCGGCTTACGGGACTTGCAAACGCCGCCGCCGCAGGTGACGAACGCAGCCGACCTGGCGGCGTTCCGCTTCTTCATCCGCCGCCTCACACACCGCCGCTGGGCCTTTGCGCCCGCCGGCCGCGACGCCGCCGGCATACGGTCCGTGTCGCAGCGGCTGGCGACGGCGGCGGCGGGTGCGTCGGCCTCCTCCGCGAGACGCAGCGGCGGCACTCATCGGCATGCGCCGCCCCAGGCCCAGGCCCAGGCTCAGGCCCAGGCTCAGGCACACGGGCAGAGAAGGACGGCAGCCGGCGTGGACGGAGCAGCATCTGCTGCAGCAGCCCACGGCGCCAGCGCCGGTGCGGCGCCTGGGTCCGCGCCGGCGCGGGCTGTTGCCGGCGGAGCTGCAGCGGCCGGCAGCGCCCGCCCGTGTCAGGCCAGCAGTACAGGGCCGGGAGCCGTGGGCGGAGCCGGAGACAGCGCGGCTGGAGCAGCCGCCGCAGGCGGCGGCGGAAATGGCACAGCGGCCGGCAGCGGCGTCGGTGGCGGCGGGTCTGGCGGCGGCCCCAGTGGCGGCGGGTCTGGCGGCTGGGTAGACACTCTGCTGACGTACCGCAACGTGGTGGTCCGGCCGCGGCACGTGGAGGGCGTGGAGCTGGTGAGAGCTAGCGGAAGATACGGCAACCCATTGTATGGGTGCCGCCGTACGGCGTACGGACAAACTGTATGGATACTTGACATGGATTAGTTCGCGCCGCCACCACTGGCCACCTCGTCGCTCAGCCCTTGATCACACATGGCGAAATGGGCCGCCCTAGCCGTCGGCCGCTTAGCGGCCTCTTATCATCCCCCCCCCTGCCCCCCGGTCATCGGTATGCCAACGTGTGTTGCAACGTCTGTTCTACGTCTACCTCGTCATTAATTTAAATGCATGGAACCCCCCTGCCCCCGGTTTGGTTGGTAGCTTGGGCGGGGTTTTACAACCCCCCTCCCGCCCTCTGCCGCGCTGCGCCCTCCGCCGCCATCCAGGTGCTGCAGCCGCCCGGGGTGCTGTTCGTTTCGGCGCTGCCGCACTCGGTGACCGGCACCTCGGCGCTGAACGTGTCCTGGAACCTGGTGCCGCGGCCCGCCATGGCCGCCGCCGTGGACACCGCCATGGCCATGGCGCGACTGTACCAGCAGGTGGGTGAGGGGTGGGGGTTGAGGGGGTGAGGCTGGTGGGGGGGAGGCAGTTGGGGGGGGGGGTGTAAGTACCAGCCCAAGTTAACCATACACGTGCAAAAGAGCGAGGAGGAGAGCGTGGCCTATTGCTGACAACGGAGAACACTCGACAATCGCCCCGTCCCGAATTAAGCTCCCCGTCGCCCAAACCACCCGACCAAGGCCCGCGTCGCCCAACCCGCCCGACCACACCCAGTACCGATATAATGAAGCTCGTCCGGCGCATTCCCGCGGTCGTGGGGGGGAGGCTGGGAGGGGGGAGGCAGTTGGGGGGTGGGGTGGCAGGTCGGGTGGGGGGCAGTTAGTGGGGGGAAAGGGCAGTTGGTGGGGGGGAGGCAGGTGGGGGGCAGTTGGTGGGGGACCCGGTGGTAGACCCGGTGGGGTCAGTTGGTGCATGAGAGCGTGTGTGTTTGACCATGGGCTGTGCAGGCCTGGGTGATTACGCTGGTGCGTTGCGCGTAAACGGAGAGACGGGCGGGCGGACGCGAGGAGGGGACGGACGCAAGGTCAAGTGCTGCTGTGTACCCAAGCAATTGCCTGTACCCTTCTCGTTGTAAACCGCCTGCACGCTGCTGCTGCTGCCTCCCTCTCCTCGCCAACCCCTAACCAACCCCTCAGGCCCCGCCCGAGGCGCGCAAGCAGCGCTCCATGCAGCCACAGTCCTGCGTCTTCGCCTCGCTGCTGTTCCGCTACGCGCTCACCGCGCAGCCGCCCGAGGCGGTGCACCCGGAGGTGCTGGCGCTGGCGCGCCGCATGGCCGCCCTGGAGGCGGCGGAGAACCTGCTACTGCCGCAGCAGCAGCGCCGGCTGCAGCGGCAGCAGCAGGGGCGCCGGCTGCGGCTGCGGGAGGCGCAGCAGGGGCGCGGCGGTGCCGCTGCGGACGCCGGGGTGACGGCTGAGGTGGCAGCGGCTGCTGCTGCGGCTGCGGCTGCGGCTGCGGCTGAGGCTGAGGCTGAGGCTGAGGCTGCGGCTGGGGCTGGGGCTGCGGCTGCGGCTGCGGCTGCGGCTGCGGCTGCGGCTCAGGCTGGATTGGCGGGCGCAGGCGAGGCTGCAGCGGCGGAAGCGGGTCCGGGCGCTGAGGTGCAAGGCCAAGCGCACAAGCGGCCAGCTGCTGCTGCGGACGCGGACATGGCGCCGGCAGCCAAGCTGGCGCGCAGCGGGGAGGACGGCGGCAGCTGCATCCTGCCGAAGGAGTCGAGGACAGCCGCGCCGTCTGTGGATGGAGCGGAGGCGCCTGCTGCCACTGCGGCCGCTCAGTCGCTGCAACAGGCCCGAACGCCGGTGCCGCTGCACCACACCGACGTGCAGCCGCCGCCGCACCCGACGCCGCCGCAGCTGGAGGAGGAGGAGCTGGCGCAGCAGCAGCGGTGGCGGCTGCAGCAGCAGCAGCGGCGCGCGAGCGATGAGGCCGAGGCGCAGCAGGGCCAGCGGCTTCTGCTGCTGCAGCAGTGGCAGCAGCAGCTCTGGAGGGAGTTCCACGCGCTGCCTCTGCCGCTGCCGGCGCCGCTGCGCCTGCGAGTCCTGTCGTTGGATCCGGACGCGCAGTATGCAGCCCTGGCGGCGCTGCTACTGTCCCAGGGGCACCACACGGTGGGCCGGCGGCCGGCACACACCGGCGCCACGCACGCACCTCTGCAGCTGCAGCCCACCGCCGGTGATGGTTTGCAGCGCCTGCAGCAGATGCTGGACCATCATCATCATCACCAACGGCAGCAGCTGCAGTGGCAAGCAGAATCGCAGCCGGGGGCGTCGTGGCCGTTGCAGGCAGCGGCATCCCGCCAAGACGACCGGTCGCAGCCGCCGTCTCACCAGCCACAGGCGCAGGCGCGTCCGCCGCCTCAGGCGCAGGCACAGGCGCACGCGCACGCAGCACAGCAGTATCATCTTTTGGCTCAGGAGCAGGAGGCTGATGCGCTGTGGCCAGCGGACGAGCGCCTGCCGCCGCTAGTGCTGAGCGCGCCGGACCTACTTGAGCCCGCCGGACCGAGCTGCACTCGCTGGGTCTCCCCCGGCGAAGCTTCGGTGCTCGAGTCGCAGCGGGGGGTAGGGGCGGCAGCTCAGACGCAGACCCAGGCCCAGGCTCAGATCCAGGCCCAGGCTCAGACCCAGGCGCAGGCGCAGGCGCAGGCTCAGGCCCAGACCCAGGCCCAGACCCAGGCTCAGACCCAGGCTCAGGCTCAGGTCGGGGGGCACGAACGCGACACTGGTGGGAACACGGGTGGTGAGGAGACGGCTGTGCGGGAGGCTCCGAAGGCGGCAGCCGTTGAGGGGGCTGGGTCTGCTGCGGCTGCGGCTGCTGCTGCTGCTGCTGCTGCTGCTGCTTCTGCGGCGGCGGCGGGGCAACCTGCGCCCCTGCGTGCGGCGGCCGGCCAGCCTGCTGCAGCTCACGCTGACAGCCAGCTGCTGCCACAGCCACAGCCGCAGCCGCTACCGCCACCGTCACACCCCGGTCCGGGCGCGGACGCGCCGTTCCAGCCACCGCCACCGCCGCCACGCCTGCCGCCGCACGTGCTGCAGCCGGAGGGCGGCAACAGCGACGGGGACGGGGACAGGGAGGGGGAAGGCGGCTCGGAGGACCCCGCGGACATGGACTGGGAGTCCGCGCTACTGGGAGATCCTGATCAGGACCCGGCCGAAGTCGCCACGCAGGAGGAGGAGTTGCTTGATGAGGCACTGCCAGAGGAGATCTGTAACCTGTCCTGCAACAGCAGCGGCGGCGGCTGCGGCCGGCCGCTGTACATCGGCGGCTATAAGTCGGCGCCGGCGGGCAAGCGCGGCGCCGGCCACGGCTGCGGCGGCGGCGGCGGGCCGCACCGTCGGCTGGAGGTGTGGTGCGCTGCGTGTGCGGCGCGGTCGAGGTACGCTGTGCGCCGGGTGGTGCTGCTGCCGCGGGCGGTGCTGCGGGAGCGTCTGCTGGGGCCGACGCGCGCAGGGGCGGCAGCGGTTGCGGCGGCGGAGGCTGCCGCGGCAGCGGCCGCTGCTGTGGCTGCGGTGCCAATGGCTCTGGTGGCGGGCACGGAGGAGCACACGGCGGACCGGACCGTGCGCAAGGCATCGAAGCATCATGCAGGGAGCAGAAGGCGGCGATGATCATTGGCACGCAAGCGTACTGACAAGCAAGCTGTATTAACGCAAGCGTACAAGCCGCTGCGTGTGATGAACTGCCGGGATTTGGAGTGCGGGGCACGTGGGTTTGTGGAATGGAATGGACTGCGTGCGTCAGCTACGATGGGTTGCAACTGGTCACGGTTTTTGTGCACATCCCCGCCAGAGTTTATGACCCCAGTAATCATTCCTTCGGCTGCAGCTCATTCCATCTGTTGTGTGCGAGCTGCTGGCTCACCAGCTGTGGCACACGTTTTGACACTGCTAATACGGCGTGATGCAACACAAACATCACCTTTCCGATGCGTGGTTCATTGTTAGTATAACACCGTTCCGCTTTGTAACCCGCACTGGCCACACACTTTTGTGCAATGGTGGGAATCCTAAAGGATTGGTCATACAAATGTTTCTTATGCCGCCTGGTGATGCATGCGCATGCTGTACTGGTGCCTTTCAAGTGGTTTCTGATGCAAGACGACATACATAAAGTGAGGGGCAGGATGGCCGTGTTCCGTCTGGTTGCTTGATCGCGTAACGATTGTCACGTTGTTACTTACGACCGAATAAAGACAACGTTTGGCGGGTGTGCCGGCCATGGTGCTGGAACCGGGTTTCAGGCCCGGCGTTCTTCTTGAAATAACTGTGCAGATGGGGTGCTGAATCACCTGTGACCCCCTCTCGGACGATGCCAGGAGACGGGTTAGCTGGTTAGCTGGACGCGGGGGAACACCCGCGTGGCGTCTCCTGGAATGCTTAACACAGTGAGGAGAGTGGCTAGAAGAGAACGCCGACATGGTGTTTCGAGGCGGCCGCCGTTCAGGGTGATGGAATCCTCAGGTGGTGCTAGAGGAGGTGGTGGAATGCGCCGGAGGTGGTGGATTGCGCCCGCAAATAAAGATAGGCAGCTGTGAAGGAGTTGCAGAACGTGCCAGCGGCTAGCTCGCTCTTGCAGCGGGCGGGCCTCTACTGCACTGGCGTACAGCGGGCACGTGCGCCGAGCTATGTGCACCTACATGCATGTCTGCCTTGTGCCGTTTGCTGGATGCAGGAGCGGTAGGTGCCAAGGTGGAGAAGAAGAAGGGTTGCGCGCGGTGTTGAGCAGGGAATGAATGGGGATGGCCGCAGTCCGCATGCGCACTAACTTGTTGTAACAGGTAGGGGCATGGTAATGGAATTAGCGAAGGGCATCTTTCCAGCTGTCTCCCACCCTGACATCAAGGTGTGTTTAGAGGATGCCGAGCGAGCCGTGGATGAGTAGGCAACAGATGTGTCCAAGCAATGAAACATAGGCGTCAGAAGTCCACGTAACAGCACTTCACAAAGCTACTTTGCTCGAAGCGGCGCCTTCGGTCTTCGCCCATCCCGCCGTACCGGTCTCGTCACCGGTCTAGCCGCCACGCCCACGACGCGGCTTCAGGTCGTATCGGCTTCACAATCGTTGCGCCCGCTCCATCCACCATTCCACCATCCCACCATTACAAGCCCCCGCCAGTCCCAGGTCACTTGCTACTTGTGCGCCGGCCCTTGGCCCGCCGCTGCCGCAAACTCAGGCCCTCCAACGCTTCCTCCCCACCCTCGTCCGCTGAGGCCCCGGACGCCATCGCGCTCAGGCTGCCCATGCCGCCGCCACCAGCCACTTGCGCCTCCTCCCCACCGATGAGGCGGTACGAGGAGCCGAGCTGCGGCCGCAGCGCCTCCACTGCTGGCTCCGCGCCGGGCAGCGCCGCCGCCGCCTCCAGCTCACCAGCAGCGCCGCTGCTGCCGCTGCCGCTGCCGCCGTCCTCCCCATAACTACTGCCATAGCTTCCGCCGGCGCCCCAGCCCACAGCGGCGCCGTTGGCTGCCGCCTCCAGGTCAACATCAGCCGCAGCCTGCCACTCCGCGGCGGCTGCGGCGCCGCCCCACTGCCCGCCGTACGCCTGCGCCGCCTGCGCTGCCTGGGCCGGCACCGGCGCGTACGGACCCGCGGCAGCGGCGGCGGCGGCGGCGGCGTACGCCGCCGCCACGCCGCCCATCGCCGCCGCGCGCGGCCAAGCGCTGTCCATGGCAATGTACGGCGGCGGTTGCTGGTACGGCAGCAGCTGCTCCTGGCTGTACGGCTGCTGCTGCTGGTATGGCGCCGTCTGGTCCTGGTGGTACGTCGGTTCGTACGGCTGCTGGTATTGGGCGGTCTGGTACGGCTGCTGCTGCTGCTGCTGCTGCTGCTGCGCGTACGGCGCGGCTGCCTCGCCGTGCAGGTACTGCCACTCCTGCTCCAGGTCCGCCGCAGCCCCCGCCTGCTGCTGCTGCTGCTGCTGCTGCTGAGGCGGTGCCTGCCCCGGTGGCGGCCCCGCCGAGCGGGTGAAGCGGGAGCCGGGGCGCCCCGTGCCCGGCGGCGGCTTGCCGCGAGGTGGCGGCTTTATCTGCAAAGCACCAGGTGAGCATACGTGTGGCACCAAGTGACCACGCAAGCTACAGCGTCAGCAGCTCCCATCCATCACTACTGGTGATCGCGCACGCACGCACGCACGCAGCTCAGGAAAAGCACCGCACCCCAGCAAGACCCAGCAGTCCATAACCAGCGGGGCCCACACCAAGGGTAAGGCGAGCCCCCGGCCCCGGCCCCGGCACGCCCAACGGCCTATCACCACCCAGCCGGCTCATCAGCCCAATCCCCAGCCCCAGCCGTTGTCAGGCTCACGTGCGGCGGACGGTGGTCCACGGTGCCGGCGCCCAGCCCCGCCAGCAGCGCCTCCGCCACGCTGCGCACCGCCACCACCTCCACGCCCGCCGCCGCCAGCGCGCCGTCCGAGGCCAGCCGCTCCCAGCCCTTGGTCTGCCGGGTCGGTCGTGTCAGCGGCGAGTGAGGAGGAGCCAGTCGGGCAGGATGCGGGTCACGCAGGGGCCTGGGCCAATGCCCGTACATACAAAGCATTGCGCACCGCAATCATGTAGCATCGCCCTGAGGCTGCCGCGTGGAAACGGGCATGCGCCTAAAGCTCCCTGCCCTGCTCCGCCCCGCCCCGCCCCGCCCCGCCCCGCCCCGCCCCGCCCCGCCCCGCGGCCTCACTGCCTCACCCACCCACCCGCGGAATGACGACGCGCCTGAAGCCCAGCTTGGCGGCCTCGCGCACCCGCACGTCCAGGCGCTGGAAGGAGCAGCGCACGCGGCCCGCCAGGTCGACCTGGTGTGTGTGTGTGTGTGGTGGGGGTGGTGGTGGGGGGTGGGGGTATTTGGAGAGAGGTTTGTGAGGGGTGAGGTGCGGGCGCTGGTGAAGGTGGCGCAGGTGCATGTGTGGGCGCGTAGAGGTGCGGTTTGAGTTATGTGGCCTCTGGGGCTTAGGTACGCCAGCTGCGACGGTCTCCTGCCCTTCCAATCGCGCCTGTGTGTGTATGTGTGTGTGTGTGTGTGTGTGTGTGTGTGTGTGTGTGTGTGTGTGTGTGTGTGTGTGTGTGTGTGTCCCACGCCCGCTCCTCTCCCGCTCCCCTCCCGCTCCCGCTCCCCCCTGCCTCCCGCCCCCCTCCCACTACCCAGTGTGCCTCGCCCCCGCCCCCCCCCCGTCCCCCACTCACCTCCCCACACACGGCCAGGTCCCTCGGCACGGCCACGTTGTAGTAGGAGGCGGCGATGGCCACCGTGATGGCCAGGTCGGAGGCCACATCGCGGACCTGGGTGTGTGTGTTAGAAAACACGGGATAGGGGAAACGCAGACCGTGTACGTAAATGCTATGTGTTTGTGTGTGTGTGTGTGTGTGTGTAGTTCATTCCAGAAACCAGAGCGACCATTGCCCCATTGGGGAGGGCGGGGAGGGGGAGGGACAGGGGCAGGTGGTGTGGGGGGCATGCAGTCAAGGTGGAAGGTGGCGGCGGCGGGGCGGCAGTGTGGCAATGGACTAGCATGGACTCATGCCACTGCGGTGTGTGGGGACAGGGGGAGCATGACTCCTCGCTCTGGGCTGGGTTGGCTGGGTCGGGTTTGCATGGTCGTTTTGGCTTTGGGTTTTGGAAATGAGCTACCCTACCCCCCCGTACCTGCACTCCAAATGCCCCGCCTTCCCCGCCCCGCCCCGCCCCGCTCCGCCCCGCCCCCCCCCCCCTTCACCTGCGCCCCCCCCCCCCGCCGCTCACCTGCGCCCCGCCCACCACGTTGACTATGACGGAGCAGGCCGCCAGCTCCAGGGTGGGCACGTGCTTGTCCAGGATGGCGCACAGCGTGGCCAGCCGCCCCTTGTCCACGCCCGTGGCGGAGCTGGGGAGGGGGAGGGGGTTCCATGACGAGGTAGACGTAGAACAGACGTTGCAACAGGGGGAGGGGCAGGGCGTGTGAGGGCGGGCGGGCAGGGCGTGTGAGGGAGGGACGGAGAGCAGGGCGTGTGAGGGAGGGACGGAGAGCAGGGCGTGTGAGGGAGGGACGGAGAGCAGGGCGTGTGAGGGAGGGACGGAGGGCAGGGCGTGTGAGGGAGGGACGGAGGGCAGGGCGGGTGAGGGAGGGACGGAGGGCAGGGCGGGTGAGGGAGGGACGGAGGGCAGGGCGGGTGAGGGCGGTCGGTCGGGGATTCCAGGTATGGCAAATGAAGAGAACATGGCGCAGACAAGACTGGAGGGTATGTGCAGTGGAAGGATGAGAGGTAGGCGGGGGGAAATGCGGCAGAGGACTGGCGAGTGGGACGCGTGCGGGTGTGGGTGCGGGCTGCGCGGGGTGCGGTGGGAGGTCGAGGCGCGCGGTGTGATGAGGGGGGGGGGGTTGTGGTTACCAGCCCAAACTAAACCAAACCCAATGGGGGGGGCGAGCGCACGGCACGGCAAGGCTTGGCCAGCAGTAGCAGGTGGTGGTGGTGGTGGTGGTGGTGATGGCCGCGACGAACAGGACTGGGCTTGGCTTGTGGTGGTAGCTGGATCAGTACGACACAGTACGACACACGTGCACGCATGCACACGCACGCGCAAACTCTCACCGGTACGACAGCGCGCTGGCGGCGGCGGCGGCGCGCTCTCCCAGAGGGCTCACCAGCGCCTTGGGGGGGGGAGGGAGGGTGAATGCAGGGCGGAGCAGGCAGTAGCAGGCAGTAGCAGAGCAGGCAGTCACGTAGAGCAAGCAGGCGGAGCAGGCAGTAGCAGGAAGTAGCAGAGCAGGCAGTCACGCAGAGCAAGCAGGCGGAGCAGGTGCCAAAAAGGGTCGCACACGCGCACGTGAAGAGCTCTGCCTGCATCCCAGCATCCTGTGCTCTCCGCTGGGTGCCCCTCAAGCCAGCCCAACCCAAAGCAACACGCCGACACGAACGACACGAGCACGCACCGCACCCTTGCGGCAAGCGCACAAACCGCTACCATCCCGGCCCTCGCCTCCCCCTGGGCTCGCAACGGTTTGCTCCACCCCTCCCCTCCCCTCTTCTCCCCTTCCCTGTCACGTCTGTCTACATCTCCCCCGTCAGTAATTAAACATGCATGGCATCCCCTCCTCTCCCCCTCCCCTCCCCTCCAAACCCCAAGCAGCCACCCCCCACCTCCCACGCCCCTCACCTGCACCTCCACCAGTATCGCCCTGCTGCCCTGCATGGTCACGCCCACCACACTGCTGGCCGCCAGCGCCTCCTCGCCGACCCCATCGCCCTCCGCGTCCGCCATGCGGCTCTCCAGGAACAGCGCCGACTGGTTGGCGACCGCGTGCAGGCCTATACGTGCGGCGGGGCGGGGCGGGGGGGCGTGAGGGGCGTGAGGGGCGGGTGGGCAGTAGGGGCGGTGGGCGTAAGGGGGCGGGTGGGCGTAAGGGGGCGGGGCGTGGGGGCGGGCGGGCGTGAGGTGCGGGCGGGCGTGAGGGGCGGGCGGGCGTGAGGGGCGGGCGGGCGTGAGGGGCGGGCGGGCGTGAGGGGCGGGCGTGAGGTGCGGGCGGGCGTGAGAGGCGCCGTGAGGTGCGGGGAGGAGGGGCAGGAGGGGCAGGTGGGCAGGAGGGGAGTGCGGGAGGAGTGATCCTGGTGTCCAGGTGAGCACTTGTGTGCCACCCGGCCAGGCGCCGTGATGCCGGACGGGAGTACGCCCCGCGGAGCCCTGCCTACGCGGACCCTCCCCCCCCGCCGCACCCTCCACAACCCAGTGCCGCACATCCATCCACCGTAACTGCATATACACACACCCCGCAATTGCGGGGATTCCTCTCCGTTTCCGTTTACCAACACACACACACAGGCCGCCTGTAAACCCGTTGTTACACACACACACACACACACACACTCACACACGCACGCACGCACGCACACACACACACACTCTCTCTCTCTCACACACACTCTCTCACACACGCACCCGCTCCATCGCCCACAGGCCACACGCCCGCACCCGCTCCATCGCCCGCCTCCCCACCCATGCACAGGCCACACACCCACCGCTGCCATCCATGCTGAACACGCCGCACTCGGCGTCGCTGCCGTGCCGGTTCTTAACCACACGCAGCAGCCGCACGCTCTGCGCCACGTCGCCCTCCAAGTACAGGACCGTGTCCACCTTTGGGGGGGGGGGGGGGCGCGGGGGGGCCGCGGGGGGTGCCATGCATGTTTAATTAATGACGAGGGAGGTGTAGGCAGACGGTGCGACACAGAAGGCATACCGATGACCAGAAGGCGTAGTCGGCTCCAGCGGACGACGGCGACCCCCGGTTGAATCGTTTTTCTGCCTAATTGAGTAGTCACTAAGGTGATCCGTGTATCCGGGGGGGGAGTGTATTCCAGTAACCAAAGCGACCATTGGGGTGGAATGGCGCGGTGGCCAACTGTACGTACGGGAAACAAGCCACTGTGGACATTTGGTGCCTTAATAGCAGGGTGACCACATACCAAAGCCCGTCCCTGCGGCTCCCTCGCCTACCAACGCCCACGCACCCGCCCACCAACGCCCGCCCACCAACGCCCACCCGCCCACCCACCCACCCACCCACGCCTGCCCACCATGTGCGCCAGCATGTTGGGCCCCGCCATCTCGCCGCCCTTGGTGACGTGGCCGATGATGAACAGCGCAATGCGGTGGTCCTTGGCCAGGCGCAGCAGCAGCTGCCCGCACTCGCGGATCTGACACGCGTGTGTGTGTGTGTGTGTGTGTGTGTGTGGTGGGGGTGCGGGGCGTGGGTGCGCACAGGGGGGGGATGTGGAGGCATGTGTGTGCGGGAGCGGGCGCGGCGTTACAGCCCACTGCCTGCCCCACCAGTGCTGTCGCCACACTCCAACCTGACCATATCACTTTTGCTAGTAGTCCACCCAAACCTCAAGTCCCGTGCCCCCACCCGCCTCACCCGACCCACCCGCCCACCGGCCACCCACGCCGCCCGCCCGCCTCACCTGCGTGACGGTGCCGGGCGCCTGTGGCAGGCTGCCCAGGTAAACGGTGTTGATCGAGTCCATTACCACCGCGTCCGGCCGCACCTCCAGCACCGCGCCTGCAGCAGGAGGGGGAGGAGCAGGAGGGGGAGGAGCAGGAGGAGGAGTGAGCGAGGGTGGTGGTGGTGGAGGACGGGGGAGGCAGAGCCGAGAGGGAGGAGATGTGAGTGTGGTGGAGGCGGGGGAAGGCGGAGGAGAGTGAGCAGAGGACCAGGGAGCACCATACGTTCAGCGCACGCCACCCAGCCGCCCAGCCGCCCAGCCACCCGGCCAACCACGCGACGCCATTGCCGCCAATACCAGTACCCGCACCACCCCCACCACCCCCACCCCCACCACCCGCACCCCCACCACCCGCACCACCACCACCACCCGCACCCGCACCCGCACCACCACCACCCCCACCATCCCCACCCGCACCACCACCCCCACTCACGCACTATGGCCGACATCTCGCTGCGGCACAGCACCACCACGCGGTCGCAGCGGTGCAGCCCCATGCGCCGGCTGCGAGACACCACCTGGGGGGGGGGCGGGGGTGCCATGCATGTTTAATTAATGAGGGAGGAGGGTGCATGCATGCATTAGAGCTAGAAGAACAAGGGGCGGTGGGGGTGGGGTAGTTCATTCCGAAACCCAGAAGACCAGAAGCCCAGGGAGGGTGGGGGTGGGGGCACCGCGTGCCGCGTGCCGCGTGCCGGGTGCGCGCATAGGGTGGCGGAGGGAGGGAGGGCGGTTGAGGGGGCGGCGGAGGGGAAAGGGGGCGGAGAGGGGTCAGGGGGCGGAGAGGGGTCAAGGGGCGGAAAGGGTGCGGAGAGAGAGAGGGAGTCGAAGCGTGTGCGAAAGCAGCTCGTGACACGGGATGGATGAGGAGCGTGGCGCGGCGCGACGTGGAGGGAGGAGGCGCGAGCGCCGTGCCACTGCTTGATTGAGTGGAGCGCACACCGCCCCATGATATGCGCACCTCTCGCCCTCGCCCGCCGCCACCGTGCCACAGCACCCTGCTCGCTCCTCGCTCCCTCACCTGCTCCCGCGTCTCCTCCGCCGTCACGTATAGGACCGTGCGGTGCCGCTGCCGTTGATGATGATGTTGAGGTGATGCCGCCGCCGCCGCCTCCACCGCAAAAGCAGAAGCAGCTGAGCCGACCGCCCTGCCGCCCGCCTCCTCCTCCTCGCTCTCCTCCTCGCCGTCCTCCCCTTCCCCGAAGAGCTCCTCCTCCCCACCCGCCATACCCTCCTCCTCCTCCTCCTCCTCCCACTCCTCGCCTTCCTCCACACCCTCCTGGCTCCGGAGTGGTTGCCGCCCCCTCGGGCGCCCGCGCCCCGCCAGCTGCCCCTCCGCCTCATCCTCCACCACCTCTCCATCGAAACCTCCAGCTTCGCCCTCTAGCAGCGCGTCCGGCTCCAAGTCCGACGCCTCGGTGCTGACACCCTCCTCCTCCTCCCCCTCATATCCGCCGCCTGCCAGGCCGCTGCCAGCCGCCGCCGCCCGGCGCTCCTCCAGCGCGTCAAAGTCGATCTCCGGGTGTGCCATCATCGCCGCGACCTGTGCAGCGCAGTGCAGTGCAGTGCAGTGCAGTGCCCCAAGGACCGGGCGTGAGCGCGTCGCCGCGGAGCTGAAGGACCACCACTACAGTGTACTGCTGAATGGATGGATGGCGGCAAGGCCCAGGCGGGGAAGGGCAGCTAGCGGCAGTCGGCGAGATACCGGTAGGAACTACCGCATCACCGCAATCGCATTCTCACGCGCGCGACAACATCGACAAACGCATTCACCGGCACACACAGCGCACGGTCGCTGCTAGCCTGCTGCTGCCTGCTGCTACAGCCACACCTGCAGCGTGATGGTGCTCTTGCCCACACCCGGGTCTCCGCCCAGCAGCACCAGCGCCCCTGGCACCACGCCGCCGCCCAGCACCCTGGCAAACGGCATGCCGCATGGAGGGTCACAGGACACACACGTGCTTCGAGGCAGGGGCAGACAGCAGGTGCGGGGCGTGGCGCGAAGGTGTGTGTGTGTGTGTGCTTGTGCGCGCAAACGTCAGCGAGAAAAAGTCGTGCATCTGCAGCTGCAGCAGCAGCAGCAGCTGCAGCAGCAGCAGCAGCAGCTGCAGCGCACGTTGCACCCGCGCTAGCTACACGGCGGAGCTCACCTCTGCACCTCCGCTCCCGTGCGGCCGCTGAGCGGGATGCGCCCCTGCCGCGCCAGCCCGCCCGCCGCCGCCGCCCGTGACAGCGCCCGCAGCGACAGCGGCGCGTCATCATCGCCGTCGCCGCCGCCAGCCACCCAGCCCACGGAGCGACCTCCAGCAGCTGCAGCCGCAGTAGCTCCGCTGCTGCTACTGCCGCCGCCGCCGCCGCCTGAGGCCGCTACAGCCGCTTGGAGCTGCTCTAGCGCTTGCACGCCTGAGGGGCCAAAGGCCAGGAGGGAAGCATCGCGCGCGCGATGGCAGATGGCTACAGTACAAAGCCGTGTGGCCTCTGCGAGTGCGTGCTTGCTTGCCGATGCAGATGCAGCCCTGCGTGCCCAGAAGGCCGTGCTCGCTCGGCTTCACCGCCAAGCAGCAGCGGCATCTCTCAATACTGTGCAGGGCTTCAGACTTCCGACATGACCCTCACCACCCGACATGACCCTCACCAAACCAAACCAAAAGGCTGGACCCCAAACTCTCCCTTAACCAGTATTCCCTCTCCAAATCCAATCCAAGGATTGGAATATCGTAAATCGCTTGTGCAACCTTCATGCATGAGGCAAGAGCCCCAGCCTCACCCGCGCCTCCGCCGCCGCGCGCCCTGCCGCCGCCCAGGAGCGCCTCAGCGGCCGGCGGCGGCGGCGGCAGCTCGCCCTCCAGCGGCATGGCCCCGAACGCGCCGCACTGCTGGCACTTGCCTGTGTGGAGGAGGCAGAGCCCGACCGCGTCGGGTCGCCGCATCGGCACGGCAGCGACAGGACCCCACCAAAGACACCCTCCTGGACCAACTAAAGACACCTCCTGGCCTGTTCCCCGCCGCCCCCTTCTCGTTTCTCCCTCTCCGTCCCGCCTCACCATAGTAGCGGCTGTGCACGTGCCCGCAGTTCTTGCAGGGGTAGATGCGCTTCCCGCCCCCGCCCCCGGCCCCCGTGACGAGTCGCTGTCCACGTCGCGTCCCCGGGTGACAAGGTGCCCTGCAAGGTGCCGCTGGCGCCCCGACACAAGACTGCAGCGACAGAGAGCTGTGAAGCAAACTCCATGTGGTTGCGGACTTGGTCGCTGTCCGGCTCGCAGCCCAGGCAGGAGGGCACAGACGAGTTCCCGCGCGTCCGCAGGATGTTGCGTTGCCCGCAGGCCGAGACGCGCGATGCTCTTGAAGCTGGTTCCACATCGCTGTTACATGCTACCTGAGCCTTTCATTGAGGGAATGGAGCACGTCAGCGTGAATGATACTAACGTCTCAAGCGCGCTCAGAATGAGCACACGACGGTCTGTCTTGTTTCCTTCGATAGTGGAAATTATGTAGAAGCATCACAGCTATGCAGAACCACAAGTCATGTCGGTGCGGGTTCTGCGATGGGCCTCAACGGAAAACCAATTGCTAATAATGGAATGCCGGCCGTCGCCAGTGGCAATTTGCGGTATTGCTTATCTTTTTATGCTCTGACAATCAAATCATGTACACAACATCAAGAAACTCACGGTTGGACAGCTCTTGTATGCCGCCCTGCGCTCGGCAGCGCCCTAGGCTGCACAGCACGAGCCAGCCGGCTGTGCAGCATGAGCTGCCTAGAATTTTGGGCCAAGCGCTTGAGCAGCTACCAAGCCTGGTTAACCGAGCCGTGGCCTGTAAAGACATGCCCCCCCCCCCCCACACGCTCGGTCCGGGAGTGGCTTTCCAGGCAACTAAGTGCCCTTGAGAATAATATCGGTCAAATATATCCAGAAACAGCGGCGGCTCTTCTGCGTGTTTCCCAACCGGCCGCGCGTGTTGAGTGCCATCCTCAAGTTGCTGGCGCATTCGGGCGCTTTGCACCAGGTGAGTCCCTGGCCTCCCCTGCACCAAAGGTTATTCACTTGGCAGGGCACTGCTGTCAATTCAGGTGCGGTTTGAGCTCCAGCAGCCCAGGCATAGCTACGGCATGCTGCTCCATACACGAGCTCCAGTGCCCCGCCCTGAGCTGTATGTGTGCGATGCGCCTGGCGTGTGTTTCGGGCTTGTGCAGCAGCGCCGTGCAGTTCGAGTCCTGTGCTCCTGTGGGCATCACATGACTGCGTCAGGTTGATCAGCCAGCATGTGATGGCGTTCGGCCCTGTGTATCAAGTTTTTTCCCCGGAGGCTCGCGTTTTTTGTTTGCGTTTGGTGCGTTTGCGTTTGCCGGAGGCTCGGGCGTTTGTTTATTGCATGTAAATAGACGGCAGGGAAAACTCGGGCGGAGTTGCGGGTGGTGGGGGTGCCGTGCATGAGGGTCATGGCGAGGGCCAGGAAAATACAGCAGATCGCAGTCACTGGGCACTTCAGTGTGATTCCTGACTATCTCTTTCAAAGCGGTGCATGAACAACCCAAGCTCTTGCGAGTAAACGGCGCGATGGCGCCAAGACGCCGCAAAGTTCAGGAGAACACAGATGAAAGACAGTTACCTGCCAATGTAATAAAATCCTTGCAAGATTTACCAGAGCTCGCAGAGCAGGTTTGCGGACAGGCATCGCGACCGCCTCGCTCGGCTGTCGAGCGCCTGACCCAGAGCTTCTTGGTATTGAAGATCGCCTTAGATGCAGACAACGAGGGCTCACTGGCGCTCTTTAACGCACTGCCAAAGCACCCACGTGTTTTGCGCGCCACGCTGCAATTGATGGCCCAGTGCTCCAGGTGAGGGCACACTCTGCCCGGGCACATTCCAGACCTGTCTATCCATTGCACCATCTGTCATTGCCGTCGGGGAGTATGTCTTTCGGTTGTGGGGGCTGTGCCCGCACAGCCGGGTTTGGGCGCGCGTGCCTTGTCCTCCGACGCTGCTTGCATCCCTTCCTTCTGCCGGCAGGTGCTCTGTTGACAACGAGCCGCTCCTGTGGCTTGGCATTAACTGCAGCGACTTGCTTTTGATGTGCATTAAACCCACGAACGTCTGGCGCCAGTGCTCGCATGAGGCCCGCACCTACATGCTGCGGTGCATTCTGGCGGTGGTGCGCATGGACACGTTCCAGGCCCTGGCGCGGCAGCTTTCCGGCGGGCGGGAGGCGGCGCAGGCGCTCGGTGCGCAGCTGCAGCGGCCGACACACGCCGCCGCCGCCAACACCGGCAGCGGTGGTGCTAGCGGCAGCGGCGGTGCCGCAGGCCGCGGCAGCGGGAGCGGCTGCGCCGGGTTGGAGTATGATGGGAAGGCGGTCCTGCAGGGGGCGTTCATGGCGTGCTTGGCGGCCAACAGCCTGTGCACCTGTAGCATGCACCTGGTGACGATGGCGCTGACGTGCGAGGAGGCGGGCGGCGGCGGCGAGCATGTCGACCTCCTCGGGTGAGAGGGCTATGAGCGAGCCTGCTGTGAGATGAGAGGTTTTGCGTGCTGCTCCAATCCGGCCCTCGCCCCGGCCGGTATGTCGGGATGTCGGGGTGCTGCTGCATGCCAGCGAGAGGCCCAGTGTGCTGGCAGACCTGCGGTAACTGTGAGCATTTTATTCAATCGTGTCACCCGGATCGTGTACGGCACGCCTTGAGGCTGCGCTGTGACTGGCGCGTCGACTGTGCTGCGCAGGCTGTTCGTGAACGAGTGGGCGGGCGCGCTGGACGGCTGCCGCATGACGGAGCACCTGGCGGCGCTGCTGCTGGCGCTGCTGCCGCTGCTGCCGCGATTGTGGCTGCGTGACGACGTGGTGGAGGTCCACGGGATCCGGATGCGCAGCACAAACGCATTCAACCAGTTGACAACAACACATATGGGGTGAGACCTGGCGAACCGCGCAGGGGAGGCGCGCGTGCGCGTGGAAGAATTTGACATTTGCTTCCTCGGAGGTCTAGCAACTAGTGGGAAGGTGTTGTGGTCATGAGGCTCTGCATTATGGCGCTGCTGACGCCTTGTCTTAAATCTTGTCCTGTTCTTAAAAAGTATGACGCGATGAGCATGCATGATTCCCCGGCAGGATGCTTAAGGCCAGTGTTCTAGCGTCGAACGCATACGTGGAAGGGCGGCGCAGCAGCCGGCTGTGGCATGCGCTTCAACAGCTCATGGCAGGGCCTTGCCACAGCTTTGTCGTCCTCCTTCTGGGCGTGGCAGGTTTATCCGCGATGGATGGTGGCCCCAGCTACAGCACACCCGGCCACCTGTTGGCGGCGGTGCACATTGTGCGGGTTCCTGCCGAGGCGCAGACCAACGGCGGCGGCGGCGGTGACGGCGGCACTGCAGCAACCCCAAAAGCAGCGGGAAGCGCCCGGGCGGTGGCGGCATCCGCCGCCGCCTCCTCCTCCTCCTCCTCCAAAAGCGCCGCTGGGGGCAGCAGCGTCGCCGCAAGTGACAACAGCGAAGGCGGCCGCCCCGGGGTGCTGAAGACGGCTGTGCACATTGAGGCGCTCCTGTGCGCCTTGTTGGTGGACCTGACGGTGGTGGCGGCGGCAAGGAACAGCAGTGCGCTCGTGGTAGAGCAGCAGGGAGCAGCTGAAGCTGCCGCCGCCAGCGCGCTGGGAGCAACCGTTGCCGTGGCGGCAGCAGCGGTGGCATCATCAGACGGAGGAGGCGGCAGAAGCAGTGCAAATAGTGATGAGGCAAGTACGACAGAGCCGTCGGCGCTGGCTGCTACTGCTACTACTACTGCTGCTGCTGCTACTGCTGCTACTCCGCTGCCGGTCTCAACCTTGACCGCGCATGCGGCGCACGACCTGTTGCTGCGCACGGGAGATCTGGCGGCCGCGTCCGTCACCTACAACCTGGCCCTGGTCAAAGAGGGGCGGCAAAGAGAGGCTGCGGCGGCCGCCGCGGCGGCAGAGGCTGAGCTGGCGGCTGTGTGGGTGCGCTTGCGCGGCGGCGATGACAGTGCCGGCAGCAGCAGTAGCAGCCGCAGCGCCCCGGCTGGGCTGCTGCCACTGCAGGCGGCGTTGGACATGCTCCGTCGGGTGGTGGAGATCGGGCCGCTGCTCGGGCTGCCCCTGGGCGGCCTGCTGGCTGGCCGTTGGTGGCGGCACCTGGCGGTGATGCTCGGGGACGCGCTGCACAGTGCCAGCCCGAAGCAGGCGCACACGGCAGAAGGCTGCTTCAGGGAAGCTCTGGAGATGCTTGCCATGTGTGGAGGACTCGGCACTGGGGGCGCCTTGCAGCAGCAGCAGCAGCAGCAGCAGCAACAGACGGCTGTGCCGGTGGGGGACGCGGCGACGGCGGCGGCGCAGCCGCCAACCCCGCCGGTGGAGCTGCAAGACGCTATTTCGTTGGGGCTGCTGCCGCGGCTGCTCGAGGGCATTTTCCGCCGAGGCACTGTGTTTCCTGACACCCGGCATTGGGACCTCATGCTGGAGCTGACGGAGCACCCAGACCTGATTTTGGGTGTGCTGTCGCTCGCGCCGGTGCGGGAGGCAGCGTCCTTGGTGCTGTCAATCGGCAAGGCGCTCCGTATCACGGAGCGCGACTTCGATGACGCCTACGGCCACACGCTGATGCTTGCAGTGGGGCTTCTGGAGCGCTTCATCGACTTGGCCGCGGGCGGCTTCCAGGGACCGCAGTGGCTGCGGGCCGCGCATCGAACAGAGCAGGCGGCCGCGGTTAGGTCGCTGGCTGTTTGCGAGTGGCTGCCACCGGTGATTGGTTACGTCATGGCCCACATGAGTAAGGGTGGGGGCGGTGTTGACATGGATCCGTCAGATTTGGCAGTGGGTTTCCCCGATTGGGGATATATGGCACGCCTGCAGCGGTGCTGTAAAGCCTGGCTAACGCGGCTGATTGAGCAGTGTGCCGATGTTGAGTACGGTTGGTGCCCGGAGCTCCGTCGCTTCATCCTCCAAGACTTACGCGCTGGGGAGTTCGTCACGTCTATGCTGGGTATGCACTGGGCGGTGTCCAGGTGGGAGACTGAGAGCCCCTACTCCAACTCCGCCCTGGATTTCGAGACTTCGGTGGACGTGTGTGTCACGTATGCAGCGCTTGTGCCGGAGGAGTTGCGGAAATGGCTGCTTGAGGACGGCGAGGGGTCCCCTGGCGACGGCGCATCCGGCGGGCCGAGTGCGGGCGAGGGGAAGCGGTTGCCGTGGCGAGCGGTGCTGGAGATACCGTAGTCTTCTTCGCGAGTAAATCAATATACCTGAGAGAATGTGGCATTCTCATGGCACTGCCCGTGGTGGAGGACGGAGCGTGGGCAGGCGTCGATGGCATGTTGTGGCAAGCGGCGGCACGACAACACAAGGAGTGGGTGCGGCTGCCCCTGGGCGAGGCCCGACGGCGGCTGCAGCTGCCGCGCCTGTGCTCCAACCCCGCCTGCATCGAGCTCGAGGGCGACTGCGAGGCGGAGCGGCCGCTCAAGGCGTGTGCGGGGTGCGGCGGCGCGGCGGCGTACTGCTGCCGGGCGTGTCAGGTGGCGCACTGGAAGGCGGGGCACAAGGCGGCGTGCGGCAAGGCGGCGGTGACGGCGAAGGGCAAACATGAGTAGCGTGATGTCGTGACGTCGACAGTACAATTGCGCAAGGCGGTACGCGGCCGTGTCGGGTTGCGGTTTACCATGCATGGCTGCCCTGTGCAGCGGAAATCACCTGGAGGTTGGGCCTCCCCTGCCGGAAACAGTATCCGCAGCATCCGCGGCTTTCGCAAAGCTGCAGCTCGCAGCAAGGCATGCGACAGGCTCCTTTCTGTAGCACGTGCAATAGTGGGCGCATTGGTTGTTTAATCACAGGTTTATCGCGTACTCCTGGGTACCGACCTACCGTCCTGATTGCAATTCACAGAGCACATGCCCCCTTGGTATCCAGCGCACGCAACTGGCCGACACAATTACGGTAAAATCTAGGCTACCCTACCTCCGCGATGTCATGACGTCGTCTACACGAACCACAATTGGTTCTTGGAGCAAATGCGACGACAACAACACACAGACCTGGCACGCGGTGCTTGCAGCGCGCCGTACGGTCCCACATAAACTACAAAGTCGCGCGCACACCTGGCACGCGGCATCGATGCCAGCGCAACAGCAATGCAATCACAGTCCTGTCGCCGCCACTGAGTCCTGGTACAAGCAACGCTACGGCATGCCAATGCTGAGCCCAGGCCACAATCCTGCAGTCCTACAGTTCTGTTGTGGAAACCATGCATCGTCCAGTGCCGCACGCGCTTTCTCTCTCTAATACCATCTGGCCCTTTGCAGCACGCATCTTCCATTCTTCCGGGGAGGCGGGTTGCGCGCGACGGCGCGGCGCGGCGCGGCGGCGGCTGAGCGGTGCGCGGCCTGGACCGCCGCCGCCGCCGCCGCCGGCGGCGGTGTGGGAAGGGCTGCCGAGGCGCGGCGCGGGCGAAGTCGCAACTGCACACGCATGCACGCACGAGCGGGACGAGCACACGGTCGGCAGGGGACTAGCCGGCTAGGCACAGGACATGGTCTAGGTCGGAAGTATGAAATACTGTTCCCCATATGGTTGCGAAATTACAGAGGGGACAACCCGAGTGTGGAAGCACACAAGGGCCGTCGGAAGCTGCTGCAAACCCTCCCGCCACCATGGTCCCATATGCCCACCAGCTTCCACCGCCAATGCACACAGGCGCACGCGAGCAAGGCAAAGGCCCCTCGCCCACGCACTTGACTGCGATGTCTTCGGGCTGGGTGCGGGCGCCGGCACGGGTCTGTGCTGGACGTCGGGGCTGGGGGAGGTGCGAGCGGGCGGCGGGCAGGCGGACCCGAACACGGCGGTGCAGTCGGCGTGTGTGGGGCCCTCATCCAGGCGCCGGTGCAGTCGGTGCAGTCGGTGCAGTCGGTGCAGTGGGCGCTGCTGAGGCTGCTGCTGAGGCTGGCCCCGCGGTAGCCCCAGGAGGATAGGGTAGGGGAAGGCAGAGGAGAGGGAGAGGAGAGGGGGAGGAGGGGCAAGAGGGCAAAGGGAGTGGCACGAGGTGACCGGGTTGCGGGGCAGCGCCGGCGGCGCCGTCGGGGCTGGCAGCGAGGCGGCAGCGAGGGCGCCGGCGGCTCCGTCGGGCTGCGCGGGCGCGGCGAGCGGAGGGGGGGCGTGCGTGCAGGTGGGGTTGCACATGCCGTCGTAGGGGCGGGTAATAAAAGTCGGCCCACACCCCGTGCGGAGCGCTGCAGCTCAAGTTGTTCAAGGCCACACAGTCGGGGTTGCGGTTGAACTTAGCGCTTATCCCAACCCGCGGCCCAGCTCCAAGGTCATCACCTAAACCTCGACGCCTTACCTCGCAGATCCTACGCGGCCGCTGCGCTCATCGCGCCCGGCGGTCGGCCGCGATGATCTGTTGCAGCAGCGCCGCCGCAGCACGCAAGCCGTCCTCTTGCGCCAGCTCCTGTCCGGAGCCAGGGACACACACATACAAAGATCAGGCAAAGGCCGCGCATGCCAGCGCTTCTCGCCAGGCGCGCCGCCTAGCAGTGCTCATCGGCCCCAGGCATTACGCACGTACGGTACACACGCACACACCTGCGCCATGGCCTCCGCGACATGACGCTGACCGGCGTCGCACGCTGCCTGGCGCAGTGCCGCAGCCACATGTCCCGCAGCCGCAGCCGCAGCCGCAGCCGCATGTCCCGCAGCCGCAGCCGCGTCCGCAACAGCCGCAGGCGCGTGCGTGTCGCTGCCACCTGCGTCCTCCTGCTGCTGGGCCGCTCGCTGCTGCTGCCAGGCTGCCAGCAGCGGTGGCGACCCAAACAGGAGGTGTCGCTGCAGCGGCGGCGGGCTGAGGCTGAGGTGCGCCAGCCGCTCCGCCTATGCGCAAGTTGGTGCGATCAGGCGTGGCGAGGCAGCAGACGGCATTATGATGGATCATGGATGATGGATGGACATGCCAGCTTGCTTTCCAAACAGAGACAACAGCGTTTGGTGCAAAAGCACCTGCAAGCACGGAATGCCAGAGGCAACCAACCCGCCACTCGCTAACTCGCTGACGCGCACGCGTACGCACCCAGAACGGCTGGTCGAAGTGCAGCGGGCAGGTGGCCTGCGGCGTGCCGCACTGCAGCGCCGCCGCGGTTGTGCCGGACCCCGCGTGGTGCAGCACCGCGGCGCAGTGCGGCAGCAGCAGCTGGTGCGCCACCTCCCCACCGTACACGTACAGCCGCTGCAGCGGCGGCCGCGGCGTTGGCAGCGGCGCTGGCCGCGGCGCTGGCCGCGGCGCTGGCCGCGGCGCTGGCAGCGGCGCTGGCGGCGGCGTTGGCAGGGGCGCTGGCAGCGGCGTTGGCAGCGGCGCTGGCAGCGGCGTTGGCAGCGGCGTTGGCAGCAGCGGCGGCGGCGGTGGTGGTCCATGCGACGGGCGCAGCCCAGCCGCCTGCGGCTGCTGGTCGTCCATCAGGTGGCCGCCCTCCGTCCGTGCTCGCTTGAGCACCGGCTGCTGCTGCGGCTGCTCCGCAGCGGCCCCCGAGCCCGCTGCCAAGCCGCCGCCCTGCTCCCAAGCCTGCAACTGCACCTGCACCTGCATCGGCGGCACCGGCGGCACCGGCGGCGCCGGTGCTGGTGCGGGTGCTGCCCCTGCTGCTGTGCCCACCTCCACCTCCACCTCCGCTTCTGCCGCAGTCCCCTCCCGCAGCTCCACGCCGCCAAGCGCCACAGCGGCCGCGTGCAGCGGCTGCCAGCCCGCACTAAGCACCACCGCCACCCTGTGTACGGCAAAACCACTCGCGGTGAGGGCCCAGGACCTTGAGATGCACCAATCATGGAGGGCTACCGCATTCCCGGTCCAAAGAGATGAGCGCATACAGGTAGACCGGGGTATTATCGTATGCTTTGCAGTTTTTGGGCTGTAACTATCGTACTGGTGATGTATTACGCACGCGCTTCGGGCCACAGGTCCCCCGGGGGGTTATTCTGGTGGGGATAGGGGCGGGGGCCGTGTCGCCGCGGTTCACATATGCATGGCGCGTTTGCGCCCTGGGGGTGCATTTCCCCCTCCGACGGGAAAACCGGGGTATTATCGTATTACATGCACACACATTTCTCGGTAGGGAGGGGTGCCGACCGAGTGCCCGCCCCCAAATCTGACCGCATAGGCTTCGCAGGTATGGTACATACATCTTAAGTCTGGGCGTACAGCCGTGAACTCCACGAACCCAAAACGCACGGACCTTCATACGATAATACCCCGGATACAGGAATACCCCGGTCTACCTGTACGCCAGTTTCACATATCCCACGCCCCAGCCCCGACCCCACTCACAGGTCGACCTGCTCCAGCGCGGCACGCAGCACACGCAACGTGAAGCTGGGGTCCGGAATGAGCCCCAGCCGCCCCATGCTCCCAAAATCCACACACAACAGCCGGCCTCTGCTGCCACTGCCGCTGCTGCTGCCGGCACCCGCACTCGCGCCATGCAGGCGAACAAGTTGGGCGAGGGCGGGCGGGAGGCTGTGCCCGCGGAACCTGTGGTTCGGCGGCGAGCAATTGTAACGTGCACAAATTCATCCGTGTAAAAAACAAGTCAAGCAACACAGCCGTTTCATACAGTCGTTTCACCTCCCCCATCCCACCGGCTGCACCGCTGCAGGCCTCTAGCTAGAAGAGGCGGCTCACCACTCGAGCGGCGGCTGCCAGAAGCCGCACACGTGCACACTGGGCGGCCAGTAGCGGGGGCGCGGCACCAGCAGCTCGCTGAAGCCTGTGTGTGTGTGTGTGTGTGTGTGTGTGTGTTACAGCGAAAACAAACAGGGAGAAGCCCGGCGTAAGGTGGCGCGTACACGTGCAGCGCGGGTGCGCCGCGGTGTGAGCTAACACCCGCGCAGTTCATCAAGCCCTGTGCACTGAGTCAGGATCTGCTGGCTTATCTGCCCCTTGCTGGAATAAAAAGCACTCACCATAGAGCAGCGGCGGCGCCGGCGGCAGTCGCCCCCGAGGCAGCGGCACGGCCTCGCGCTCCGAGGCGGCTAAGCTAACGTCCGCTGCGAGGGCCCCACCACCGGCCGCTGCTGCCGCGGCCGCTGCTGGGTCCGCGGCACCGGCGGCGGCAGGGGCGACGAACTCGTGCAGCGGCAGCGGCGGCAGCCCCAGCCGCTGCTCGCGCCAGTCGCCCCAGCGCTCCGTGAAGAGCGGCCACATCCAGTGCTCCACCTGCGGCGGCGGTGGGCAGCAGAGACGAAGGCCGCAGCAGCAGCAGCAGCGGCGAGCAGTAGAGACGAAGGCCGCAGCAGCAGCAGCAGCAGCAGCAGCAGCAGCAGCAGCAGCAGCAGCAGCAGCAGCAGCAGCAGCAGCAGCTGATCCGTCAGTGGGCGCGTGCGAGGTATGGGCGGGCATGGAGAGCAGGCGGGCTGGTGAGGGCAGAGAAGCACCAGGGGTAAGGACAAAGGAGAAAACGCGAGGCGGCAGGGCGCGTACGGCGGCACACCATCCGCGTCAGCCCCGCCTCCGTGCGCCAGACCCGCCCTTTCCGTCCGCACCTCTGCAAACGTCACGCGCTGCTGCCTCAGCACCGCCACCACCTGCTGCTGCTGCTGCTGCTGCTGGCCCTTGCCCTGGACCTCCTGCCCCTGCCCCTGATCAGGCGACTGCGCACTGGACGGCCCCGCGCCCGACTGCAGCGCGCCGTACAGCTGCGGCAGCTCCCGCCTGAACATCGCCTTGAAGGTCGGCGGGCAGGTGTAGGGGATGAGGTAGGGCGCCGCCACCGCACAGGCCAGCCCCAGCGCCTCCGCTGCATGGTAGGCCTCCAGCGCGAACAGGTTGAACAGGACCAGCGGGCCCGGCGGCTGGTGGGGTGACGGGAGCGGGGGCTGGTGTGGTTGGCGGGTTGGAGCCGCCGTGGCGGAAGCGGTAACAGGGTTTGGGATGTCGCCGGGGAATGGTTGGGATGTGTCGCCGGCGACGCTGGGAATAACGGCGGAGCGCTCCGTGTCGCCGCTGGTGCCGCGAGGACTGGGCTCGCCCACGGTACAGGTCGGGCTGGCGACGCTGGCAGCAGAGACGCAGGCGCGAATGGCGTCGACGACACGGATGTCGGGCTCCGACAGCCTGCTACTGCTGCTGCTGCTGCTGCTGCTGCTGCTGCTGCTGCTGCTGCTGCTGCTGCTGCTGCTGCTGCTGCTGGTCCCGGCACTGCGACCTGCCGGGTGCTGCGGTTGCTGGGGGCTGCCGGTTGCCGCTGCGCCGCTGGGCTGCTGCTGCTGCTGCTGCGGTTGCTGCTGCTGCGGTTGCTGCTGCTGCTGCTGCTGCTGCTGCTGCTGTGACCACCAGGCCCCGGCCGGGGGGCTGTCCACGTACTGCACTGGCAGGCCGGAGAAGATGCCGCCGGCCAGCCAGCGCTATTGTGGTGCAGCGGTGGCGGAGAGGGAGGGGGCGGAACAGGGGGCCCGGGTCGGTGCAAGCAGCCCGCCTTCCAAAAGCCAGCGAGTTCCCGACGAGTTGTGAGTCTACTTGCCTCATGCGCCCTATGTGTAACAAGATAGACTCTTGCTCGCGGGCAGCTGCTTTGCCCTAGCTGCTTCGCGACGCACGCGAGCGGCTGCACATCGCCTCTAGTTCCCAGCGCGACAACGATAGCAAAAATAGGTTTACAGTTATCCGACATCTTCTATGGCCTTAAAATAAACACAGCAGGTCACTGATATACTGAAACCGCAGCTAAATAGGTGACAGCTATGCATGAATACTAGAAAATAGGGTTAAGAATACTAAAAATGAAGTAAAGCAAACCATGCTTTGACAAACATGGGATCCGGCTCTTGCGGATGCAAAAACACAATGCCGCGGCCTGCGACCCTCAGCAGTTCCACTGCCCCGCCGCGGAGCCACTACCCCGGGTGCGGCCAGGGAGGGAGGGTGGGAAACAAAAGGCCGCACCGCTACTCAATGACAATCACAAAACCAGCCCAAGATACAGGGCCAAAGGCCAAGCCTCGCACTGGCTCCACGGCTCACGACGGAACCACGGAGCCCCTCCTGTGTACACGTAAACCTAATGGCCCAAGCAGGCACCAAACGCCTAGTGCGTAAAGCATAACAAACAGAGCAAAACCCAGCAGAAGTCAGACCACCATAAACCCCACGCCGTTGTTTCTCCATGCGTCCCCATTGCGTCCCCAAACCAGATTTTTGACAGTGTCCAAAATCCATAGTCTTGGAGGGTGGGTGGGAAAACGAAGAGCCAACCCTTAGCCACGGTCTCTGCCCGGTGGCCAGCCCTCAGCAGGGCCCACACGCCGCGAGGTAGCCCAAACCGTAAAACAGAGCAACACAAAGCAGCTAAGATAAGAAAGACGACGAACCCAGACGGCATACGCAGCCACATACAAGGCTGGGCCGTACTCACTCCCCATTGGCGTCCTCAAACCGGCTTTTTGACAATGTCTAAAAGCATAAATCTCTCCGCCCAGATACACACATATGAGCTTGCCGAGCATAGCGCTAGTGACGGCTTTCTTTCATGTCCACCACACTACGTGCTGCCGCGCGTGCTGCGGCCGCCTCCCTACAGTCCGCGCCTAGATGTGTCAGCCCAAGGGACTCACTGCCACTTCAGCCCCGGCTGCGGCCTCCAGCCCACATTGTCCAGGTCCGAGAAGTCATCGTCGTCATCATCGCTGTCAGCTGCTTCTCCTGCTACAGCCGCGCCATGCGCTGCCGGTACGCCGCCGGCAGTAGCATCAGCAGCCCCCGCACGGCCCAGCAGGCCCCCCGGCGTGGAGCTGCTGCCCTGTGACACGGCCACGCCGCCAAACAGCGCGGCCAGGGCATTAGGACCATCTGTGAGGCTGCTGCCGCCACCGCCTCCAGGCGAGGGCGCAGCCGCAGACGGGGCCGCAGGCAGGGGCGGTGGACGCGGCGCTTCCGACACGAGGCGGTCTGCGTCGGGCCCCAGCAGGCCCTGGCGGCGGCTCAGCGGCACCAGGTGCGGCCAGCAGGTTGCGTAGGCGCAGCCACCAGCCGCCTGCCACGGTAAACAAGGGCAGAGGCACAGTGACCGAGGCATGGCGTCCGGATATCGAAAATGTGCATGTGCACAACGATCGGTACGTACGTAATGCAACCATGCAGGTTTGGGCAGCGAGCAGGTAGGGACCTTTCTGCTTCATCAGCACCTTCCACCTTTCAAAGCAGCAGTTCCGCGCAAGCAAGGTGCCCAACTCTCCCCGACCATGTACAACACAGTTTTCCTGTGGTAGCGGCTGCATTTGGGGCCCGCGTGCACCTACCTTGAGCGCTGCCGCCTCCACCTCACCCGCTGCCGCCCGCAGCCCCGCCATCCGAGCCTCCACGCCGCTCGCCGGCCCCACCTCCACGTCCGTCTCCAACAGCGACTCATCCACCTCCGGGCCCCCCGCGGACTCGGACTCGGTGGGCTCGGCCACAATGGCAGTCGTGCGGGCGGCGGCCGCCTTGGCGCGTGCTACAGCCGCGGCGGCAGGGGCCGGGCCGGCTGCTACAGCCGACAGCCAATGTGTGAGCACGGCCACCCGCTGTGCAGGCTGCGCCGTGCCGCCGCTGGCTGACGCCAGCTGCAGCCAGGGGTTACGATGGACACACACAGCTACCGCATTAGGCTATTAGATCGCTTCATTGCTTTCCCACATTACTTGCTTGATGTGAGCCTTGTGACGCAGCAGCCGCATGCAGCAGGTGTGCCCCCACGCCCCTTGATTGCCGCCCACTCACGTGCAGCACGTGCGGCAGCGCCGCCACCTCCGCCGCCGGCACGGGCCTGCTGTACTGCGGGTAGTACGACAGGTCAGGCGTACGGGTGGACCTCAGGACCTCGTGCGTCGTACCGCGCGGGTACTGGATCCGCCAGTCGGTCTTGCGCAGCGCCTCCTGCGGCAGCGTCTTGGGGTAGCTCTCCGGCGGCTTGAAGGGGATGGTCAGGTCGGCCCTCATCTCGTCGGCCGCGGCCGCCGGCGGCGCCGTCAGCGGCGGCGCTTTGAGGCAGTCCACGGCGCCGCCGAGGAGGGCGGGCAGCGCCGCCAGCACCTCCGCCAGCTGCTTTGCGGCTGCGGGCCCCAACGCCCTGTGGCACGGACGGATGTGACACGATGCACACGTTCATTGCTACCTTCGCAACCAACCCCACACAAGCACAACCCCCCCTGCCGCACCTGCATGCCCGGGATCCGCACGGCAGCCCCGTCCCCACACCGCGGCGCGCCACCAAGAGTTCCCGCCAGCTGCTGCACCACACTTCCCACACCCGCCCTGCACGACGACTCACACTGGCGCCAGCACCAGCTCCTCCAGTCCGCGGCCGCCGCCCCCGGCCGACAGCGCCGCCGCCGTCATGCCCGGCTCCCACGCCTCCACCGCCGCCAGCCGCGGCGGCGTCAGCGTGAGCCGCGCCAGGCTGCCGCTGCCGCCCAGCGCCGCCGCCAGCAGCCTGGCCGTGAGCGGCGCAGTGGTGCCGGCGCCGCCGAAGCCGCGGCCGCGCGTGGCGGCGCCGGGCGTGGGCGTGCCCTCCTCCTCCGCCTCGCACTCGATCAGCTGTCACCCAAAGTCGAAGGCACAGGGGCAGCCGTGTGCGGGAGGTTGGTAGACAATTACATTGGGGACACGCTTGCTTGCACCTGCAGTTGCCGGTTGGGCAAGTGCATGACTGCCAGGCACCCCACTCGTCCGTCCGGGCCTCCTTGGGCCCCCCGCACCAAATCGCACCCACCAAAAACGCAGTGGATGATGCCCATTCGCAACCTCTTTGCAACCTGCCCCCCCCCCCCCCCCGCCATCCAGTGTTGCTACCAGCAGTCACTGGGCGCGCCGAGCCATGTTGCCGCTCCGTGTGCACCCGTGCACCCACCCACCCACCCACCCACCCACCCACCCACCCACCAGCAGCTCCCGTAGGCCGCGGCTGGAGCGCAGCACGGCCCCAAGCTGCCTCACGTCTTCGGCGCACAGCACGCTGCGGTGAAGGCACAGCACGCGCAGCGCACCGTACGCCGCCAGCCCGCGCCACAGCTCCGCCCGCTCCGCGCGCTCCTGCCGCTCCAGCGCCGCACGCGCGGGCGCGTCCTTGGTCGTCGCGCGCTGCATTGCCAGCTGCGTCAGCGCCGCATCCTTCCACTTTTCAAACTCCTCGTTCTCCTGCCAGTCCAGTCCCATCTGCTTGATCAGGTGCGGCGGCAGGCCCTCGACTTCGTGTACGGAGCGCCACTTGGGGTCCTGCTTCTTTTTCCAGGCGCGAAAGTCCTCTGGCTTTGCGGCCCTGGCCACCTCCTCGGCCGTGAACATGCCCTTGTCTTTGTCGCCAAGCGGCTGCCGCCAGCGTATCGGCGGCGCGGCGTTGCCCAGCCGCAGCCACAGCTCCTGCAGACCCGGGCCGCCACCGCCACCGCCTGCGGGGTCATCGGCGTCGTCCTCGCCGCCGCCGCCGCCACCACCGCCGATTCCGCCGCCTGCTGACGCTCGAATACCGCCGCCGCTGCCACCGCCACCAACGCCACCGCCAATTGGTGAGCGGGCGGCAGCGGTAGTGGAGCTGGTAGCAGGGCTTGCACTAGGGTTGATACTGCTGCCACCCGCGGCAGGTGAAAGGGCATTTCCGCCCACAGCGCGCCTACCAGCTATGGGCGACGCCCGGGCGCCCGTTGCAGTCCCGGTGGCTGTAGCGGCTGTAGCCGCACTGCTGCTACTGCTGCCAGCTGTAGTGCCCAGGCCAGCACGCCGACCGGCGATGGCGCCGGACGCCGCAACGGCTGCTGATGAAGTCGAAGATGGAGACGGCAAGGAAGCGCTGCCGCTGCTGCTGTTGCTTCCACCGGCGGCAGTAGCATTTGGGGTAGGGATAGCCCCACGCACCGCGCGTAGCGGTCCGGCGCTGCCAATGGCGGCGCCAGCAGGACCTATGCTACTGCTGCTGCCAAGGGCAGGTCGCGTCGCCGCTGCCGCTGCCGCGCCGCCCGCACTGCCGTCGCCACTGGCGAGCTTAGTCAGCATGCGGCCGAGCGCGCCTGCCGCCTTGTTGGTGAGCGGTAGGTACGACCAGATCTTAAGGCACGCTGAGTAATAGTCAACCACCCAGTCCTTGTCCGTACCGCCCACGTGGCGGCGGGTGCGCTCCTCCGTGCAGCCGTCGCGGCCCGACAGGACGAGCACGCGGGGGCAGTTGGCGGCGGAGAAACTGCTGACTAGGCTGATGACGTCGGTCGCGGCGGCGTACGGCATCAACTTGGGCACGTCCACAACGCCGTTGGGCAGGTGGCGGCCGTTGGTCTGCATGCGCGGGCGGGCGGTGGGGGGTAGTTCGTCCATGTTTAATTAATGACGAGGTAGCCATCCGTGGATGGTGTTTGGTCAATGTCAAAGTGCCGGGGGGGGTGTGGTTACCAGCCCAAACTAAACCAAGCTAAAGGAAAGGGAGGGACGCACGGGCTTGAGCGAGTGTGCACGCAAGGTGTGGCAATCTAGCAGCGACCAGCACGCAGCCTCCGCCATACCACCCACCCGCATGTATGGTTGGTCTGCCTTCCTCCAAACTATGGTAACCCCCGCCGCCTGTCCTTTCCCCTCTCTGCCCCCAACCCGCACCACTCACCTTGAGCAGCTCCACCAGGGGGCCGTACGTCACGGCGTCATCCGCCGTACGGGCGGCCCGGAAGGCCTTTCGTACCATGGTGTCCAACAGCGCGGCCTTTGGGGTACCAACGGCGCACAGCAGCAGGCGGATGCATGGGTGGGGTGGGGAGGGGGGTGCAGCAGGATTATTAGGTGTAGCATGGAAGGGGCAGGCGGGTGGGCTGGCTGGGAAGGGGGCGGGCTATTGTTATGCGGCAAATCGGGTAATGAACCGATGGCGGTCAGCAGCGCATGCGCCACAGAGGCACGCACGTAGGGACTGGTGGTCGATGGCAGGGATCCGCAGCAGTCTCAGCGGCTGGCATGCATCCCGTATGCATGCACGCAAGTCACGCACGCACGCACCCGCAGCAGCCGCTTGAGTGTGGCGTTGAAGGCAGCGGCGCCCAGGCCCCTGGCTATGCAGTCCATGATGTAGGCCTTGTCCGAGGCCACCGTGGCCTGTTGGTATTAGTTGCGCACGTGGCCCGGAAGAGGGTTGAAGTAATTAGGGCGCGCGGGGGGGGGGTGCCCGCCCGCCCGCCATCCATCACACCACCTATCATTGCCACTGTATCATAGGTTCATGACGGCCGCTCGCTCGTTAATGGACCATAAGTAAGCACAAAAACCACACACTTGGCACCACTACCTGCGCCGCCCACCCACGCGCCCACCTGCGCCGTGAGCACGTTGATGGAGCTCACAATGGCCAGCAGCGTCTGTGGCCGGGTGTCGGCGCTGTCCCGCGTGTCCAGCAGCACCTCCAGTCCCACGCCTGCCGCATGCGGTGCGTGCATGCACCGGTATGGGGGCAAGCCCGCCCATCAATCAATAAGCAACAGGACCTCTGCAGGCGCGGCACCACATGCCATCCCTGCGCAATGACCACTATAGCATGTCGTACATCCAACGCCGCGTGTGTGTATGTGCACACGGGCACGCCACGCCAGCCCGGCCCACCCGCCCACCCATGCAAGCAACCCACCCTTGCTCTCCACCGCTGTCAGCGCCTCGAACAGGCACCACACCCGCGTGGGCGCCACGGGGCTGCGCCAGGGGTGCATGGTGAACAGCACCGCCCGGCTGGCTTTGATCACACCTGTTGGTTGGAAGTTCGTGTGGGTGGGAGGCTTTACCAGAACGACACGGTCCCATGCATGACGGGATTGACGGCACGGTGTGGTGCCACCCTGCGAGCACGCACCCATCGGCGCCCAGCCTTATTTGGTTCCTGAGTTGGATGATATAGAAACACCCGTGCCCTTGCCCTCATCTACCCACCCACCCGGGAAGTTGGAATCCGGGTGGTCCTTGAAGTCGCCGCTGAAGTGCTGCGTCACCGCCAGGATGTCCACCTGTGAGCGAGGCAGGAAGTGCGGGTAGGTGCAGGGCAAGCACACACATGTGCTGCGGTGGGACGCATTCGACCCACCAACAATCTGCACAGCCCATCCCTGCAGTACCACTTCCCGCTCCCTGAGCTCCTATCTCACCCCATCACCTCCCTCACCCACGCACTCCTTTGTGATGAACTGCCCCACAATTCCACTCACCCGCGTTGGACCCCCTCACTCGCTTGTGTGAATTTTGGTTTAGAATGGGCTGGTAATTACAACCCCCCCTGGCCTCCCCTCCCCCGCGCTCTTGTGTTCTAGGTTCTGGGTACCAAAATCGTCAAAGTGAGGACTGGTAAATGGATGAACAACCCCACCGTTTCCTGGTTTGCAATGGGCTGGGATTACAAACCCCCAACACACACGACGGCCCCACTCCAAGGAGCCCACACACATGCATGGCCCGCACCCACCTTCTGGTTTCTGGAATAAACAACCACCCACCCACCCACCCACCCACCCACCCACCCGTGCCACCCACCCACCCGTGCCACCCCACCCACCCACCCACCCACCCACCCACCCACCCACCCACCCACCCACCCGTGCCACCCACCCACCCGCCCGTGCCACCCACCCACCCACCCACCCGTGCCACCCACCCACCCGCCCGTGCCACCCACCCACCCACCCACCCGTGCCACCCACCTACCCACCCACCCACCCACCCACCCACCCACCCACCCACCGACCCACCCACCCACCCGTGCCACCCACCCGTGCCACCCACCCACCCACCCACCCACCCACCCACCCACCCACCCACCCACCCACCCGTGCCACCCACCCACCCGTGCCACCCACCCACCCACCCACCCACCCACCCACCCACCCACCCACCCACCCACCCGTGCCACCCACCCGTGCCACCCACCCACCCACCCACCCACCCCCACCCACCCCGTGCCACCCACCCACCCACCCACTCACCCACCCCACCCACCCACCCACCCACCCACCCACCCACCCACCCCACCCACCCACCCACCCACCCACCCACCCACCCGTGCCACCCACCCGTGCCACCCACCCGCCCGTGCCACCCACCCACCCACCCACCCACCCCACCCGTGCCCACCCACCCACCCACCCACCCACCCACCCACCCACCCACCCACCCGTGCCACCCACCCGTGCCACCCACCCACCCGTGCCACCCACCCACCCACCCACCCGTGCCACCCCACCCACCCGTGCCACCCACCCACCCACCCACCCGTGCCACCCACCCGTGCCACCCACCACCCACCCACCCAACCCACCCGTGCCCACCCACCCGTGCCACCCACCACACCAACCCACCCACCCACCCGTGCCCACCCACCCAACCACCCACCCCACCCACCCGTGCCACCCACCCGTGCCACCCACCCACCCGTGCCACCCACCCACCCACCCCACCCGTGCCACCCACCCACCCGTGCCAACCCACCCACCCCCGTGCCACCCACCCACCCGTGCCACCACCCACCACCCACTCACCCACCCACCCACCCACCCGTGCCACCCACCCGTGCCACCCACCCACCCACCCACCCACCCACCCACCCACCCACCCACCCACCCACCCACCCACCCACCCACCCACTCACCCACCCACCCACCCACCCACCCACCCACCCCACCCACCCACCCACCCACCCACCCACCCACCCACCCACCCACCCACCCGTGCCACCCACCCGTGCCACCCACCCGCCCGTGCCACCCACCCACCCACCCACCCACCCACCCGTGCCACCCACCCACCCACCCACCCACCCGTGCCACCCACCCACCCACCCACCCACCCACCCACCCGTGCCACCCACCCGTGCCACCCACCCACCCACCCACCCGTGCCACCCACCCACCCACCCACCCACCCACCCACCCACCCGCCCGCCCGCCCGCCCGCCCGCCCACCCAGTAGAACACGGGCACGTAGGCGGCGCCGCCCTGGCTGTCGGGCAGCGCGTTGTAGTGGCCCTCCAGCAGCTCAACCAGCTCAGAGAACTTGTAGCTCTGCGCCAGAAGATGTGTTAGCAGTGAGGTTTAGCATTCTGGCGATGCGCGCGTCGATCGCCGAGCTAGTTGAAGCGGTATAACCATACAAGTTGTGGTACGGGGGCTGAGTCAGGAGGGGCTGGGCGGCCGTGTATAACCAAAGGGTGCCTGGTTGTATGAAGCGACCGCAGCCCGTGCATGCATGCTGCGAGCCTGCAGTGGCAGCACTCGGCAGCAGCGCTGCTCGGCGCCGCTCGGCAGCCTATCCAGCCTATCAAGCAGCCCGGCGAGGAGACGACCCACCCAGGCATGGCTGGCGAAGAAGGTGGTTGCACCAAACATGGCCTGGGCCGTGGGTGCGGCCAGCCTGCCGCCGCCGCCGGCGCCCTCGTCACCACCCACGGCGGCGGCGGCATCCATCCTGCCGCCGGGCCCGCACCAGGGCAGGCTGTAACTGGGCGGCAACTGCCCGTTGACGAGCGCCTGCACAAAGTCCGACTTGGTGTGCGCCGTGGCGGGGCGCACAAACTCCTTTACCACCTGCGAGTGAGCGTGGGGTTAGGGAGCGGGTGAGGGCGATTGTCGGGTTCTACTGGTTGGAGGTGGGGCAGAGTGCGCAGAGTGCGGGCAGCAGTATGTGACGAACGCATGCACGCAGTGTGCGCTGGAATGGCACAGTTTCGGCGCCCCCCCCCAAATCCACCGGGACCGCACCCACCATCCATGTCGCCACGTCGCCAAGAACGCCTCCCTTGGTAGAGCCAGGGATTTTGTGCTTGGCCAGTGCCCGCAGGAAGAAGACGTGCGTGGCGCGGTCCCATAGCTTCATGTCCGTATGACACCCGGTCGCCGATTGCGGGTGCAAGCTGCTGTCGAATGTCACAGAAACAATAATATGTGCGTCTTTGTTGTGGAAGTGTGGCCGCTGCGGCCAGTTTGAGGAGGATGAGACGAGCACACGCACATAAAGAGGCCCCAGCTAAGTTTGAAGCCCTTGTTATGCCATACTAGCTGTTTCGGTATGAATGGCTGAAAAATTTCAACCTATGCGCTCATATCCAAAAGCTGGCTCAGGTTGAAGTTTGCAAGTTGCTTTCACGCCACGGTTGAGTGATGTGAACTAAATAATTTGAATAGCTATGGCACATGCCGTGCGGATGTATGACATGGGCGAGACCGAGCGAGTTACATGGACGCGCCGCGCAGAAGAGTGAAACTTGCATGAAACAGCACGGGGTCACCCGTCGCGCGCACTATCATTACCCCACGACCTCGTGCTTCAGCTTTCCGCCCTCTATGACCACCATCGCACAGGTCAACCTTTGTGAAATGGTCTTAAAGCAGTAACTCAACTCCCATATACGGTGAATGGAGGGTCGCATGTATCACATGGCGGATGGATCCCTTCTGCGCACTTCCGTGAGTATGCGTGCCAACACCCATGCCAACACCCATCACTGCCATATGACAGCGCCCACCAAGCATCTAGCCCGCCAGACAGCTTCTCAGAGACAACACACATGCCCCCGCCTCATCTCATCTTCACCTGCATCCCTACAGTACGCGCTAGCTGGCCTTCATTACCGCCCGTCCTTCGCCGTCACCGCCGCTTTGCCGCACGCCGCCTTGTGCCCCGCCTTCCAGTGCGCCACCTGACACGCCCGGCAGCAGTACGCCGCCGCGCCGCCGCACCCCGCACACGCCTTGAGCGGCCGCTCCGCCTCGCAGTCGCCCTCGAGCTCGATGCAGGCGGGGTTGGAGCACAGGCGCGGCAGCTGCAGCCGCCGGCGGGCCTCGTCCAGGGGCAGCCGCAGCACCAGCTGCCCGTCGCCCTGCTCCCCACCCGCCCAGCCGCTGCCCAGCCGCCCTCGCTGCGCCACCGCCGCACGCAGCTCCGCGCTGAGGCGCCGCCAGCGGGCGGTTTCAATGTCGGCTGCACAGCCATTCGCCTCCGCCAGCGCCACCAGAGCCGTGAAGGGCGCCAGGTAGTACGCAGCCGCTGCCCCACCAGCAGTCGGCGCCCTGGTAGCCATGCAAAGAAGCCTACGGAGCAGGTCGCGCCATGGCTGCATGCCCGTCGCCTCGTTTGCGGCACCAGGTGCTGAGCCCGACCCCACCCCGACCCCACGCGCCCAGGCCAGCGCCTCCTCCGGTGACAACAGGGCGGCGTAGGCCACGCACGCATCCACCGCGTGTGCGGCGTCCAAGCCCTGCCACAGCTCATCGACAAGCGGACTGCTCGCCACAAACTGCACCGACTCCATGAACTCGCGCGCCCGCAGGTCGTGCAGGATGAAGTGCCGGAGCTCCGGGTCCCAGCAGCAGCTACTGCTGCTCTCGCCCTCGCCCTCGCCGGCGCCCTGGCTGCTGGCGAGCGAACTGCCAATGCTGGTGGCAGCGCCTGTGCTTTCGCTCCTACTAGTGCCGCCGCTTCCACCACTCCTGCTGCTCGCGCTACACGCGCCACTGCTGCTGCCTGCGCTCCTAGCCAGACAGCACTGCTCAGTCAGCATGACCAGCCAGCGGCTGCAGTCAGTGTGGATGCGCAGGAGCCCGTGCAAGCAGCGCTTCCGGACTGGCGGAATGTCAGAGGAGCGCATACGGCTCAGCGATTCAAGTTCCCGCCGTGCGCTGGCCGTGATGTGCTGCATCACCGGCGGCAGCCATTCACGCATGATCAGCGACGTCAAAACCGTCATTTGCGGCGGCGGCAGCGGAGCACTGCTGTGCGTCATGTACGGCTGCTGCTGCTGCCCTGTTGAGAAGCTGTGGTCACCGAGTACCGCCTGCGCGCCAGTGGCTGTGCTGCCACCGGCGGCGCAGCTGGTGCCGGATTTACTGGATTCCGGTTTGAATTCTTCGAGAAGCCAACTGATTGATGCGCAGCTGAGGTGCTCGGCTGATGTGATTGCATGGGAGGCGCCGTGCATAAGTGCGCCGCGCCGCATGATCTTGCGTATGGTGGCCAGCAGCGACGCCACCTCCCGGATCGGCGCGTACTTGAGCAGCTGGAGAACCATACCAGATCGCGTCAGCAGCACAGCCCTAGCGGTGCTGTGTGGGCCGTCATCCGGCTGCAGGGTGGCGCGGCGGTACGTGCCTTCGACAAGTTGCGGCACCAGACCCGCCGCCAGGGCCGCCTGCAGGCCGGCCGGCAGCAACGCCTGATGCAGCGCTTTGGCGGGATGCGGCTGTGTTTGGCTGCGTTCCGCCGCCAACCGGCCCTCTGCAGCGTCATTTGGAAACGCGAGCGACTGCAAGCCTTTGTTGAAGGTGTGCGCCAGCCGCCTCCCCCGCGCTTTCTTGCACAGCGCAGGGCCCAGAAGCACGGCCAGCTGCCGCCTTCCGGTAGTGGGGGTGTACAGGTTACGGGCCTAGCTCGTTCCCTCATCTCCTCCCACTCCCTTAACTTACACCACTCGCCCCTGGCAGGGTGTAATTATTTCTATTTCTATTTCAGCTGCCGCCACCACCGGGTGGCCACCACGCCGTCAAAAGTGTAGAGGAATCCCACGCTGCTCGTGCTTTGTGGAGGTAGGACTATGGGCATGCTTCGCTCAAGCGCTTGCAGCTCAGCGTCGGTGACAGTTGTCGACAGCAGCCCACGCGGCACACTGCCACTGCTACTGCTGCCGCCGCCCAGGCGCGACGTCACCGCTGCCAGCTCAGCTACCGCTGCTGCTTCCGCTGCCACCGCATCCTGGCCCACTGTGTCCTTCACGGCAGAGGCATATGCGGCGGACGTGGCTGCCAGGTCACCGATGCGCAGCAGGATATCCACGGTAGCGCGCCGAGGTAGTGCAAAGCGGGTATTAGCCTCCCGGGCACTGATCACTGTGCCGCCGCTGCTGCTTGGGCCCGCACCCTGCCCCGCAGCGGCGGTTGCCGCAGGCGCCGAGGCACTGGCGCCAGGCGCCGGCATGAGCTCCGCGTGCTGCGGTGGCGCCACGACGGTCATCAGGGCTTCAAGTACTGGTTCGACATCAGCCGCGATGACCCACAAAACCGGGCGCGCCAACCACTGTTCGCAACCAGACTCCCTCGGGCACACCTATCCTTCCGAACATGCAATACTCCCTCCACCCCTTCCTAACGCTCCTCCCTTGTGACATAAACGTCCACCTCCGGAGTCGCCGTCCTGTAACCTCTGCGAGCTTCTCCAGCCCCTTCGTTGCTCGCTCCAGCTTCCGGTAGTAATGCATAGTAACGCGCGCCCCATTCTTTGCCAGCACCACGACCCCAAACAAGTTGACAAACAAGACCCGCCTCTGCTGCTGCCTCGTTCCTCACACGACCTCGCACCCACCCCGCCCCACCCCATGCTTCACACGTCCTCCAGCACTCGCGGCCCGCTCATCGCAGTGCCCGCCACCATCTGCCCCCGCAGCTGCTTGGCGATGCCCTCCAGCACGCGCTTGGGCACGTGGCCGGTCTTCTCCTTGGTCCTGTCCACACGCGACTGCTCCCGGTAGCGCTGCGGGGCGAGGGGACGTAGGGCTTACACTTTACAGTGAGTACGGACGGGGCGGACGAGGTGAAAGCGCCGGCAGGAGTGCACGCATGGGGAGCCGTGTGAGGAGGCTGGCGGACCGGCAGAGCGGGGCTGCATTGCAACTTGCCTTCTCGTTTTTTATACATACGTACGAGCCGCGACCTAATGGGCCCTCCGCTTCCCGCCCCGCTGCCGCTTCCGCCTCTCCCCCACCCTCAGCCCCACGACCCCTCACCCCACCCGCCTAAGCGCTCCAAGGCCCACACGCACCGCCGGCAGCTGCACCCCTCACCTCCATCACCAGCACCAGCACGGGCAGGTCCAGTGCGCCGTAGCGCTGCCGCCGCACCTCCGGAATCAACACCTCCTCCACCTGGACATGGGTGGGTGCGGCAGGTGGGCGGGGGGTGCGGCAGGTGGGCAGGGGGTGGGGCAGGTGGGCGGGGGGTGCGGCAGGTGGGCGGGGGGTGGGGCAGGTGGGCAGGGGGTTGGGCGGTACGCGGGGGTTGGGCGGCGCGGCAGGTGGGTGGGGGTTGCAAGGAAAACTGGCGAAGTGGCAGAACAGCGGGTTGGGGCCCGGCGGCGGCGGTCAACGGGAGCGAGAGCGCCACGTGGTCTCCAAACACACACAAACACACACACTTCAAAGAGATCACCAGTTGGCTACTCTATCTATTCACAACAACGCCTCCGCCCCTCGCTGTGGCTACATCATCACAAAGCCGCTGCCACGAATGCCGCTGCGCCGCGGCCTCACGCACCCGGGGCGACAGCAGCAGCGCGCACAGCTGGCGCGGCTCCGCGAACTCGTCTGCCAGCCCCGGCACCGCGCCGCTGAGGCTGAGGCCGTACAGGTAGCGGTCCAGTGCCGCCACGTCGCCCGCCAGGTGCTCCAGCGCAAACAGGTTGTAGGCCTTGACGCCCTGGTGGGTTGGTACCGGTGGCGGCGGTGGTGGTTGACGGTTGGTGGTTAAAGCGGTTGAGGCGGTTGGCTGGCAGGTGTTGGCGGTGATGGTGGTTGGTGGATTGCTTTGCCTGCGGCGTAGGGCCCCGCCGGCATCCGCACCCCTGCCTCCCACCCACCTGCCGCTGCTAGCCCACGGGCCTCGGTACCATCCACACCATCCCCCCCGCTCCTAACCCAATCCCTGAGCCACCTACCCCCGCGCCCTCCCTCCCTCCCTCCCTCCCTCCTTTCCCGCCTCCCGCTCTCACCTCCTTGAGCAGCTGCATGAACGCGCCGCCCATGGCTCGAGCCACCGCCCGCGCCAGGAACAGGAAGGAGGAGCGCGGCAGTGTGGCGGCGGCGGCGTCAAACGAGTCCTGCGGTGCGCGGGTGCGCCGGCGCGAGGGCCAGGCACACCATTTCGTGTTGCGATGTTGAACGAAGGAGCCGCACGACGGGCCGCCTCATCCAACTTCGGCCGCCCGCAAAACTGTGCACGGATAGCAGCACCTCACGCCCCCCTCCCCCATCCCTGCCCACCCACCCACCCACCCGCAGCAGCGCCAGCAGCTCCTCTGCGTAGGGCGACATGCCCATGGGCAGCGGCCCGCCAGGCAGCCAGTTGGCGGCGCGGCCGCCCGCCGCCACCAGCGCCTCCACGCGCGCCGCGATCAGCCGCAGCAGCCCCTTCTCGCCCGCGTCCTGCACGCTGCGCAGCGCCGCCAGCACCGCGCCCATGGAGGGGTCGGAGGTGCCGGCACCGCCGCCGCCGCCGGGGCCGCCGCCGCCGCCGCCGGCGGCACCGCGGTTGGCGGACAGCGGGTTGCCGGCGGCGCCGCCGGTGGCCGCCGCGGCGGCGGCTGCCGCCATGGCGCCCAGTGGCCGGACCTGTGCCGCGGCCAAGGCAAACCCCGCCCCTACTCAGCCTCTATCTAACGAACCGCACACAAGGTCGAGGAAGGCTTGCAAACGCACGTGCCGGCACGGCAACCGCAACCCACACGCACCTGCAGCAGCGTCCACTCGTCTAACGCCTGCATGGCCGACGCCAGGCAGGACGCATTGGCCACCATGTGCATGACCTCGCGCGGCCGCCACGGCCCTGGCGGCGGCGGCGGCGGCGGCGCGCCGCGTGAGGGCGGCGGCGGCGGCGGCGCATGGGCCGCGTCCGCACCCAGCAGCCGTGCAGTGTGGTCCGCCAGCGCATCCACCACAGTCTGCGCCCGCGCGCGCAAACATAACACGCCCCACGTGATATGAGGCTGGGATGAGTGCAACCCCGGGCGTGTATGCCTGGCGCTTGCCCTGCCTGCCTTGCAACAACCACCCACAGCACCAACTTGCAACAAGCACGGCACCCTGGTGGACAAGCGCAGCGCTGCATCGGGCTGCCGGCTACCACCACCACCACCACCAGCAGCACCAGCAGCACCAGCAGCACCAGCAGCACCAGCAGCACCAGCAGCACCAGCAGCACCAGCAGCACCAGCAGCAGCCCCCACCTTGCCAATGAGCCGGTCGCGCGCGTGCAGCACCGCCGGCAGCAGCTCCCAGGGGCTGAGCAGGCCCTGTTGGCGGTGAGAGGGTGGGAGGGATGCGGGCGAGGTGAGGGGCCGGGCAGGGCTGGGCAGGAGGGCAGGAGGGCAGGAGAGAGGGCCGGACAGCAGGGCAGGCGGGCAGGAGGGCAGGCGAGAGGGCCGGGCAGGAGGGCAGGAGGGCAGGAGGCAGAGCAGCAGGTGGGCATCAGGGCGAGAGCGGGTTGCGCTGGGGTGGAGAGGGGCAAGCGAAGCGGGGTCATTGGAACCACGCCACAGTCGCGTCGGGATTACGACACTGCCCGCCTCCCCGCGCACCTGCAGGTAGGCCAGGGAGTCGGAGACGAAGCCGCGGATGGCAGTGAGGATGCGCGGCAGGCAGGCGGTGTAGGGCGCGGTGTAGGGCACGGCGGGGCGCGCGCCTGTGGTGGTGGTTGCGGAGGAGTGAAGGCGAAGGGGGGTCACAAGCGGCTCCAGAGACGGCCAACAAGGCAACAACGCAGCATTTCACCGAAGCGTTCGTGGCCGAACCTACAGTACCCAAGTCTGCGAAGTCGCAGTGCGCCTAAAAAAGCGCCAGTCGCCACGCGCTCAACCCAACAAGCGCACCTCCCCTTCGGTTCTCTTGGTCGTTTCGCTTCTGGTTTCTGGAATGAACTACCCCGTTCCCCCGACCCCACCCCTCAAAGCGGCCCCACCCCCACCTGCGCCGTAGCCCTCCAGCACCGCCGGCAGCCCCAGCCGCCCCACCAGCTCCGCCGCCTGCGCCTCGCTGGCCACGCGGACGCCCTCTGCCAGCGGGTCCGCCGCCAGGGCCCGCCCCACCCGCAGCGCCACGCCCGCGGTGAGCAGGTCGTGGTAGCGCAGCCGCGAGGCGGACAGAAGCTCCTGCGGGGGTTTTGACACGCGTGGGACACAGACACGTGGAGAGGCACGCGTGAGACACAGACACGTGGGGAGGCAAGACAGAGAGGAAGGAACGCACAGGGAAAGTACGACAAAGGACAGTGCGAGATGGTCAGAGAGCAGTTGTGCTGGACGTGTGCTGCTGTTCTGTCGAGCCAGCCAGTTAATGGTCGGGAGGGTGAGAGGGAGGGATGTGGTGCGGTGGGTACTCACGGTGACGGGAGCGGTGACGAAGCCGCGCGCGCCCAGCGCCGAGCACACCAGCAGCATGAAGTCCTGCGGGCGGCAGCAACCGGTGGTGGTCATGACGGGAGAGGGTGCAGCTTGGAGGTGGGTGGGGGTTGCTTGGTGGTGGGATACTGGCGACGACCCGTCCAGGAAGCAACACCACCGCCTCTGAAACACGTGGACATGCCCGCACGCGGGCTGCATAAAGTTCCGCGATCATGTCTGCCCTGCCCTCGCCGGCCTGCTCGCGCTTCCCATGGCACCTCAGCCCCAAACGCCCAACACCCCCGCTCCCCACCTCCAGTTCAGCCTGGGCTGGCCCTGACAAGGCCCCGACATCGTCTAGTAGTCGACAGACGCCGCCCACACGGACAGCCCAGCCGCCCACTTCCCACCTTAAGCAGCAGCATGATGGACGCGGGCGCGCCGCCGCCCAGCGCCTCCTCCAATGCACGCCCCAACACGCCCCGCAGCGAGGCCGCCGCCGCCTCCCACAGCAGCGCCGCGCTGTCGGCGCTGACCAGGTCGGGCGCGGCAGCCGCCACCGCGTCCTCCACCACGAAGAAGCCCACCACCTAGGTGGTGTGTGGGGCGGGGGTGAGGGAGCAGCATGCGCGAGCGTGGGAGCAGGAAGCCACGTGGTGGCGCACCGGCAGTTGCCGTGTCAAGAGTCTATCAGCACACACCAGCCCTCTCCATCCCGTAACAACCCCTGCCGCAACCCATGGCTGCACGCCCAAGCCCGCATGCACATTGCCCGCCCACCCCACGCGCCCACCCCCTACCACTCCGCCCACTTCAGCCCAGTTGTTGGGTTGCAAGAGTCGCTTTGCTCTCTGGAATAAACTACCCAACCTGACCCACTCCAGGCATGCCTCCCCCCACACACACACCGCACACACACACACCGCACGCACTGGCCGCACCTGCGCCAGGTAGGCCTGGTAGGCCTCCAGGAAGCGAGCCGGCGGCGCCAGGTCGGTGGTAATCTGCAGCCGCCGCTGCTGCAGGTAGTAGCGCCGCAGTGAGGGCATGCGGCCCAGGCGCCGGTGGATGTGCACGCATCTGGGTGGTGCCAGGGGAGGCAGGGGGGGGGCAGGGGCGGGGGGCAAGGGCGGGGGCATCCTTGGGGGCATGGGGAGCGTGGACGGCATGGGGCCGTGCAGTGTGAATGGAGTGATAAGGCGGAGCGGTGCGGGCGTGGGAACACACAAAGCCTGGCCGCAACGCCTCCCCATCCGGCCATCCTTGGCATGGAGCCATCCGCCCCGGGCCCACCTGACTCATTTCTACACCGCCCTGAGGAGTTAACGCTGGAAAAGAGGCGCCAACGCTTGCATATCACACGATTGGTTTGAAGAGCTGCAATGAACTGGCCCCCTTCTTGTGCAGCTCCCCCCTCATGATTGGATTAAACACCATCCATGGATGGCTACCCCCCGCTTCCTTTAGATTGGTTTAGTTTGGGCTGGTAACCCCCCGCCCCCCACCTGTGCAGCCCCTGCATGTCCACGCCCTGCAGCAGCCCCGTGGTGTAGTCGGTCAGGGCGCACACCGCCGGCGGCGGCGCGGAGGCGGCGGCGGCGCGGTGGCGCGCCAGCAGCGCCTGGATGGCCTGTGGGGTGGGGTGCTTGTGGTTACTGGTTACCAGCCCAAACTAAACCAATCCAAAGGAAGCGGAGTTAAGCAATGCAGTGGTGTGTGTGTGTTTGGGAGGTGTTGCGAGGTGGTATGAGTGGGGCAGCAGCGGAAGAAGGGGTGCTAGGCAGACACCTGCCAATGAAAGGTGCTTTGCGCGCGCAGCAGTGATGCGCTGGGAGGTTCGTCTCTATGCATTTAAGATGCCATGGGGTGTGCGGCGTGCGCACACACACATATACACACACAAACACACACATACACACACACACACACACACACCTGCAGCGGCTGCCCCGGGTGCAGGCTGCCAATGTCGATGGGCGGCCCGGGCCCGGAGGTGGCCGAGGCGGCGCCGGAGGCGGCGCCGCCACCCGCCGCGCTGCCGGTGCTGGCGCGCATTGTCGCGTTCCTAGCCAGGCCTCTGCAGGCAGCGCCACAGCAAGACCGCGCCACACGTCAGGCTGCCTGCTGTGACCCTGCTCTTGCCCTCATAGCTTGGTATTGCCACCGTAGCCCAGCCAGCGCTTTGACCCATGCCCGCCCGCCCAGCTTGCGAATGCTGCTCTCCTCTGCTTGCACCATACACAAGGCTGCTGGCCTGGCCCGCAGGACTACCCACCGGGGAACCGCTGCCGCCGTGCCGGGAGGCGGCGCCGGCGCCCCCTCCGCCGCCAGGTCCCGGCGAAAGGGCGCCCCTACCACCACCCGCTCCGACACCGCCGCCACAAGGTCTCCGCGCGCCGCGTCCAACCCGCCACCCCCAACTCCTGCCCCCGCCGCTGCTGCTGCGGCCACGGCCGCAGCCGCCCCTGCTCCAGCGAAAGCACTGCTGCCACCGCCACCTCCGCCACCCCCGGCAGCCGCCGCGCCGGACCCGGCAGTAGCACCGGCAGCGACAGCGGCGCCCCCAGCAGCAGTGGCAGCACCGGAAGGGCCGCTGATGCCCTTCTCCGCCAGCATGAGCGCGGCCGCCACGCTGCGCCGCTCCGCCGCCAGGTCCTCGCCTAGCTGGCGGCCGATGGCGGCCTGGCGGATGGCGCGGAGCCCCACCTGCCGAGACTCGGCGCGCACGCCAACCTGTGTGAGAAGAGAGACAGAGACAGAGAGAGAGAGAGAGAATGAGTGAGTGATGCAAGGTGTCTGATAATATAGAGTGCAAGCAAGAAACGCGCGACTTGGCGAGATGCGAGGTCGTCCTCCAGTCTCCGTGTTAGTGTCCCTCTGTGCCCCCACTGCGCCCCCCACTAGACGCCCCACCGCCGCCTCACGCACCAGCCAGTTGTTGAACTCAGCCACTGCGTAGTACTCCACCGCCGCCTCCAGGTCCGACACCAGGCCCTGAGGGGGAGAGGTGAGGAGGAGACGAGGGGCGGCAGGCGGGGGCGGGGGCAGGAGGGCGGCGGAGGGGTGGTAGTAATTCCGGGCATGATGAACGGCCGGGCTCAGGAGACACGGGCGGGCACGCCTTGGAACGCGCGGCCCAGGGGGAGTTCGTGTGCCGCCGTTATGGAAGCCAGGGTTATCGAAAGCGCGGCAGGGTATTCGTAACCCGCAACGGCCCTTCCCTTCCCAGTTCCCAACCATCCGCGACTCACCCCAGCTGCTGCACCCATCCATCCACCCACCCACCTGCAGGAAGCGCCTCAGCCGCGACACCAGCGCCTGGTGTTTGGGCGCGATGCCGGCAGTGCCGCCGGCGCCGACGTCCAGCGCGCTGCCCACCGCGGCCGCCGCCGTCGCGGCTGCCAGCGCCGAGGCGGCGTCGGGCCCGGTGGCCAGCGCGGCGGCCACCGCCGTGTTGTTGGACAGCACCTCCAGTGCCAGCACTGCATGTGTGTGTGTGTGTTAGAGATCACAAGGGAGTGTGTGTGTGTGTGTGTGTGTGTGTGTTAGAAAAGCACAAGGAGGAAGGGTCGACACCGTGTGTGTGTGTGTGTGTGTGTGTGTGTGTGTGTGTCCATGCGTGTGTCGGGGTGCCCGCTGTTTTCCTGACTGGCTTCGCGAACCCGTCCCTTTCCGCAGCACAACCGCCCTTCTCCCTGATGTGTGTCCATCGCAGATGGTGGGGCCGCCCCAACAGGGCCCAGGCCCCAGGCCGGCGCCACTCACCCAGGTCCTGCGCTCGCACCGCCTCCAGAAGCTCGTGAGCCGCAAACAGCCGCCGCGCCGCCAGCAGCTGTCCCACCTGCATGTGCCACAACACAGCACCTTTGGCGCAGCCATGCCGAGGCTGCGGTTTCACGCGGCCCACCAGATGCGGTAGGACGGAGCGGTAGGGCTGGGGGCTTCACCAGGTGCGCAGCTAATTACCAGTACACCTACTTACGCCGTGGCATCGCACCATACCCTTGTGCAAACACAGACCTGCAAGAGCCCCCGCTATGCCATCAGGCGCGCGCGCACACCCACACCCACACACACGTGCAAAGGAAGGCACAAAGGCGTTTTTAGCGGCCGCACCTGGCCGCACCGCGCCAGCAGCCGCCGCACCGCCCTCAGCCCGCCCACGCCCGCCGCCAGGTGCCGCTGCGCGGACAGCAGACCGTGCAGGTCCCGCGAGGTGGAGGCCAGGGTGCTGCCGGCGCGCTGCGTTCACGGGTGTGCGAACAGCGTGCAAGCGGGCGCGAGAGGTTTCGGCAAGTGCAGCGGTGCAGGCACCGCGGGCAACCTTCCATGGATTGCTCCCCCTATATACAGCAGGCATAATAACCCGTTTCAATGGTCGATTTCGGAGCTGGAGTGAACTAACCCCCGCCCCTGGACGTCGGCACTTCATCTTCTTGTTGACCCACGCCGTTCGCGTGGATGGCTTGCTTTTCGTACTTGACAAGTATCAGCACCGCTCTCCATCTCGTTCTTTTGCATTGGTTATGGTGTACTGAGCTGGAAACAATACCCCCCAACCCCACATCCCCTATCCACACACACACACACACACACACGCACGCACACGCACACGCACACGCACACGCACACGCACACGCACACGCACACGCACACGCACACGCACACGCACACGCACACACACCTGCAGCGCCTCGCTGCTCGCCTCCGCCGCCTTCCGCAGCGCCTCCGCGCTCAACGCCATGCGGTCCAGCTCCGCCACGCACGTGGCGATCTCCATGGCGTGCAGGCTGCACACCTCCTTGACCACCCCGTCCTGCTCCGCCGCCACCGACCGCAGCACCCCCTTCAGCAGCTCCAGCGCCGGCCGCCCGTCCAGCAGCGGCTGCTGCTTGGAGGCCGGCTGCAGCGTGGGGTCGGCGGCCGCGGCGGAGGCAGAGGCAGAGTCGGGAGGTGGGCTGGCGCCCGGGCCGCCGCCGAGCAGTGCATCGGCGGCGGTAGGGGTGGCGGGGTCCTTCGAAGGGCCGCTGAAGACGATGCGCAGCTGCACAGGAAGGCATACGGTAAATGTGTGGGGTTCGGGCACAGGGTGGCGTGTTTCAGTCCAGACCCACGATCATCCGTTGCCCACTATGCATACAGGTGGGAAGGGTCTGGCGAAGAGGACCCCAAACAACGTCCGGCTATGTAGGTGACATGCCTAGGACGCAGCTTCGTGGCGCAGGTCCCAGCCCGGACCCCAGGTCACGCACCACGGGCGTGAAGTCATCGTTCACCAGGCAGCTCTCCACCAGTTCACGAATGCTCGCCTCCTCGCTCCTGGCCGCTGCTGGTGGCGCACCCTGCGCTCCGGGCTGGCCAGCTGGAGCTGCTGCTTTCGCGCCAGCATCCTTGAAGGCGCTCTTCATTTATGCGCTACCAAGTGAATTAAATTCATCATTACATTCTGCATGCAGTGATTGCAATGACCAGACGCTGCAAAAGGGAATTGCGGTGAAAGTCCCTAACGCGACTGCAAAATAGCTCCAGAACAACAGGCGTTGCTGGCGTGTTTTGCTTTAATAGAAAACAGACGAATGCTTGTGCAAGCCTACAAAATCAGCGGAAGAAATCACAGAATGTTTGACTGAAGACGGTGTGTTGTGCCGGCACGCCTCGACTCACTCGCACCTCGAACCCTTCATCTTTCCCTCCCCCCCTCCCACCACCAGCACTGACGATGTGGCTTTCCCCTTGCATTTTGGCATACTTGCATCTTATGGCAGTAGTTTAGCCTCCCCTTGCGTGAAGAAGGGTGTCGCCTTTCCTACTGTATTAGCCACGGCCGTCCACGTCACAAACCGCCGCGCGATCGGGTGAACTTCCCTTCGGCGGTCCGCAGCACTGCTCCTACACTTTAGCACCTGACTATTGTGCTGCAAGTGTGAATCATGTACGCAACATTTGTTCACAAACGGAAGCTAGCATTTTGTGAGTTGGAGGCGGGTCGACGGAATTCCTATGCGATGGGCTTCGCGGTCCGGCCGCACCCGCGCGAAGTAACCAAGGACGGCAGCCCGCGTCTCCAGGTTCTTGTGGCTGTGGATAAGGAGCTACGTCCCCTGCGTGGCGCGGACTCGCGCTCCGGCTTCTCCCTCGGCCCGGCTCTGAATCTGTATCAGCCGCCGCTGCCCGGTGAGGGACGCGGCAAGCCCTACACTGTCGGCGAGATGTGCATGGCACCTCCAGTCTGGGACTCTTGGAGCGCCTCCCTGTACTTTATGGACGGCGCTGCAGTGATGCGGTTGGTGGGCGACGAAGTCACACGGGTGGCAGGTTCCGTCAAGGAGAAGGGGGACGTGGACGGGGCCGACGACGTGGCGCGCTTCACACCGATGGCGGGGACGCAGCTGGTCTCGGACGGAGCTGGCAATCTTTGGTATGGCAGCAACCGCAGTATCCGCAGAATCCAGCTGCCCCCGGCCTGGTGCGCACAGGCAGCGGATGTGGCAGAAGCGCGGGCGGGCGGCGGCGGCGCAGAGGTGCCGAGCACGTCGAGACCATCATCGGCAGCAACAGAGGTGCCGGCGGCGGCAGCGGCAGCTTGCGCTGGTGCCGTGGTGACCACGTTGGCGTACCAGCTGCCGTACCAGCTGCCGTTCGAGCCGCCGCACATGGCATCGCCATACATGCAAGGCCTGGCCTTTGTCCCCTCTCGTCATGCACTGCCGGCAGCTGGATGCTCAGGTGGAGGCAGCAGCACAGGCACCAGCACGGCTGAGGGAGCGAACACGGCGGATGCCGGCGGAAGCCTCATCTTTGCAACACAGACCGCTTTCTACCGTATCGCGCTGTCGGCTGCCATCGCCGCAACGGCCGCCGTGGCGACACACACCGTTGCCGGTGCGGCGCCGGCACCAGCAGCAAAGATGCTGGTGCCGGAGCTGGTGGCGGGTGAGGAGGGCCAGAAGGGGAATGTGGATGGCCCCGGCGCAGAGGCACGGCTGTCGGCCTACGCTGGCTTGGTCACAGACGCCGCCGGCAACATCTACTTCATGGATGGATGCGCCATTCAGCTTAACTTTGATGAGGACGGCGTCAGCGAGCACCGGTTGCGGCGCCTGTCGTTTGCCGCCGGCGGAGGCGGCGGCGCTGAAGTCACAACGCTGCTGTCGGCGCTTCCGCCCAAGGGCTGGGACGGGCCGTTCATCCTGCCCAACGGCTATCTGGCGCTGTGCTCGACGGGGCACGTTGGCTTCTGTGACCTGGGGCTGAGGCCGCGGCTGTCGGCGGCGAGCAATGCGGCGGCAAGGGCAGTGGTACCGCCGCCGTCCCGCACCCTGCACGCCGACATGGCCGCGCTTCTGGACGCGCCCCAGCAGCAGCAGCCCGACGGTGCCGCCTCCGACGTGGCCATCCGCGTGGGTGAGCGCCGCTTCCACGCGCACCGCGCCATCCTGTCCGCGCGCTGCGACTACTTCAAGCAGCGCCTGACGGCTAGCGGCGGCTTTGCGGACGGGCGGGCGGCGGAGCTGGAGCTCCCTGACGCGGATGCGGACGCCTTTGCGCTGCTGCTGCGCTGGCTGTACACGGGAGATGCCGCCATCCCGCCATCGCCTGGCCAGGCGTGTGCCGTTGCGGAGCTGGCGGACCGCCTGCTACTGCCGGAGCTGTGCGCTGCGGCAGCCCGGGTGGTGCTGGACTCCGTCTCGCCGGCCACCGTGGTGGACAGCCTGCTGTGGGCCGACCGCTGGAGCGAGACCGAGCCGCCTGGGGCGGGCGGCAGTAGCAACAGTGCCGGGGAACGCGCTTACAACAGCAGAGCCGCCAGCGGGCCCTTTGGGTGGCTGCGGGCCGCGCTGGTTGGCTGGTACGCCGCGCACCACGCAGAGGTGCGGCGGGAGGCGGGCGCCAGCGTGCTGCGCCTGGCCAGGTACGAGCCGCGGCTGGCGGCGGAGCTGATGGATGCGCTGGCGGAGCGCGGCGGCAGCTGCTCTTGCACTTGCTGTGGCGGCGGCGAGGGCTGGGATGAGGAGTAAGGAAAGCGGTTACATTTTTGCTGGTGCGGTCGTCGTGGACGGGGGCATGAATCCATGTTTGGACTACCGTAATTTGACAGGATGAATGCGCCATTACATAAAGGGACAGCCCCCGACCAAGCAAGGACGGTATGCTGTTATTGTGGCCTCAAGGGGTTGAGGCGGGTTAGCAGGCGTTCCGTGCCGGGTATGCTGCATGGGACAGTCGTCCCATGCAGGTGGGGCCCGAGTGCTCAGGGCCCGGCGCTAGCAATCTATGGTATCTTGTTTTGTTGTTCCTTGCGGAACAACGGCAAGTCCCGCGCTTCTAGCGCGCTGGTCGATCGCTGTGCTTCGACTTACTTTCGCTGTGCCTTCGGCTACTCAGCAAGGTCCTTCGGACTCGCTCTTCGAGCTGTAAACTTCTGCTATCAAGCAAATGCAGGCCCTAGGAATACTAGTTTGGTTGCTGATCGCGGCGGGAGCCGCTGCGATGGTGCCCGACGGTCCTCCTCCGGGCTTGCCGGGCCATCACCCGGGTCCCCACGACCACCAGCAAGCGGCGGCCGGTGGCTTCAACGAAGTGCAAATGGAGCAGCTGCGGCGCATGATGCAAGGTGATATTATGAATGATGTCGATTTGATCAACCTGCGTGATAGGTTTGGCAATCCGCGGATGTGTCGGTCGCCAGAGCAAGCTCGTTTTTCTATGCCGGTTGATCAGTTCGCACATCTGCCTGAGATCATGAATGAGCGTAATTTGGTGCTGCATCGCTATGAGGAAGAGCCACTGTTCCAGCGGTTGGACCAGCTGCAGCGAGCGGGTGGGGACAAGCCCGGGCCCCTTCTGTATGAGCTTCAAATCCTGTTAACGGTGTATTGTGTGATCGTGGTCTTGCAAGCAGGGTTGATCATTCTGCGTCGTGTGTTGGTGCGAGTTCCCATGCCACAGGAGGTCGGCGTTGCCGTCCACCCAGCTGTGGACACACTCATATACCTGACGAAGTGGATTGAAGGTGTGGTTTCGGCGCGTATCAATGTGATTAAGGCGTTTGTTACCGGCGGGAGGGATATGATGGTCGCTCTGCACGAGCAATATTTTGGAGCTGCTGCGCAGCCCATTAATGATTCAGTTACGGCGGAGTTCAATCAGCAGTATGCACTCGCAAAAATGAAAGTGAGCATGAAGATGCTGGCGGAGAAGTCAGTGAAGAAGGACGCCGGCGGATTCGGCGCCGGGAAGCGCGCCGGCAAGGGGCGTTTCGGCGACGCAGGACAGGGTGGCGGCCGCGGCAACGGCCGCCCCGCTGCACCGGCTGCACCGGCCGCAGCCGCCGCTGCAGGCGGCGGTGCGGGACGTTAAGGTGGGATGGCTGCACCGCTGCATGCGCGTGTGTCTGCACGCGTGTCAGCATGGCGGGCCATTGGCGCAGACTCCAGGACGCTACAGATCATCAAGCACGGCGTTCCCGTGGAGTGGCGGGGTGACAAGCCCCCCGCTCCGTTTGAGTTGCCCAGCTTCAGCGTCACTCCCCAGCAGCAAAGATGGTGGTTTGAGACGGAGGAACCGCGACTGTTACGTTTGGGGGCGATCTCTCGTGTGGCAGAGGGTACTAAGCCGGACCACATTGTGAACGCTTTCTGTGTGCCCAAGGCGGGCTCAAATACGTGGCGGTTGGTCGTGAACCTCAAGCGCTTGAACATTGCGCAGCACGCACACACGTGCAGGTATGAGTCGCTGCGGACGCTGCAACGAATGGGGGTGCGGGGGTCGTGGGCGGTCAAAGTGGACCTGGAAGACGCGTACTACCATATCCCGGTGCGGGAGAGTGACCGCAAGTATTTCTGTTTTCGTTTCTGTGGAGTGTTGTATCAGATGGATGCGCTGCCGATGGGATGGCTGAACAGCCCGTACTGGTTCACAAAAATCATGCGCAACGTCGTGCGCTTCTGGCGGGATCCTCACGCCTGCCTGGGGCGGCGGCACGGAGGCTTGTCTCCCCCTATGCCCTCGCACCAGTTCTACCCATCGGGGCAGAGCCCTTTGCCACATCGGCGCGGGGTGAGGGTCCTACCATACCTAGATGATTTCTTGTTCCTGTTTGCAACGCGTGAGCAAGCACTAGCCGGTGGAGATTGGGTTCGGCGTGTTATTGAATTTTTGGGGTTGACCTGCCACCCGCGCAAGTGCGAGTGGGAGCCGTCTCAGTCGGTGTATCATCTGGGGATTACTGTCAATCTAGCGGAGGGCCGGTTTGAGGTTCCCGCAGAGAAGCTGTCAAAACTGCGACGGCTAGCGGTGGGTCTCCGGGTCACGGCTAAGAAAAACCGCCGCTTGGTGCAAAAGCGCGAGTTGGCGAAGTTGTGCGGTTTCGCACAGAGCGTGCGACTGGCGCTCACACCCGCACCGCTGTTCCTGCGTAATTTGTATGATGATGTGAACCAGCCTGTCGGCTGGTCGGGAAAAGTGCGCTTGTCTTTTCTGTGAGAGCCATCGGCTCGTGAGCACAGCCAATTTGTAAGACCAAATGGCAATGGCGTCATGTCAGGGCAGCACAGCTAATGCTGTACAACTGGAGAAAGGGAGGCTGTGTACGGAAAAGCTGTTGCCTGTTGTGCCATGCCTTTATGCTAATTGGGAAATTTGCAAGCCCGTCCTGCTGCTGCCAGGTGGTGTGGTGAAGCTGGCACGTGCTTGCCGTCCTGAAGCTTGACATGTGTGCTATGTATGCGTTGAAGTCCTGACAACTTGGTGGTCCCGGACGCAGAACCCAGATGTAAGGAGGAACGGAGGACAGTGCTTTAAAGCCTGAGGCATGAGGCAACCAGGCTGCGATGTGCTTGCACTGAGTTGACTGCCCGCCGCGGTCAAAGCGAGATTTGCGCACCACCGCCGCCCCAGTCCACGTCAGCAAGCAGCACTCACAAGTGCTATGTGGCGTGACTGAGCCAATGCGCCATCCTGCAAGACTTTGGCCTGCCTGCCATCGGATGACCCCCGCAGCCATTCGTATGGGCACCTCTGATGTCCTGGGTTAGGTTGTACATCTGGGCGTTCCCTGTTTGCGCTCAGCTAAGAACATGTGCCTTCGTAAAATAATCCCACAGCGTCCACACCTGCCCACGATCGAGCCGCCACTTCCACCACCGCAGCCCCAGCACTGACCCAACCGCTACCCTGCTTAAACCATCGGCGCCGGCCCCGCGCCGCTGGCAACGCCCGGCCCCATCAGCCCCGACGCGCCCATGCCGCCCAGCCCGTCCACCAGCGGGTGCGGCGGCAGGCTGCTGAAGTGCACCTGCTGCGCCTGGTTGTTGATCTTTGCGAACAGCAGCCGCAGCACCCGCTCCCGGTCCTCCCACGGCAGGTCCTTTATGTCGTACGCCACCGCGCGCCCCGCCGCCGCCGCGGTGTCGCCGGGCTGGCGCGACGGCCACAGGCTCTCCCGCTCTATCTCCCGCCGCACCGCGTGCAGGCTGGACAGCAGGAAGGCCTCCACGTCGCTGCGCTGCAGCAGCACCTCCTGCGCCAGCCGCCGCACGTTCTTCAGCTCCCGCGTTTTGAGCTTCACCAGCCGCCGCAGCGCCTCGCTCTCCGCCTGCACGTCCGCCAGCGCCGCTGCTGTCGCCTTTGCGTTCGCTTGCCGCTCACGGTCAAAATCCGACACCACCTGCATGCAGCGATGCCGTACAACGCAATCAGTGCCACAGTAGCGCGGGGCGGCACGTTCAAAGGCAGACCATACCCAGCAGTACCAGCAGCCCACGCACCGACCCGGCAACGCAAGTGCGCCCGCCCTTTCTGCACACACCTGCTGCAAGCTGTTCTCTAGCGCCGTGATGCGCGACTGCGCCTCCTTGAGCGCCACCGCCTGCCGCGCGCCGCGCTGTGCGTAGCCCGCCTCCAGGTCTGTCTTCAGCCCAACCTCCCGCGTCAGCCGCGCCCGCGACTCCTCCAGCACCCGCACTTCCGCCTGCAGCGCCTCCGTCTCCTGCAGTGGGCATGAAAGGAGCCAGAACGTTTGTGCGCGTATGCACAGGCAAGGCATCGGTATGTCCGCCGTCGGCCCCAGCTGCCCTCGCTGCTGCTTACGCTCCCTTGCCACACCACACGCCCAGGCCCCGCCCCTCCAGCCACACCCTCGCCGGCTCCACCCTTTGCTGCTGCTGCTGCTGCCGCCGTACCCCCCGCCGCTGCGGCCGCACCTGCACGTGGATCTTCAGCTCCTCCGCCATGCGCCGGTTCTGCGCCAGGATGCGCTTCACGCTGGCGTCCAGCCGCTCGTCCACCTCCTCCTCCGCGCTCTTCTTCAGCTCCTCCAGCCGCTGCTCGTACTCCTTGCGCATGCGCGTGTTAAGCTCGAAGTAGTATCTGCCGTGTGTGTGTGTGTGTGGGGGTGCCATGCATTTAAGTTAAGGGGGCGGGCGGGGTGACACGCGCGTAGGCGAGACGTGGGTACGCAGAAAGCAGTGGGGCGTAGACAGTGCGCAGTGGGGCGCAGCCAGGGAATGGGCCTTTGACTGTTGCACGTGGCTCATAGAACATGGCTCAAGTGCCGCCGTCGCCACTCTGCCATATCGCTGCCTTTAAGCCCATTCAACCCCGGCGCACACGCAGCCCGTATTGCACGCTGCCACCCTGCATCGCTCCGCCCCCACCCGCGTTCACCCTGTTGCCCCCCATCCATCGGTCGCCCTGCTGCCGCCGCCGCCGCCGCTGCCGCCAGCCCCTACTACGGTGCAAAGTGCGCCGCACCTGTCCAGCTCCACCCGCTGCTGCTCCAGCTTCTCCGTCAGCACCTGGTTCTCCTCTTTGAGCCGCATCAGCGCCTCCTCCACCTCCGCCTGCCGCTCCTTGAACTCCAGCACGTTAGCCAGGTCTGCCTGAGGCGCACAAGAATACAGCCGCAATGCGTTTACGGCCATGTACTGGGGTCGGTGCTCAGGCGTTTGGAATGCAGCACGGAGTGTGCAGCAGCGTGCAGCCCGCCCAGTACACACGTTGCCGACGCCCCGCACCTGCAGATTGTCAATGACGCCCTGCAGCTCCCGCGCCTTGGCCTCCCCCTCCGCGCGTATCCGAGCCTTGTCCTTCTCCGCCGCCTCCCGCTGGGCCGCGATTTCTGCATCCTTGTCTGTTGCGAGCTGTACGTGGGTCACACATCAGCAGAGCGGGTTGCAGCGTGATGGCGGATGCGCACCGTGCTGAAGCACCGCAGTTGCGGTGTTGCCCTCGTACTCACCTTTATCAGATCCGACTCAAGAGATGCAATCGCTTCAGTCTTGGCGAGCAACTCTCGCCGAAGGTGCTCGGTCACCTGCAGTGTCGAGACCGTTCAGGCGGCGGGCTCAGCAATCCAGCAATGTCGGCACACGTACCCCGGTGCCATACCAATGTCGCAAACCCACGCCTTTGACACGGCCCCTGCCATCTTCTACCCCCGCTCTTGCAGCTTGAGGTCCAACCTGATAGTTTTCCCGTTGCGTGTCCTCAAGCTGTTTGAGCAGCACGCGGTTCTCATCCGCGACTTTGCTGAACTGGTTTTTGGTCTCTGCAAGGGCTTTCTTTTTTCGTTGGTTCCTGCATTATGGTATATGCAACGAGTGGTCAACATTAATTAGGACTTCAGCAGTTTGCAGAGTGTCCGCGGACAGTGCCATGCAGACTTACTCCGCGAGGATGACATATTGCGTGGCTGTCAGCTCCGTGGAAACCTCATCGTGACTCGCCATCCTTGCTTATCGCCTGCCAGAAGTGGCCGTCACAATGTCGCGAGCAGACTTCGAGCTTTGTGCAAGCTCCAAACTGTGTCAGTACAACATGTGCTAACTATACAAAGATAAGAGTTTCGTAGCTCGGGCACGGAGGCCGCGTTCTCTGGGTTTGAGGCAGTGTCCTGAAGTCAGTGTTTGTTCGTTTCTTTGGAGAATGGACGCGCAGCAAAGACTACTTCAATGAAACGTCTAAATCAGGTTACGCGACACTAGTGTGGGCACGGTCAATCTGGGGCGCACACGAACCCTAGGCAGCAAGAATCGGGACTCCCGGCCCAAAAGCCCGCGCAGCGCTCAGCAAACCATTCCGAGTCTGGCCGTACAACGTGCGCATAAGATGCACCAACAATAACCAGAACTCCCCTCCCACATCCTCAAGGAGCCGACTACGGTACTCTCAATTTGCAAGCGGTGTTCAGGGCAAGTGGAGGGATCATTCGCATTCACACAACGATTGCGATGTGCACTGCGTCCTATGCGCCACCTCTGGCCGGCCCTTTGCCGCACGCCGCCTTGTGCCCCGCCTTCCAGTGCGCCACCTGACACGCCCGGCAGCAGTATGCCGCCGCGCCGCCGCACCCCGAACACGCCTTGAATGGCTGCTCCGCCTCGCAGTCGCCCTCAAGCTCGATGCAGGCGGGGTTGGAGCAAAGCCGCGGCAGCTGAAGCCGAAGTCGGGCCTCACTCAGCGGTAGCAACCAAGACCTCGGCAGCGCACCCGCCCAGCTTTTCCGCTGGTCTCCGACGGCCGCACACAGCCTGTTGCTCAGTTCCTGCCAATCCTCCTGCCCACAGCCCCCTTCCACCATCGCTGCCAGCTCCTCGAACTCCTTGAGGTATGCAGGCCGCGCACGACGGCCGCCAACAAGCAGCGTGGCGCAGGCTGACATCAGCGTCGCCTGCATTACCTGCCCCCAAGGCTTCACTGCCGCCGCGGCGCGTCTCCTGGAGGAGCTGCCTGATGCTGCGCGTGACACCCATAACCGCGCATCCGCCGGCGAGAGCGCAGCAAAGGCGACACACGTGTCGATGGCCTTCGCAAAGTCGCCCAAGTCTGACACCTGCGCGCCGGCGGCAGATCGCACGCTCCTCACCGACTCCATGAACTCGCCGGCCCGCAGGTCGTGCAAGATGAAGTCCCGGAGCGCCGGGTCCCAACAGCTGCTGCTGCCTCTACAGTCGCTCGTGCCTGCAGCGGCAGCAGTGTTTCTCGCGCTTGTGCTGCTGGTGCCTGGACCGCCGCCGATGTCGCCGCTGCTTTCCACGACAAAGCACTGCTCAACCAGCAGCAGCAGCCAGCGGCAGCAGCATCTCTGCATCTGCAGCATCCACTGCCAGCTTCCCCAGACGTCCGCCTCCAGCAAACTGCCGCCCTCCCTAGCAAGCTGCCCGACCTCCTCCCGCACGCTCACGGCTACGCACTGCATCACCGGCGGCAGCCACTCGCCCACCACGAGAAACGTCATCGCCGCCATGCGCGCGCTCCGACAGCACCCCTGCAAACCGCTGCTGCTGCTGCCCCTCTGCCGCCCCTGGCGGCGGCGGCTGGCCGGGATCACTACTACCAGAAGCGCCGCCGCCGCTGCTGGCATGGTCACCCACTGCGCTTTCTCTCGCACCCGCTGCAGTTGCAGCAGTTGCTAGCTGCTGCAAAAGGTACTCCAGGGTGGTGACCGCCAGGCGCAAGCTGACGTTGGTGTCCGTGTCGCGGGACGCAGTGTGCCAGAGGACCTTGCCGATGGTGACGATGAGGGAGGCGGCTTCGCGGGCCGGCGCGGCCTCCAGCAGCTGTGCAAACGCTGCCGGCCTCTTCGCCAGCACCTCCAGCCCTTCTACCAGCTGAGCGTGCGCGCCAGTGGGCGCCCTGCCGGCACGACGAAGCGCGGGCACAAGCAGCCGTGGCAGCAGGCCAGCCGACAGCGCCGCCTGAATGCCCACAGGCAAGCCTGCCCGCGACTGCCGCTGCTCGGAAGCAGATAGTTGCTCCCGCGGCCCTGACGTAGCGCCGCCCGGCGAATGTTGAAGGGACCTCAGTCCTAGTTTAAGGAGTCCTTCTGCTTGTTTTATCTGGTACTGTTTTGCGTCACACAGCGCTTTGCTAACCAGCAACGACAGCTGGCGCCACCACCGCTGGACCATTGCAGCAGAGTAGCCGCCCGCCCACACGCCGTCATCAGGACCCGCGCCACCAGCGCCGCCACAAGCTGCTGTCGGCGCCAGGATCTCTTGTGCGCTCCCCGTAAGTGCGGCAAACCCGAGCCCAAGGGACCTCGAAGTGGATAACACTCCGCGCGGCGGCGGTCCGGCATCGCAGTTGCTGCCGTCTCGGAGCCACGCCCACGCCGCTGCAAGCCCAGGAACAGCCGCCGCCTTCTGCGCCGCCGCGCCCTTGGGCTCCCGGTCCTGCTCGGCTGCATGATAGGCTGCGGATGCAGCCGCCACGTCACCAATCCGAAGCAACACCTGCAGCGCCGCCTGGTGCGGCAACATGCGTGAAATGCTGGGCTGCTGCTGGTTCTGCTGCTGCTGGTCGTGGTCAACATGCGCAGCCGCGCGTGATCCTGCGCCGCCGCAGGTGTGAGCACCTGATGATGCCGCACCGGACGCCGCAGCCGCGGGCAGTGCTGCCTCATCTCTTGCCCGGGCCAGCTCCAACGCTACCGTCGCCATGAGCGCGGAAAGTAATGATATTGCCGCATCGCCATGCAAACCAAGGCGCCGCAACAGAGCCGTTGCCGTCAGTTGAGTCGCCACGCAGAACCTTCATCGGCACCGCCGCCAGCAGCTATGCCGACGTGCCGTAGCTGCTGCCGCCGTCCACCGCGCACGGATCCGCCAGGCCCAGGGTGAGGGCCGCTAAGCACAGCGACGGCCCTGACAACACCCGGAGCTTGTGTGCGGCGAACCTGGAACACGCGGGCGTCCCGCACTCAGCGTCCGTTATGGCCAAGTTGAGCCTGCGAGTGAGAAAGGGAGCATGGTGAGGGGGACAGGTAAAAAGTCGGAATAATACATGGCGGCCCGCCCAGTGGGTGCTTGATGGCACTGTTTGCGCACCGCACGGCACGACTTACGACGCGACAGAGGACGAAAGGTTGCACACGAAAGCACCTCCTCCTGGTACCGCCTGCGTTTGCCAGCAACAAACAAACGGTTATCCAAACACCTCGCGTGCCTACACAGTCCACGTCTCACACATCTAGCCCCCAAACCGTCCCCCCCCCTGTGCGCTCTTGTGTCCCTGAGTTCGGTCTTACAAAATTTAAGACTTGAAGCTTATGGATGGCTACCCCACGTGGCTACCCCCACCGCCTCACTTGTACAGCTCAAGCGTGGTGCCTTCGGGGCGGAGTTCAAAGCTGCAGGCCGCGGGCAGCGGGTTGACGGTTGCGTGGTACAGGCTTATCCCGGCTACGTAGCACGCGTAAGCTTCCTTCACGGCATCTCGCAAGCCATCGGCGGTCGCAGAACTGGCGGCAGCGGGACAGCCGTCCTCCTTCTCCTGCTGCTGCTGCTGCACGGCTGCGAGCGCCGCCGCCGCCTGCCACGCCAGGGCCTGGAAAGTGTCCATGCGCAGCACCGCCAGCGCCATGCGCAGGGGGCCATCGGGGGCAACCACCGCGAACGCTGATAAGATGTAACCCGTGACCAACAGGCTGCAGCTGTAGCGCAGCGACAGCAGAGCCTTGTGGTCAAGCCCACACCTGCGGGGTAAGCGGCGGCAAGGGCAAGCGGCTCATCTCATGGATTCACGCCCAAACCCGAGGCTCTAGAAGATCCGTTTCAAGGGGCGTAGGGGCGGTAGGGGCGATAGGGGTGGTAGGGGTGGTGGGGTCGCTGGGAGCGGTAGAGGCGGTAGGGGTGGTGGGGTCGCTGGGAGCGGTAGAGGCGGTAGGGGTGGTGGGGTCGCTGGGAGCGGTGGGGTCGGTAGGGGCGGTGGGGGCGGTAGGGGTGGTGGGGTCGCTGGGAGCGGTGGGGGTTGTTGGGAGCGGTAGGGCCGGTGGGGTTGGTGGGGTCGCTGGGAGCGGTCGGGTCGGTAGGGGCGGTGGGGGCGGTTGGGTCGGTAGGGGCGGTGGGGTCGGTAGGGGTGGTGGGGGCGGTAGGGGTGGTGGGGGCGGTAGGGGTTGCTGGGAGCGGTAGGGCCAGTAGGGGTGGTGGGGCCGCTGGGAGCGGTGGGGGCAGTGGGGGCGGTAGGGGTTGCTGGGAGCGGTAGGGCCGGTAGGGGTGGTGGGGCCGCTGGGAGCGGTGGGGGCAGTGGGGGCGGTAGGGGTTGCTGGGAGCGGTAGGGGCGGTAGAGGCGATAGGGGTGGTAGGGGTGGTGGGGGTTGCTGGGAGCGGTAGGGCCGGTGGGGGTGGTGGGGTCGCTGGGAGCGGTGGGGTCGGTAGGGGCGGTGGGGTCGGTAGGGGTGGTGGGGGCGGTAGGGGCGGTGGGGGCGGTAGGGGTGGTGGGGGCGGTAGGGGTTGCTGGGAGCGGTAGGGCCAGTAGGGGCGGTGGGGCCGGTGGGGGCGGTGGGGGCGGTAGGGGCGGTGGTGTAGCAGTATTGCCGGTAAAAGGACTTGATGACTAGCCAGAGACAGCTTGCGGAGTTATCGTGGAGTTGTGAAGGTTTCCCGCCACAGGTGGGGGTTGCTGGGAGCGGTAGGGCCGGTAGGGCCGGTAGGGGTGGTGGGGTCGCTGGGAGCGATGGGGTCGGTAGGGCCGGTAGGAGTGGTGGGGTCGCTGGGAGCGGTGGGGGCGGTGGGGGTCGCTGGGAGCAGTAGGGGCGGTAGGGGCGGTGGGGGTTGCTGGGAGCGGCAGGGGTGGTGGGGGCGGTAGGGGTGATAGGGGCGGTGGGGGCGGTAGGGGTGGTGGGGTCGCTGGGAGTGGTGGGGGTGGTAGGGGTCGCTAGGAGCTGTAGGGGTTGTAGGGGGCACTAGGAGTGGTGGGAGCGGTAGGGGCAGTAGGGGAGCGGAGGGGGCGGTGGGAGCGGTAGGAATGAGGCGCTGGTGCCATCAGGAGCGATTAGGGCTATTAGTCGAAATGTTGATAAAAAATTTCCCTAGTTCACTAGTGGTTTCACTATAGGAAACTAGTACCCTAATTGTCCAACCCTCCTGAAAAAGCCTAGATTGGTCGCGCCGTCAAGTCGTTCCGCCGCAACCTTATCGCGTGTATGACACGCGCAAGTTCCCTCTGGTCCCCGTTAGCCATCGCGTCCAACATTGACGGCCCAGAAAATATTGTGGCCTTAGCCCCCGCCAGACGCACCCATCACCCATGAGCGCGCTGCCCCCGCCCTGCATGCGTGCGCCAATGGCACTGGCCTTTCCTAGCGCGTCAGTGACCGTGGGTGCTGCGCCAGACACCCAGTCTGCCGCCTTGCTGACCCCCTTGGCGAAGAGGGCGATCTCTGGCTGGCCTGCGGCGAGGGCAATGCCACTCATGGCGTTTGCGACAGGGCGTGCAAACTGCGCCACCTTGCGCACAGCAGGTGCGGTAAAGTCAGCCGCCTTGCGAATGGCGTCACCAACGCCGCCAATTGCGCATCCTGCGAGGGAGCGTGCCTTGCCAAGCAGCGCGCCGAGTCCCATGGTTTGTTTTGTCAAGGTGCGAGATATTTTGGGGTCACTGAGCACCATCAGCCTCATGTCATCTCATATGCGCGCCACGCTGCCGCTGAGGTTGTCCACTACATCGTCTCCCTCCATGTAGGTGATGCGCAGCGTCAGGCACCAATCGTACTGCAGCTCTAGTGCGCGGCCCGTGTCGTCAGTCACCCAGAGAGAGTCGGGGGTAATGCTACAGCTGTGGGCCTGCCTCCGACCCCGGCCCGATACACGGCCTCTGCAGCCTACCAGACTCTGGACTGGCGAGAGCGCTCACAAAAGCAGCGCTAGAAACCCAAACCCACGGCTGACCTGCCCTGCCCGCGCACAGCAAGCCTAGCCGCGAAACGAGAAACGCCTCCCTATGCTCTCCTGAGCCCACAGGGCCAGGCGGTGTGGAGACAGCTCGCGCATCTAAAACCTGAAACTGAAACCCCCGACAAGAGACAACCCGAAGACGAGCGACCCACGCTCCCCTGGGGGCTACCTACGCCTGGGAACGCACACGTCATCCCTCTGTTACTCATCAGCATTCAGCAGGCCACACATAGCAAGAGGGACTGCGCCGGCGAGAACGCTCAAAGCCGCCGCACCTAGCCGCCAAAGCTACAGCCCAAACCGCCACCACAATCGAGTCACCGCAGAGGAAACAAGCACGCAACCTAGCGCCTACCCGCCACCACAAGGGGCGTGAACGTACGTCACCGTCAACGGTACCACCCCCCACACATACACACACAAACCGCGTCTCATCTACATTCTATCTAGCACCGCTGACATGCAGCACTTGCGAGCTGTCAAGGCTTGACTAAGCAGGTTGCTGAACCTTAATGCGCCCGCCCTGCACAGCTAGCAGGGGGTGCGCCGTGCCTACCTCCCTCCACCCCTTCCTGGGCACCCCTAATCCTGCGAAGTCCTGTAGCCGCCTCCAAAACCCTGTCACCGCTTCCGCTTTAGCGATTTCTACCGGCTCAGTAGCCCATGCATGTGTGGGCGTAGGTGCACTATTCAACGTCAATGCTCTCATTTTAGATGATGGCAGCTGGACATGCCGCAACCATGTGAGTCTGCAATTCCGCCGCACTCCACCCGACAGGTATTGCCACGAAAGAATTCACCACGTATCCACACATGTTGTGGATGGAATCCGTTATTTCCTCCAGTGCCTTCATGCACACACAGTCACCACGAAAACGCCCTCGCGTCTCGTCATGCGGATGACCCAGCACCCGCCGTCAGCGCCTCACCCTCGGCGCCAGCGCCCCCTGGAAACTGGACATCCAGAGCCCAGCCAAGCGCAGTGACCAGCGCTTCCCACTCCTTGCAGTACATGAACCACCGCGCGAGTATGCCTGCTCCGATGCCCTGACTGCTCTGCACAAACTCCCAGGACAACGGTTGCATGCCCGTCACGGCCTTGATGTCGGCAGTCAGCCACATCAGGTTGGCACATGCGTCTGCTGGAGGCGGCGCGCCATGCCACGCCGCCAGCACCACCTGGCCGGAAAAGATGAGGGCCGTCACAACCAGCGGCCAGCGATCGCCATGGAGGGCCACTGTGCCGATGAAGGTCGTCAACGGAGCCCACACGAGGAACCACAGTGCCACTCGCAAGGCAGCCTGAGCCGAGCGTAGGACCGCCATGAGAAGCCCGTGCGGTCCGGGGACGCCGTCAGCCCACGGCGATGACATGTGGCCCCACGCTGCCGCCCATACAATTGTGACGGTGTGCAAGCCGCGGCGCCAGTACCGCATGCCCAGGAGCCACATCGCCGTTACCGCCACAGCCGCTGCTCCAAGCCACCAAACGAGCCACCAGGCCCACGCGAGCAGTGCGGCGATGCCTGCCGCCACAACCAGTCACAACACCTTCTTTCCCGGGGGAACTGCCGTTGTCAGGGCCTGGACGTATGGCACGTTGGCAAGGGCAAAGTTGTGTACAGTCAAGGTTTGGTCACGTGAGCAGGAGGATTTCCTGGAGGCAGATTGCGAGCAGGCTTTCGTCCCAGCAAATAATAGCCAAGCGCGCAAGGCCCGCCGCGCACGCTGCAACCGACAGGCAGCCAACCAGCTAGGATGTGGTACTCTCCGCCGCGGGCTTACCGTCCACCGGTGTCGCAGCACAGACCAGTCCGTTTGGTTGCGCTGAGCCAGCATGCCCTGCATAGCCGCCAGCATCTTCTTGTCGCGCACCTCCAGCTTCTCCTCCAGAGTCTGCTCCAGCTGCTCCTTCGTTAGCACCGCGGGCAGGTCCTCCGGTGGCAGGGCGGAGCTCTGGGCCGGCAGCACTGCAAAAACACGAGGGCAGGGGCTGTGTCGTGCACTACGCTCTAGTTCTGGGCCAGCGGCACTGCAGGACAAAGACAGGTGCTGCGACGTGCACTTCACTTATTATACAGAGCTCCACACACGTTCAGAACTGCTCGGGGCTCCCAAACGAAAAGCCAGGGCCCGCAGGGAAAGCTTACCGGTGCTTGCGGGTGCAGTCGCGTTCGTCGCGAAGCCAGTTTTGGCACCTGCAAGATTTATCGACGATTATTAATTAACCACATGCCAAGGCCCCGCCCCAGCTTCGCAAAAGCCCTACTGAAGCATGGTCGAGATCGCCTCGCGTTGTGGCGCACACAGGATATTCACACACCTTGAATGGCCAGCTTCAGCACAGTCTGCTGCCGATCATTGAGCGACGCGTACGCCGACGAGAAGGGGTCCAGCGAACAGAAGAGCCTGCCAGCCTTTTGCTTATCAACTTCCCATCCCTGCTGATATAGAATATCAATTATCGGTTGAATGGAAGTGGGGTCGTCTTCCTCGTTCGCCCACACCAGGGCGTCGCGAATAGTTGGAGCGCTCTCCTGAGTACTGGCCATACTTGACGCGCTCTTGTTTACCATATCATCGAGTGCAAAGTTCCTGAGCCAAGATGCGCAAGTTTGTCTCTTTACCTCGAATTCCCCAGAGCCAATGCCATCTGTACCTTCGAAATGTCGCCGCAGGTCCATGAGGCCCGCTTGCGACCCCTTCGCCGCCCGGATGACGCATCAGTCGCGCGCATTCATTGCGCAGGGGAAGCCCCTGCCTGCCCTTGATGTCACACAACTACACAAGGTACTTGCCAAACCGCGCACATCAGGTTGCGCCACGGTGAGCGCCAGAGCGCCGCTCAACGCTGCTTGATTGCGGCTGTAGCATGGCACCTAGCACCGTACGGCAGGCCTCATGGAGTTGGCAAGGGGCAAGAAGGCAAGTTCCCGGTAGTGTCCGAAGCCCCCCATATATCCAAAAATACGAGCAGGCACCGTACGGCAGGCCGCTCCATACCCAGCGAAATCCGGATCATGTGCACTACCGTCCAGCCGTCCTGCTCAGAGCACATTCCTCTCTTCCACTCCTTCCTCGCTGCAGCCGCCTAAGCGCCTACGCACAGCAGCATGAACTGCCGCGCCACCGAGTCGACGCTTCCGGCATGCCAGGATCCCGATTCCGAGCGCATGCCCCCGCCCTTCCTGCCCGCCTTGTCTCGGCCCCCTACCGGTAACACTCCCTCACGCTCGTTCACTCCAACAATCAAACTCGCCGCCTCCGCAGGTCTGCAGCCCCCCTGGTTTAGTTTGGGCTGGTAACCACAACCCCCTCAGTCCACGTCAGGAATACACTACCCCCTCAGTCCACGTCATGGTAGGCCATCAGGAAGGTGGACCGCAGCGTGGTGGCGGCCTCCAGCGCCGCCGCGCGCCCCACCCGCCGCGGGAACACCATGAAAACGTCCACGGCGCCGTCCACGGCAGCCGCGCTGGCGCCGCCGCCTCCCGCTGCACCGGCGACGCCGGCAGCACCCGGGCCGGCCGCGCCAGTGTTGCCGCTGCTACTCCTGTCCAGCAGCGCAAGCAGCCGCGCACCTGCAAAGTTTCCCCCAGCATAATCACGTGAATAGAAACATGGCACCGCAGGACGCATGCACGTGTGAGGACCACATTGATGGCCTGCGAACGGCAGCAAGGTGCCGCCTGACGCGTCAGCCCCACCCCACCTCTTCCCTATTACTGTAGCATCTTCCACACCTTCAATAACGGAGTGGATCTCCTCGTACGGCATCTCCTCCAGCTCCAGCGGCTGATCCGGCATCTGGCCCCACGCCGCTCCTCCTGCAGCGCCGCCCTCGCCACCCGCTGCCTCCGCCTGCGCACCGTTGGCGCCTGATCCGCCGCCTCCGCCGCCGCCTCCGCCCCCGCCGCCTCCGCCCCCGCCGCCTCGGAACAGGCTCTGCAGCCGGCTGAAGCTGGCGACGGGTGAGTTGGGGCTGCTGATGGACAGGTGCCGGAGGGCGGGCGGCATGGAGCCGCCCAGGCGCGAGATGGGCGTGCCCGGCGGCTTGCCGGCGGGCGTAGGCGGCGGCGCGCCATGGCCAGGCGGCGACATGAGTGGGCCAGAGGCCTTCTGCAGGGACATAATTGTAATACGGCATATGGCAACAAGCATTCTAGCCTGCAAACGCTACAATGCAAGCAAAGATAAGCTGCGCCTGAGCCCTTGCCATGCGACCAGGTGCTCACCTGCGTGCCTGCTCCGCCACCTCCGCCGGCCGCAGCTCCGCCCGCGGGCGCTATCCCCGCCGGCCCGTGCAGCGCCGCCCTCAGCGCCGCCGGCAGCTGCGGCCAGGCCTGCAGCACGAACGAGACCAGCGTGTCCACTGCCGAGCGGAAGAACAGCTGCAGCCCATCGCCACCGGCCGCCAGCGGCTCCTCACGGTGCGCGGATGGCGGCCTGTGGGTGTCCGGGAGCGCAGAGGCGCGGGCGGGTGTGAAGACAAAACGTTTGGGAGATGGATGTGATTATTGCGAAAGGGCAGACGACTCAGTCATGATTATTGTAGAACGCATTGGCCCATGCGTGATGCACCGTGTCCACGCCAGCTGCACAACACATTGAGGCGCTGCGGCCGCCCCCTACCCCCGCCTGCCGCCACCCCCGCCCGCACCTGTACGACATGCGCGACAGCATGGGCGAGGGCGAGGTGCCCATCTGCTTCCGCAGCGTGGGCGACATGAGCGGGTTGAAGCCCTGTGCGTGCAAGAAGGTGGGTGCGCGGGTCCGTTTGGGCGGGGGGATGGCTCAGAACTCACGTTGGCAGAATGCAGCAGTACTGACGCAACGCGTCATCGCCGGCCAGTCCGCCGGCCTAGCCCAGTGGCTAGGCCAGACCATAACCCGGCCTCACCTGCTGCAGCGCGCTGCCGCTGTGGCCCCATAGCAGCGTGGCTGCGGGCGGGGAGTGCTCCACCACTAGCGCCAGGTCAAAGGTGATGGTGGAGAACTGGGGCACCGGTGGGCTCAGCCACACAGGCGTCTGTGGAGGGTTGGGGCAGGGAGTATGCGGGGGCGCGGCGGTGGCGGGAGCCGGGGGTGGCTTGCGAGGCGCCGGGTGCGTGCCAGAAGTTCCCGCCGCAAGCTCGTGGTGAGTCGCGGTGTGGCGAACGAACTGACCTCTAGGACGTGCACGGAGCTCTGCAGGATGGCCCGGATGTCCTGCTCGCATGTCTGGGGTTGTTGCCAAAGCATGCAAATCGATCGGGGTAGGAGCGGCAAAAGGGTTAAGGCTTCGACCAGATTGGAACTTGCGTGTTGCTGTCTCCCCCGTGCACACCGCACACCGCATATACCTGGAGCGAGGGCGGTGAGGAGGCGCTCGAGTCGAAGAGGACCAGCAGGATGATGCCTGAGGGCATGCGTGTGGCAGCGGAGGCAGCACAACACAGGAGCATTGGAGCGTCAAATTTGGTTTCACCTTAGACCAGCGGGTCCAACCCATGCGCCTTCTTTCGCTTGACAGTATTTCCTTTCCACCGCTGCGCCCCGCCCGCACGTCCGCTCACCCTCCGCCAGCGACAGCCACTTGAGCTTCAGAGGCGCCTCGTGCTGCCGCCGCGCCACATGCAGCGGCAGCTCGCCAGGGCCGTCACCCGACTGGTATGTGGTGGTGGTGGCGGTGGCGTGTGAAGCACCGGGGCAGCAGGCAAACAGAGTATCAGGCAATCGGGCAGTCAGGCAACCGGGCAGTTGAGGCAGGCGGTCAGCACGAGAGGAGTGCATTTAGAGAGCCTTGCAAGCAGGCACGAGGCCCCAACCGTAACCCACAACCTCCACCCACCTGGTCCAGCTGCGCCATCTGCACTGCGAACTGCTGCACCATCATCTGCTCGCGCGGCAACAGGATGGACCACCAGCCTGCGTTTGTAGGCGTTGGAGCACTGGTAAGCCACATGAGCCAGCGGCGGTCAGGTCAACAAGCAGACCCGCAGCTGATGGCGAAAGCCTCCACAACCACCCAGCTGCAACAACACAAAGCAGGAAGGCGCCCCCCCAATACCTCCGTGCCCATATTCCAGCACACCAGAACCCGGGCGTGCACACACAGCCGGAGACCCTACTACTGCGCCGCCCTGCCCTCACCATGCGTCGCGGCCAGGTAGTGTCCCTCGCTGACCAGCGCGGCGTGTGCGCCCGCCAGCGACCCCACCACCCGGCCCAGGCCCGTCACCAGGCCCGCCTTGTCGCGCAGCGGCAGGCCCAGCACCTTTTGGCACGGTGCAGCAAGGGGGGGAGGAAATTAGAAGGCTCCAGGTTTCATTGCCCCAGAGCCTCTACTGGCGGCAGCACTGCGGTCGCTGGCCATGCTGCGTGGTGAGGTCCGCACATCGCTCCGTGCACTGTCTGCACCGCGCCCCGTACGGCCTTGCGCTGAAGGCCACCGTCACGGCCTCCTAGTGCAGCAAACCCTTTTCCCTGCACATGCATCCCTGCCCCCGACCCTAGCAACTAAACTAGCACCTGCGGCACGGGCAGCAGGATGCAGGGCACCAGCGTGTCGTCCGCGATAAGCGAATCCACACACGCCAGGACGCCGGGCGCTGCAAGGGTGCAGGGCGGAGGCAATGGGTAGCCCGCAGGTCGGGGGATGTAAGGGGCTTGCAAAGGGTGCACCAGTGCGAAGCGCGTCAGCTGCTTGGAGCCGAAATTTCAGTGCCCCATGGACGCTTGCCCTACCTCTGAGCTTCTTTTTGAGGCCATCGATTTTGGCCGACGTATCTAATACAAGGGCCGTCGAGCCCAACAAAATCAGCAGCGCATCGTAGAGCGTCTGCAATAAGTTGCAAAGGAAGACTCTGAGCTTGACGACACGGTACGATGCTGCCGCCGCCTACTTACTGCCTACCCGCTACCGCCCACGCACCTGCAGGTGCAGCTGCAAGAGCTCCGTCTGGAGCAGCAGGTTGCTAGTGATGAGCACGAAGAGCAGATAGTTATCGAACCTGTTGTGAAAATGCACGTGTAAACATGCCCGAAGTGACAGGCGTGCGTGTGCGTGCATGAGCTACCAACAGCCAGGCTGTCCCCCGGCGCCCCCCTGTCGCCAGAGCCTCACCGCCGGTAGACAATCCGCACGTTGGTGCTCGATATGACACGAAGCTCGTGTCCCGAGTTCTGTGTGTAGGTTGCGATAGAGCTGAGCAGCCCCACGGTGGGGAAGCTGGGCGTCTGGATGTCACCCTGCGCCCGGGTGAGCAAGGAGCGCCCACCCTCCTCCAGCACGCAGAATAGTTGTGGCATTCCCTACGTCCATTTCATGTTCTACATTCTAAAGAACAATGAATCAGGATGACCCGCGCCAGTGAGTTTGGTCTCAGCATCGTGTATTTCTCTGTGACGAGTCAATGGATGACTTGAGCGATTCAGCGGTATGGCAGTAGATGCATTGTGCCTAAATGTACAATATAAGAAGCCTGATAACGCTGTCACTCTAGGTCCCATGCCAAATCGGATCCGGAGTTTTGCAGTCAGCTTGAAGCGTTGACCAGTGGGCAGTCTAGCATGCATGGTTGCTCATATTCAAAATGCTGCTCCTTCCAGTTAGTTTTTCTATCGATATGGGGCTCCTGGACTGCGCTGTCTGCGACTCCCCGGCCGCGCTTGAGTCCAGGCTCGCTCTATCAAACGAATAACTAATGCATCTGCGTGATACAGCTCACAAATTCATGAAATGGCAGACCTGCTGTTTGCGCAAAGTTCGCTTCATGAGGAGACGACTCGGCTGGGCGAGACTCTCCGGACGCTCTCAGCGGGTGATAAGCAGCGGCAGGAGGAGATTGCAGAGCTGAATGAGCTGCTAGCGCGTGTAAAGCGCCACAGCCTGGGCTCGCGGACTTCGCCGCGCAAGGCACGTCGTAGCGCGGCCGTGGGACGGGTTGGGGGCCACGCTGAACCGGGACGTGGAGTTGCTGGTCCAGACCAGGCACAAACGTCTGGCACAGAAGACCACGCCTTTATTGCGCAGCGTCTAAGCTCTTCCCGTATGCCGGTATGCGCACAGGCTGCCCAGCGATCGCCTAGGCACGGCTTCGCAAGCAGCTCGGATGCAGGGCACCCACCTGTGGAGCTGAGCCCAGGTGGCCGCTCGGCGGTGCCCCGTGTCGTGGAGTCAGGCCTGGGGGCCCTGTCCTCAGCCAACAAGACGCTCTCGGCATTCCAACATCAGGTGCGGCACCGTGACTGGACGTGCGCCCAACATACTACCTTAGCTAATAACTGCAGCCGACTCCCTGAACCATATCAGGGCTGTTGAAGTGACAGCATGCCACCCTCCCTGCCTTGCAGCTTGACTCGGGGCTGACACAGCTTCAGCAACAGGCCGACCAGGCGCGGCGTGCGGGCTCTAGCGTGCGGGCACACGTGGATATGCTGCAGCAGCTGGTGTCACCCGGCAAGCCTGGCACGACGGCCCGCGCGGGGGCTCAACTGCCGTCGATGGCGGGGGACACGGACGAGGCGGAATCGCTTCTTCGGGTGCTACAGGTGGGATGGCGGACCAACAATGATGCTGCTTGAGTGCTGCTCAGGCGGTGACGATGGTGCTGAAAGTAATTTTGGGCGCTTATGTTAACATGTACATGTTCCGTTGGCTACGGCCATATATGCAACGCTCAGGAGGCGGCACAGCAGCGGGCGGCGGCGGAGTCCGCCCTGCGCTCGCCGTCGCCGCGGGGTGGTGCTGGCGCTGGCGTTGACAGTGACGCCGGGAGGGCGGCTTGGGGCGAGGCAGACATATTCTCCTTCTTCAAAGCGCTGGATGCCGCTGCTGGCTCGGCCTCGGCACAGCGTGGACTGGCGAAGGACTCGGCAGGTCAGCCGCCAGCACACCGTGTGTCACGTGACACGCTCGGCGGCGCCGCTCCAGACCAGCAGCAGGACACGCGCCCCAAGCCGCAGCACCGCCCTCAGGGCGAGGCGAAGGAGTCGCGTCATGAAGCTGCTGAACTCCAGCGGTCTGTCGAGGAATTGGAGGTGAGTTGGCTCGAAAGCTGCAAACCGATCCTGATAAGATGCCTAGGCTTATTCTGTTGGGGGCTGGTTTACGCCGCAGGCGCACCGCAACGAGCTACACGCACAGCTAGAAGACGTGTCATCCAAGGTGCGTCTCTACGGTCCTGCACTCGCTTTCAGGTGCCCCGTGATTAATGCCGCTCTTGCACCGCAAACTGCACGGGCGCTCCCATCTTGCCGCCATCTCTGTCCTGCTCGGGTGTTTTTTGCATGCGAAGGTGGACTGCTCCACCGTGGAGCTGCAGGCGCTGCACACCCAGGTGGCGGCGGTGCGGGCGGAGCTGGCGGCGCAGCAGTCCCATCTGCAGGTGAGGCTGAGGCACCGCTGTGGACGGAGGTGCACGAAGCGACGGGCACAGCGAAGGACACAGCATATCCGCGCTGGGCGCTGACGATGAGCTGCTTGCGCGCAGGCTGTACATGCTCAGCAACAGGCGGCGGACCAGAGCCTGCAGGGCAAGCTGGAGCAGCTGCGGCAGCTGGATGGCCTCATACAGGTGTGCCGCCTGCGTGTCCGTGCACATTCATACTGTATACCTTTATCGAGCTTGATGGGCTGTGGCAACACCTAACGTAAGCTTGGTCGTCGCCACGACTGCCACCGTGCCTGTAGGCCAGCACTGCCCAGCTTATTCAGCTGGAGGCCAGCATTGCAGCCGCCACTGCCGCCGCAGCGAGCGCGGCCTCCGCTGCGCCGCCCCCCGGCACAGCGGAGTCCGCTTCAGGCTCAGCTGAGGGCGCGTCCAGCAAGGCGGCGCTTCGTGGGCACCGCTTCAAGCGCCGCGTCAAACGGCACCTTGCGACGGTCAGGTGCGTCCGCCATTACAGCTGCTCGCCGCGGTGTACTCTCAGCGTAAGCTGCATGCAAGGCTCACACCTTCATGCTGCACCGCAGGCGCTCACACTCCTGCAGCGACCTTGCAGCCGCCGCCGCGGCAGCTGCAGCGGCTGGCGCGGAGGATGCCTCCAAGGCTACTGGACAGCAGGATCCCACGGCGGCGGGGGCGGCGGCTGGCGAAGCGGCCGCGACCACCGGCAGCTCCCCCGCTCGAGGTGGCCCAGGGCTGCTGTCCCCAGCCGGTGCGGAGCCAGTCTACTCGCCAGCCAAGGCACAGCTGGTGCAGCTGCGCAAGGAGCTGCTTGCGGTCACCGCTGAGCACAGCAAGGTGAGACAACCTTCACCATTCATGTATGAACACATGCTGCGTGTTCTCGTGCTCACCGGCTTCACGCCTACGCTGCAACTTGTCACTCGCACGCAGGCGGTGCTGCAGCTGGAGCAAGAGCGGCACGCGGGCATGGCCCAGCAGTGTGAGCTCACGGCGCTGCGCCAGACGCTGCGCTCCCACAAGTCCCTCGCCATCACTACGTCCTTCGAGGGCGGCAGCGGCGCGTCAGCCTCCTCAGCAGCTTCTGCATCTGCCGCAACCGCTGCCAGCGCCAACAGCTTCAGCTCCGCCGCCGCGGCCCTGGCGCGGGGCGGCGGCGGTGCCGGCACCAAGCGGCCGCTGAGCGTGTCTGTGTCGGGCATGGAGGAGCTGCTGGAGGAGGCGGCGGCCGACCTGGAGCAGCTGGAGGGCCACGTGAGCGCCGTGACGCAGCGGCTGCTGGGGCTGCAGGGCCAGAACCTGGAGCTGGCGCAGCAGGTGGCGGCGGCCTTGAGGCGGCGGGCTGAGGCGGAGGCGCAGGCCGGCGAGGAGCTGCGGCGCGCGCAGGCGCTGCGCGCTGAGGCAGACGGGCTGCAGCGGGCTATCGCCGCCAACCAGCACGCGTCTGAGCAGATGGGGGCGCAGCTCGCGGCCGCGCGCGCGGAGCTGGCGCAGCTGGAAACCGAGGTCGGGCGGCAGCGCGAGGACCTGCAGCAGGGCCGCGCGGCGCAGCAGGCGGCAGAGGCAGCGGCTCTAGAGGCGGAGCAGCGGCGCTTGCAGTCTCTGCACGCGTGGGAGGCAGCAGAGCAGTCACGGCGCGCGGCGGAGCACGATCTTCAGCAGCTGCGGCAGGATTTACAGCAGGTGGAGTTGCGCATGAAGCAGGTGGGTGCTGGTACGCGGGAGGCAGGCGGGCAGTGCATGGCGACTGACGTGTCCATATGCTGCTGGGGCGGCGACTGACGTGCTCATACGCTGCTGGGGCTACTGCGCGTAGGCGGAGACAGACGCGGAAGCGGCGCGGCAGGAGGCTGGTGGGCTCTTTGCAAGTGCCGAGCAGGCCCGCCGTGATGCAGCCGATTGTGAGCTTGAGTGCTCCCGGCTGCGGATGGAGGCAGCGCATGCAAGGGAGGAGCTGGATGCCTTGCGAGCCGAAGCGTCCCGACTGCAGGTGGCGCGCGTTGAGGCCGACGAGGTGGGTGCGTTTGCGCAACGGCGCCAGGATAGTTCCAAGCCGTGATGGTTGAGCGGTATGCTGACATGGTGGCCTTGGTGGGCTGTGGTGCAACGCAGGCGACACAGGCTGCAAGGAGGCAGCATGGGGAGGCGGAGGGTCTGCTGCAGGCCTGCACCGCGGAGCTGGAGCGTACTCGTGCGGAGCTGCAGCAGGCGCAGGCCGCCGCGCAGGAGGCGCAAGCGCACCTCTCCAAGCTGCAGCAGCAGCAGCAGGAGTTGACCAGCACCGCCGAGCGGCATGAGCAGCAGGCCGCCGCAGCGGAGCGCGGCGCCGCCGCGGCCCAGCAGGAGCTTGAGACCGCTCGTGAGCAGGCGGCTGCGGCGCGGCAGCAGCTGGCGGAGTTGACGGCTCAGCTGGCGGCCCTCCGCGGCGTGGCTGCGGCAGCAGGCCTTGCCCACCACGGCAGGAGCGGCGCCAGCGGCACGCCCAGCATGCAAGCCACGCCCGCCAGCGGGCTTGGCTATGCTCCGCCAGCTGGCGTTCCGCTTGCAACGATGCATCCGGCAGCAGCGGCGGCAGCGGCAGGGCACTATGGCGCAGGTCTTGGGCCCATGCCGCCGGCGTTGGACATGAGCGGCAGCTTCATGTCGATGGGCGGCGCCGTCAACCCCTTCGCAGCGCAGCAACACCTGTCCACCGTAGTGCAGCTGCAGGGCGAGATCGAGCGGCTGCAGGTGAGAGTCGGAGTCGGAAGGGACTGCCGGACTAGGAGGAGTACGCCGGCATGCATGCAGTAGATGCCAAACGGGACTCTCGCCACTGCCATGCTCTCACACAACCTTTCTGCATGTCTGCAGGTCGCTGCGGTGCAAGCCCAGTCACGGCAGCGCATGGCCGAGCAGCGCGCGGTGGATGCGGAGCAGATGTGCAGCGAGCTGCAGGCGCGGCTGAGCAGCCTGCGCGCGCAGCAGCAGCACACCGCGCTGCGAGCCGCCGATCTGGAGGGTGCAGCTGCGGCCGCAGCCGCGGCGCACGCACACGTTCCTACCTCGAACACGGCGAGCGCCGCCGCACACACGTGGCGACTCAAGGTGAGCTTTACTCAATCGTTTGCGCATGGCGCGCCTGCAGCTGGAGAGGGCCAGGCCCTACCCCTGGGTTTGCCTCGATGTGCATGACCTGGCAGTGTGGCTGGTTGTTGTGCCTTGTGCCTTCAGGCGGAGGGGCTGCAGCAGGAGCTGGACGCCTCACAACAGATGCTGGGGCGCTACAAGACGCGCCTGGTGGCTGCCCAGGAGGAGTGCACAGGACTGGAGGAGAGCCTGCAGCGCGAGAAGGCCGCGGCGGGGCGGCTGCGGCAGCAGGTTGAGGCCCTGCAACGTGAAGTGGCCGCAGCACCCAGCGCCGCCGTGGCTGTGCCGGCAGCAGTGCAGCCGGGCCTAGCTAATGGTGGGAAGGCTTCCGCAGATGCCCGGCAGCTCGAGGACGTGGCTGCGCAGGTCGAGGCGTCAAAGCAGGAGCTCCGAAAGCTGCAGACGCAGGTGCGTGCTTCTTGAAAGCTCACCTGGGTCTTCGGCTGCCAGCTGATTTCCTGATTGCTTTCCTTTCACCTAGCCCTCTCTCTGACATGGCTCTTCCGTCCGGCGCCCTGGTCCCCAGGTGTCGCGGCAGCAAGAACTGCACTCAGAGCTGCTGGAGGAGCAGGCGGGGCTGCGGCGGCAGGGCGCGGCGCTGCGGCAGCAGATGGAGGAGGCAGCAGGGCAGCTGGTGGCGCTTAAGGCACAGTATGAGAAAGGTGCGTGTAGTGTTAGCCGGCCAGAGACCTTACTCGTGAGACGCAGTGCCAAAGCTGTATGGGCGCTAGACCACGCGAGTTTTGAGTCTGCCGACTGCTGCGCGCAGGGAAGCTCAAGGTTGAGCAGCTCAAAACGCAACAGGCCAGTCTACAGGGCCGCGTGGACAGCCTCAGTGCAAAGGAGCAGGCGGCGCAGGCGCGCGTGGACGAGCTGCAGCGGAGGCAGCAATGTCTGGAAGCGACTGCAACGTCGCCGCCGTCGCAAACCAGCACAGCTTTAGACGGGGCCACTGCAGCTTCAGCACTCCGCACACAACTGGACGTCGTGCAGCAGGAGCTTGCGGCAGCCAAGGCCGAGCGGGATGCTGCTGAGCAGGCTCGTGCCGAAGTCCTCGCCAAGCAGCGAGCCAGCGCCGAGCAGGTGGCCCTGCTGCAGCATCAGCTGCAGACCGCAAAGCAGGCCGCAGCATCCGCTGAGGAGGCACTAGCGGAGGAGCGCCGCCGGCTGCAGCAGAGCCGAGCGGAGCTTGCGGCGTCGCAGGATGCTGCCTCCCGGCAGCGCCTGCAGCAAGACATCGAGCAGCTGCAGGCGCAGGTGAAGGAGCTGCAGGCAGCCAAGAGTGCGCCGGCAGACGCAGCAGCTGTGGCCGTGCCTGCGTCAGCAGGCTCAAAGCCTACCACCTTCACGCCTGCAAGCCCTCTGCAGCGGGACATTGGAGCCCTGGTGCTGCATGCCAGTGCCGAGGCCAGCACTCCCGCCTCACGTGGGCTAGTGGTCCGGAGGGAGCAATCGCCCGTGCCCGCGGTCTGGGAGGGCACACCGACTGAGCTGGCAGACGCCCGCCGGGAGCTCCATGCGCTGCAGCTGCGCATTGCCGTGGCGTGTGCCGACGAAGCGCGCTTGACTGCGGCCTGCGCGGAGCTGCGTCGCCAGCAGGCGGCGGCAGAGCAGGACGTGTCATCCCGGCGCCAGCAGGCAAGTGAATGGCAGGGTCGATGGCGGCGCCCACTTGCCGAGTATGCATCGCTCGCTTGCGTGCTGTAACACGGTGGTCTTCCTTCCCCGTTGCACAGGTGGCGGAGATGGAGCAGCGACTGGGCGCGCTGCAACTGCGGTCGGCTCAGGGCATAAACGAGGCGGAGGTGGCTGCCGAGCTAGCGGAGCTGCGGGACCAGCTCAGGACAGCACAGCAGGCAGCCCGCACGTCGGAGGCGGCCCTTGCAGAGGCTCAGCACAAGGCCAGCTTAGCCTGCATGCGGCTCGCCCACGCCGACGAACAGCTGAAGCTGCAGCAGCAGCAGGCTACGGCGCAGCTGGAGGCCCTGGCCGCCCGCCTGGCGGAGTCCCAGAACGCAGCGGATCGGGAGCGGCAGCAGGGCCAGAGCTTGGCGCGGCAGCTGGAGGAGGCCAAGACGGCGCTGCATCAGCAGGCCGCTGACCACAGCGCTGCGCTGCACGCGCAGGCGCAGGAGCAGGCGGATGCACTGCGGGTGCAGGCTCTGCAGCACGCTGCTGCAGTGTCAAGGCTTGAGTCGGAGGCTGCCGATGCCCGTGCGCAAGAGCGCGCTGTCGCAGAGGCGCATGCCAGCGAGCGCCTTAAGGCAGAAGAGCTGCAGGCGGAAGTGGTAGCGCTTGCGGCGCAAGTTGCGGAGGCGAGCAGCCGGGAGCAGGAGCTTGCGCAGCAGCTGGGGCAGGCGCAGCAGCATCTCGCAGCTGCGGAGGCCAAGGCATGCACTTTGGGAGCGCAGGCTGCAAGCCTATCGAAGCAGGTGGCGCAGCTGCAGGCGCAAGGAGCCGCAGACGCGCAGCAGCTGGAGCAGCTGCGCGGCGAAATAGCTGGGCTGCACGCGCTTGTGCAGGACGCCGGCGCTGCCCGGACGGCAGCAGAGGAGCGGGCTGGCCTTGTTGGCACGGCTGCTAATGCAGTACGCCATGAGCTGGCCGCAGCCCGCGAGGAAATGGAGAGGCTCACCGCCGAGCTGGCAGTGGCTATCCAGCAGCGGGGTGTGGAGTGCGCAGCTAAGGAACAGGCGCAGGAGGCTGCGTCTACGGTATTGGCAACTGCAGACGCGGCACAGCTGGAGACAAGCAACCTTCGAGATCAGGTTGCCAGTCTGCAGCAGGAGCTGAAGACAGCAGAGCTGCAAGCTGGCAACGCGCTCCAGCAGCTGCAGTCGATGGTGGCTGACCTGGAGGGGCGATTGAGCCTAGAGCAGGCGCGATCAAAGGGGCTCCAGCAGGAGTCAGCTGCCTCGGCTGCGGAGGTGGCGGCTGCGAAGGCTCTGGCCGAGCAGCTCGGGCTGGAGCTGGCAAGCGCCCGGGCAGAGCTGGCAGAGGCTGGGGCCCGGGCGCAACAGATGGAGGAGGTAGCCGCCGCAGCTGAAGAGGTAAAGCAGGGGCTTTCGTTGCAGGTTGTTTACGGCTCCGCTGGCTTTCGCAAAGCTTGGTGCTTATTGCGAAGCCATGCATGGCTTGCGCGCAGGAGGGCGGGCACGTGGACTCGCATGCGCTGGCTGACGGGCTGGCAGCGGAGCTGGAGGCCGCCCGCAGCAGCTGGGCGGAGGAGGTCGACATGCTCCGCAGAGCGCTGGAGGAGCGCGATGCACAGGTTGTGCAGCTGCAGGCAAGTGGGAGATGGATGACGGGAGGCGGTGAAGCGTGTACGTTACGGCGACTAGCGGGTTACTTCTTTGCTTGCTAGCGCAGATAAGCGGACGTGCATGTGCGCCGCACGTTTTCGTCTTGTCCTCCACAGGCTGAGCTGGAGGCCGCGTCTGCGCACCAGCTGTTGCCGCCGAATCGAGGCACCGTTCAGGCTGCTGATGACACAATAGCCGAAGCAGCCGCCGGCAGCCCACGGACACCCCGGGCAGGCGCAGGCGTGGGAGAGCAGCTGCTTCAGGAGGAGGCACTACAGCAGCTGGTGGCGGACTGCGTGGCGTTGAGGGAGCAGCGGGACGCGGCGCTGGCGCAGCTGGCTACGGCGGCGGCGGCGCTGGACGTTGCGGAGGCGGGCGCGCGGGAGCTGATGATGGGCAAGGAGCAGCTGGAGGTGAGCGCGCGCGAGAGAGAGGCGCGTTGTTGAGGGGACATTGCGGCCGTGCCTGCGAAATTGAGGATCAATCACGAGAGGCTTGGGGTCAAGACTGTTTCTGTTATCGCGCAGGCGGACGTGGCGCGGCTGCAGGAGCTGCTGCTGGACGCCCTGGCTGTGGTGGAGCAGCAGCAACAGCACCGTGGCGTGGCGCAAGAGCCCGCAGCAAGCGCCAGCCAGCTGCTCGCTGCTCCGCTTCTACTGGCCGCTGTGCTGGCCGGCAGGGCGCCGAATGCGGCGGCCATTACATATGACGCCACACCGGCGGACGGCGCAGCCATGCTTGCAAGCTCAGCCCGCGGCACTGGCGGGAGCATGTGTGACCAAATGTCACAGACTGAATGGACGGCGCCAATGCGCCACGCGGCGGAGTCCCAAACGGACGTGCGCAGCTGCATCTGCACCAGCAGCGCCACACAGACGGAGGCGGCTCAGCATGTTCACAGCGCTGCCCAGACGGAGCCCGGCACAGACTCCATCGGCACGAACAGCAGCACTCCTGCCGTTGAGCTGCTGCCTGCCCAGCAAGAGGCCGAGCAGCCGCAGCAGCTGCTGCTGCATCAGCCGCGGCAGCTGCCGGGCCTGCAGCAACAGGGCGACGCGGACGCCTACACGCAACTGCTGCACGTGCTGGCAGACCGCGCCGCGCTGCAGCAGCACGTGTCCATCCTCCAGGTGCGTGCACAAATGCGTGGCTGTGCTGTGCTGCTACTGCATGTTAATTACTCATTGTGCCGCACGTCGTGGAGTGCATGGTTGCCCTTGCTGCGCGTGCCCCCTGAAGATGGCCCTACGTGTTTTCCATCACAATGCGCGCTCACAGGCGCAGCTGGACACCGCAGTCCGGGACCGCTCCGAGCTGGAGCGGCAGGCGGGCTCGCTGGAGGCGCAGCTGGAGCAGCTGCAGTGCGACCAGGAGCAGCAGCTGGTGCTCATGCACATCCAGATCGAGGCGCTGCGTGGGCAGCTCATGGCATGGCGCGCGGACGTGGAGGCGGATGCCGGGGCCGTCGCCGTGACGGCGCAGCTGGCCGCCGCGGTGTCGCAGCAACAGCCTCAGCAGGAGCAGCAGCAGCAGCAACAGCAGCATCGCCAGCCGCAGCAGCCCAGGTCCGAAGCCGACGAGGCAGGGGTCACAGCCGCGGCGCTCACTACGCCGATGGGCAAGGGCGCGTCCGCCAGCGCCGCGACACAGACGTCCCGCAACGTTACACCAGCGGTGGCCGCCGCAGCCACAGCAGCGGCAGCTGCCACCACACCGGCACCCGCAGCGGCTGCTGCCGGAACGCCCTTCACGCCGGCCTCGGCGGCGTCACCTGCGGCGTCGGTGTCGGCGGCGCTTGCGGCGGCGCTGGGAGGTGCCTCGCCCCTGGACGTAGCCAGGCTGCAGGGCCAGGTGGTGGAGCTGACGGCACGGCTGCAGCGGGCCCAGCAGGAGGCGGCGGGGGCAGAAGAGCAGGCCGCGGCGCTGCGGCAAGAGCAAGCTGATGCAGCTACGGCCAAGGCGGACGCGGAGGCGGCCCTGGCCGATGCGGCGGCGTTAAGCGGGGAGTTGTGCAATGCCAGGAAGGCCGAGGAAATGGCACACGAGCAGCTGCAGGCGGCGCTTCGGGAGCAGGATGCGTTGGCTCAGCAGCTAGCCGTAGCACAGGAGCAGCTGGCTGCTGCGACGACGCCAAAGTCGAGTGCTGAGGTGTCCGTAGCCACGGACGCGCCTGTGTGCTGCTCCGTTGGCGTGCAGCCGGACGCTGAGCAGCTGGCACGAGACATCTGCGACCGCGAGGCCCAAACCGAAGCCGGCCAGGTCGGGTGTGCATTCGCGCGAACGCAGACAGAAGCACCGGCAGTCGCTGCCAGCGCATCCACACAGACGCGGCAGCGCATCATGGCCCTGTCCTCAACGGAGGCCGTCTCCATTGCTGCTGCTGGTCGTGCTGCTGCGGTGAGCGAAGCCGGCACGCAGTCACAGTCCTTTTCTGAGCTGGAAGAGGACCTCACCCAGGGGCTAAAGCAGCAGGTTGAGGTTTTGCACGACCAGCGGCAGGCAGCGGTCGCGGAAGCGCAGGCAGCGCAGCAGCTGACTGAGCAGCAGCTGTCAGCAGCGAGGGAGCAGGCGGTGGCCGCGGAGGTGCAGCTCCAGGCGCTGCGGGAGCGGTGCCAGAAGCTGCAGGCGGACCTTGAGGAGCAGAGGGGCGGTGAGACGGCGCGGCTGCAGAGCGTGCAGGCGGAGTTCGAGCAGCTGGAGAAGCAGCTCAAGGTACGTGTGTGGGGGGGGGTGGGGGCTAGAGAGCGCGACGGGACGTGTTCTGCATGCGCAAGAAGTGGAGGTTGGCAAGGACTGTACGGGCACTGGTCATGACTCATGAGCACTCTTGCATCAACCGCCGGCTGGCTTTGGCTGCCGTGTCCTTGCATAACAACAGGAGGAGCTGCGGCGCTCCCAGGCGTCAGCGGAGCAGGCGGCCAAGTCGCTGAGCGCTTGCCAACAGGAGCTGGCCGCAGTCCAGGAGCAGTCAAGGCAAGCGGTGCAAGAGGCGCTTCGGGCTGCGCAACAGGCAGCCACCTTCCAGACACAGCTAGCGGCGCTGCAGCAACGCCAGGCAGCAGCGCCGTCGCTGCCTGTTGCTGGTGCTGACCAGACCAGCCGTCAAGGCGCTGGCGAGACGCCTCCGCACCTGCAGCACCTACGGCGGGCCTCTGCGGACAACGCATGCGTTGGTGCTGGCCGGCCCGGCAGCTCAGGCAGTGCGCCGTCGCTGTCTGTGCTCCGCTCTGAGGCCTCATTAGCCAGCTGGTCGCAGCAGCCAGCAGCACCAGCAGCACCTCCGCAGGCGGACGAGCGCAAGCCGCCGTCTATATCTTCGGCGGGCCAGCCCGAGCCTCCTCAGGTCCAGCAGCAAACGCCATCGCAGGCAGCGGCGCGTCCGGAGCAAGCTGAGGAGGCACGGCAACACGCGGCGCCGCGGCCGACGGAACAGGAGCCATCCGCGCTCCAGCGCCACTGTGCCGAGCTGGAGCGGCAGGCGGCGACCCAGCAGGAGGAGCTGGCCCGCCTGCGGGCACGCCTCGTTGCAACCGAGGCCCGCCTGGGCACCGCCAGTCAGCAGCTGGCGGCGCTGAACGCCGAGCTGCGCACCCGCGACACGGCAGATCTGGACGCGCACGCGCAGCTACAGCAGCGCGTGGACGAGGAGGCACGGCTGCGGGTGGCGCAGCAGGCGGCTGAGGACGCGCGGTTGCTGCTGGCGGTGAAGGGGCAGCTGGCGCAGTGCCGGGAGGAGCTCGCGAGCCGGGAGGCAGAGCTGGCAGGGGCGCAGCAGGAGCTGGTCGCGGCGCGTGAGGCGGCGCAGGCCTCGGCGTTGGAGCTGGAGGGTGCCCGGCGCGAGGCGGGGGTGCTGCGGTCACAGCTGGAGGAGCTGCAGCAACTGCAGGCACAGCCTGCAGCGCTGCGGCTGAGCATTGCCGCCTTGGACGATGAGCGGATGGACGCCCAGGGACCGGAGGGGGTGCTGGTTGGGGGCAGCGGCATGAGGGTGCTTGATGAGGGCTGCACGCCAGAGGCGGACTGCGACCGGCACGAGCGGGCGGTGGACGCGGTGGTGCAGCGGGTCATGGCTGCCCTCATGGGTCAACTGCAGCTGAGCGCCGCGGAGCAAGGAGGCAGCGTGCAGGCGGCGGCGAGCGCGAGCGACGGCGAGGGGGAGTCTGCACACCCTGCCCTCGCCCAAGCCGACCGCGACGAGGACGCCGGGCTGCGAGTGGCACAAGCGGCTGCCGTCGCCGGGTGCCTGCGCAGCAGCGGCGGCGGGCGCGATCAGCAGCGGCAGCAGCAGCTGGTGCGCCGGTTGACGCGGCAGGCGCTGCTGCAGGCCGGCCTGTCCTCCACGGCGGCGGGCGCAAACAGCGACGACAGCGAGGAAGGCGACGGTGCCGGCACCGACGGCGAGGCCAGCGAGGACGAGGGCAGCGGCGCGCAGCTGAGCATCCGCAGCGGCAGCTTCCTCGGCCGCCTGCAGGAGTTCTGGGCCAGTGATGCCGAGACGGAGGTGGGCCTTGGGCCCAGCCACTCGCCGAGCGCTTTCGCCCGCCTGCAGGCGCACCTCCGCCGCAGCCGCGACAGCGGCTGCTCTGGGTACCGCGCCGGCCGGCCACGGCTACCGCCGCTGCACGCCGGCGGCGTGCGCCCGGGCGGCCTCCCGCTCAGCCGGCGCCCGGTCGTGTCCCGCGCCTGCCAGACGGATGTCGCTTTGGAGCCAGCCCCCGCAGCTGCTTCAACCGCGGCGGAGCCGCCGCTGGCACGGGTTGCGGCGGCCGCCGCCGCCAACCTGGCGGACCTGCAGCGGCAGCAGTCGGCGCTGCTGGCGCAGGTGTCGGCGCTGCGCTGCCAGGCGGCGGAGGCGGACGCGCTGTCCGCTGCCCGCACCCGGCATGTGGCGGAGCTGCAGCTGCGGGAGCAGCAGCTCACCGCCGCCGTGGAAGCCTTGCGCCAGGGGGCCCAGGCGGCTGTGGCCGACCTGCAGGGCAGCATCCAGCAGTGTCAGGCGGTCGGCGAGCAGGCGGTTGCGTCGCTGGAGGCGGACTGCCAGCAGCTACGCGAGGCGCGCGCGGGCGCGGTGGCGGAGCTGGAGCAGACGCGGGTGCTGCTGGCGGGTACGGTGCGGGCGCTGCGGCTGGGCCGGGCGTCGCTGCAGGCGCGCAAGGCAGTCGATGACGCGCTGGCGGGGCTGGCGGCGTCGGCGGCGGCGGACAACGGCGTGGGCGGGCCGCAGGTACGGCACGGCGGCGCATGACTGACGAGCGTAGGGAGACTGCATAGAGAGAACGCAAAGAGGGAATGCATTGGCTCACGCGGTCTTGGCTTGGGGTAGTGGGCTTGGTACTCTGCAGTGCGTCTGACACCGCCTTCCCCAGCTTGCACCAATGCTCATCCGTTCCCCTTGACCGCAGGCTGTGCACCACGTGCGAGTGGTGTTCAGCTGCATGTCGGAGCTGTGCGGCCGGGCCGAGGCACTGTCCACGGCGCTGCTGCCCGTGGCAGCCAAGCTGTCGGCGGCGGCACAGCCGCCCCTGCGGGCTGCTGACGCCGCTGATGGCGCCGCCGCGAGCGTAGCCGCCACCACTGCTTCTGCGGGCAAGGCAGGAGCGGCGGCGCCGGGGCTGCTGCCTATGCCAGTAGCGCCAGCTGACGTGGTGCAGCTGCAGGCGGAGCTGCGGCAGGTGCAGGGGCAGCTGCATGAGCGGGCTCGCAAGTACGCAGGCGTGCTCAAGGCCGTCGTGGCCGGCAAGCAGATGCCAGGTGGGTGGGTGATGACAGCGGCACGGGCAACGAGGTTTGAGGTCAGCATGAAGGACAGGCGGCGGAAGGAATCGGGGCCTGCTCCGCGCATGCCGGACGGGCGCTGGCTGAAACTTGTCCATTTGCCAAGTCACCAACCGGGCATTACCGGTATACGGCACGCCAATCCCTGCATGCCTTGCCTTGCGCACTTGCGACCCTGCAGCGGAGCGGCTACTGGACGGCTTCCAGCGGCTGTGGGCGGCCAGCGAGGAGCAGCTCGGCCGCCTGTCAGCAAACTCCACGGCGCCGGCGGCTGCGGCAGTGTCAGAAGCTGTGCACTCAAGCAGCTGCGACAGCGGTGGGGCAGATCGCGGAAGCAGCCAGGCAGGTGCGGCTGCGCAACAAGCGCTGGGCTGCTCAACAGAGAACGCGCTGCCGCAGGCCAGCACGTCTGCTGGCGGCGGCGCCCCAGCGGGCGCAGCAAAGCATGCCAGTGTGGCACTTGCCCGAGCCGCAAAATCGCCTGCAGGCCACGGCCGGGCGCCGCTGGCCGCTGTGGAGAACCGGGTCCTGCCCAACGCGGCCCAGCAGGGCCACCCGCAGCATGGCGGCAGTGCTGCGCCACGGCAGCTGCTGGCGTCGCCAAAGCGCGGCGCGCCCGCGCCCCCTGGTGGTGACGAAGACAGTGCAGCTGAGCGTCAAGCTCGACGGCGGCGACAGATGAGGCAGGCGGAGCACCGGGAGCAAGAGGGGCATCGAGAGCGGGTGTCACAAACAGGCGGAGAGGGACAAGACAGGGCGGAGGCACAGCGACACCGGCTGCAGAGCCAGTTGCAGCGCGTGATGAGCCTGGCCAAGAAGCTTCAGAACTCCGGGGGGCCGGCGGAGGCAGAGGCGGGCCCAGGCTCGTAGACGCCGCGTGACGCCGGCAGGTTTCAGCGCCCGCAGCTGTATTGATTCTACTTTGCTGCGAGTGATTGAGACCGACTTGTGCTTGTTTGATATGACATTTATGCACCCCACTCAGGGGCGCCAAAGAGACCGGAAACTTGACAGGTCACACGTCGACACTCTGTATCTGCACACATTTCTGCAATCATAATTTCCTGCATGAGTATTGGATTTCATTTGCATACACAAAGGCGTCGTGGCGAGTCGGCGGTTGGAACGACAATGTACTGCGTTGGAGACGCGCTTGCTGCCGTGCCAGCATGTTTCTAGCATATGGATGCTCCATGCCACGTTTTGCTTTCGGAGCATTATTATGACAACTATGTTGAGACCGTCGACGGCCGTGGCACTTTTCTTGAGCGTGCTTCTCTGGCAGACTGCCTTCGCCTTGACAGCCAACCTATCGGATGTATATGAATCCAGTGGCTTTGCGAGTGGTGCTGTGGTGGGAGAAAGACTGAAGTCTGTGTTGGCGAGCGGCATTGGTGCGCCCTGCGCCGTCTGGTGAGCCCCCTACTCGCGCCGCAAGACGGCATGGCAACTGCAATGCAACCATATTGAACGTTATGGCCATCGCAAAGTCGTGGCGCCGCAAACCGTCGTTCGTGCGCGTCATGCGCAATGGTTTCCGATGCCAGACGCATTCACACCTGAACACACCTTCAGTTACTGTTACTGTTACAACCGCCGAGGCGGGTGGTGCCCTTTCAAGCCGGGAGGCTATAGGCACAATAGGCATCGCTAGTTATCGTGACTGGGTGTCCGTGTGAGCAGGACAGCTCGGTGTCCGAGAAGCCTCCACACATACTCAGCCAGTTCGCGCGGGGGCGCAGTGCTCATGCATTCAGACATCGTACGTGTGCTAAGGTGTAGCCTTGACTCGAACTCATGCCTTAGACCTAGGTAGGCTCTGCACTCCTTGAACACATGCAACTCGTCCTCCACACATGCATCATTGCAATCCTCAGGCTGGCTCTGACTGTGTCTTGCGCACAGCAGGCAGCGCCTTTCCCCACGCGTCCTTCCTGTCGGTTTGTTCACCTCCAGGTCATAAGTACATCCTAGCCTAAAACGCATCAAAGTAACATGCTTTTGGGGATCAATGCATTTGCTACAGTGCGCGGGCACACTACCATCAGGGGTAGCCATCCAATGCTCATACCGCGCCGGTTTGACTCCCTTCCCCTCGTACGCCCTGGGGTCTGGCGTGGCCTTGGCACGTTCCCACACCCTATCTAGGGCATCTTCATACTTCGCTCGTAGCCTCGCTTCAGACACCTCGAGCTTAGCATAATAGTCGATAAATTCGCCTCGTGATAGGTTCCGTGGGCATTCCACTCCCATCGCTTCGAAATAGGTGAGCACCCGGTTAGACCACGCCTCTCTGACACCATCCGCCGCCAAACCTAGGTCGGCTCGGAACACCTGGTGGTAGAGTGTGCCCTTATTAGTAACTAGGCCATTCCAAAACCTCGCTATCAGCGTGGCCCAGTGGCATTGCAGTGGCCGCTGTCCTAGCTCGCGATACAGGCACGCCATTGTGGGGTTTTTGGCCCCAACAACATGCCGTAAGAACGCCCGTTGTTCCATGACCATACGGTTCTTCATCACCTCGTCAAACGTAGTGTCAAGAAAATCAGGGGCCCATACTTGGGCACCGTACGACAAAACAGGCACGACAATCGCATTGTAAAGTTTGAGCACTATGCTTGGTGCTGTAATCTTGCGGACTTGCGTGAGTGCGGTCAGTGCATGCGCAGCCCTGTTCCCCGCCGCAAGCAGTTCCTTAGTGCAGTCAGTAAATTTTCTCCCGGGACCATCATACAGACCCAAGTACCGCGCGGTTTCCTTCCCACTGATGAGTTTCAGGGTTTCGCCCCCAAGCTGGAAGCCTCCGGCCGCTGTCTCCGCCCTCAATGTCGCACTCGCGGCATACACCAGTACTTCACACTTAACCGCATTCACTCGCATACCAGTGGCATCGCAGAAATCACTTAGGTACTGCAGGAGAGTAATAGCGCGTGCTCTCGTGCATGCTAGCAGTGTAGCATCATCGACAAACAGCAAGTTACTGACCGTCTCCCCGTTCACGGATGGGCCGTCCTCAGGGCCCGCCCATACCTCCGGCCTGCTAAGCACGTTGCTAGTGAAGTGTCGGTCCGCCGCGTCAATGTAATGCACTAAAATTTCAATAAACATGCCAAACAAAGTGACGCTCAAAGGGCAGCCCTGTTTGACCCCTTTGCCCACGCTGAAGGGCACGCCCATGCGACCACCCAGTTTCACGCGCATGTACACCTCGTTGTAAGCTATCTTGATGGCTTCTAGCATGCGGCCCCGCAGCCCGTAGCTCTCCAGGAATGCCCAGAGGGTCTCATGGTCTACGGAGTCAAACGCCTTCGCAAAATCAATCTGCATAACAATTAGCGGTGGGGCCCCAGGTTGTGTGTGCCTGGTTTTGAGGTGCCGCAAGGCAAACAGGTGATGCTCAGTGCCATGCTTTGCCCTGCACCCAGCCTGCGTGCGTGCTGTCAGCCCCTCCACCTCTCCATACCGGGTTAGGCGTGTTGCCAAAATCATGGCTTGTGCTTTAGCGAGTGGACCCCCCACCGCAATGCCCCGATAATTATCCAAAACGCTAGCATCACCCTTCTTGAAAACGGGGGAGAGCGTGCTCGTCATGAAGATGCGGGGGTAATCCCCATCAAGAATGCGATTAAATATGGCTTTAAGCGCGGGTGCAATGACATACGTGCGTGGCATACCCTGCTCACTCCGTACGGCATACTTGTAGCATTCAGCCGGAACGCCCTCAAGTCCCGCGGATTTATTGTTCTTCACCCTTTTAAGCACCGCCACCACCTCCGCCTCCACCACGTCCATATTGAGCCAGCCGGCTCTCGCCTGCCTTGACGCCACCAGCTCAGAGGTTCGCCAAGCCTCATTGCTTGTGTGTTCTACGCCACAAATCAGGTTCAGCAGCTTATGGGCCGCTGCCCGTATTGGTGTAACCTGCCCCGGTTCCGCGCCAAACAATTTCTTGAAATGCGCAGTGCAGTCACACATGCTCAAGGCGTTGGTGTCCTTCCTTTTCCCCTCCTTAAGGTAGTCCCAAACAGCACGGGGGCTATCCGTAGATGCCTCAATCACTCTCTCCATCTCCCACAGCTTAGCCTCCTCAATTGCTCGTTTCTTGGCGGCGTCAAAAGTGCGCTTTAGAGCTCTCAAAGTACGGAGGGCTTGGGGGTCGGGTTGAGGGCCCGCACCCCGCCTCGCAGACTTAAACGCACTAAGGGCTACAGCGCATTCCTCGTTCCACCATGGTTTGTGTGTGTAGGTATGCTGCATGCCCTCATCCGCTTCCAACTTCCAGCAGGCCTCACCCATGGCTTGTAATAGATCCTGGATAGCGTCTTCTGTACGGCACCCTGCCTCCACCGAGCTCACAATACCGTCTAGCTTGCAGTTCAGATCTCCCGCGGGGTCTTGGAAAACTCGAGCAAACTCCCGCCTGTTCTCGAAAGTCACTTTGGGCATGCGCTTGCGTGCCCTTCGCCCACCACCCTTGGGGGCACAGGCTGCTAGAGTGAGAGCAACCGGGCAATGGTCACTCACGCTGCTGTTTCTCGCGCCCCACTCATTACCACTCATGACACACAGAGTGATAGCCGCTTGTAATATGGCCTTGCTGCCTATCATTAGGTCGACAGTGCTTGCGCCACACGCTGTAAAGGTAAAGGCTGCAGGTAAGTCGCCTGCCACCCTTCCATTAAGTATTAGAAGCCCCTGCTGCCCACACATTTCCAACATATATTTACCAAATGCATTAGTTATCTTATCGCTAGCCTGCCGTTTCGGCAGTTCTGCCTCCTGCTCTTCAGGTGACCCATCGTACGGTGAGAGCACGGTCTCCCCACATTCGCAGTTAGACCCCACCCGCGCATTAAAATCGCCTGTGAGCAGTAACTCATCGTTCTCGTCACGTATGGCCGTGAGTATGCCCCCAAGCCGCCCGAAGACAGCGTCCGCTAGTACCCCCTTCTGCCCACGTGTATCGGTGTACACAGCCGAGCTACTAGGCGAAAGGTAGCACCCGCCCAGCAAAAGGTTCTTACCGCTTTGCAGGCAGTTGCGAATGCGCACCCACATCGTCTCACAGCCAGTGGGGTTGTCGGATCTTGCCACTTCCATAGTGTGACTAGACCATTTCTCGTGTATGAACATAGATACGCCGCCGCCTAGCTTCCCACACCGCGACACGCCGAAATGCATGTAGCCCGGCATCTCTAGGTCGCTGCATCCCTTCGAGGCTATCCGCGCCGCGGCACTCACGGCGCGGGTGAGGCCCCTGGGCACGACCTTCGTTTCAGCAATGATAATGGCGTCGTATGTTTCATTACTGTGCGTGATGAAGTCAATAATCTTATGCAATCGGTCCCCGTATGCAATTGGTGCGTTCCACTCTAGGATGCGGAAGCGATGCGTGCCTCCCTGGCTTCCCTAGGCGGCTGGCTGGGGCCCCTGCTGCTCGCCCTTCATCTTCTCCCGTTCTGCGCCCATGTCCACCGGCACCCACTCACTGCAGTCGGCCGTGCGCTTGGCCATGAGCCGCATGCCGCACCAGCTTGGCTCGCGCTTCTGCCGCTCTAGGAACGCCTTGACGTCGTTGAACAGCTGGCGCTGAGTGTGGCCGGCGGGAGTGATCACTCGGTGCAGTTTGACGGCCGGGAAAGCAGGCTTGTCCGGCTGCCCGTCTGCGCCCGGGATGCACGCTCGCGGCAGTTCGCTGGTGCGCTGTGTCAGTACGGCGAAGGACATGGGGTCCACCTCCAGCACCACCCGTCACCCTGCTGCGCTGCCCGAGCTTGCACCCTCCCCCAGCGGTGACATGTGCTTGGCGTTGATCACCGGCTGGGTGTGGGTGGGTTCCAGCTCTCGCACCCGCTCCGTGACCATAGCGCCGAGCTGATAGGCCGGCACGCCGCTGGGCAGGCCGGTCACCGTCAGCTTGGTGTCGGACACCCACTTGACGCGCTCTTTTCATTTCAGTAGCCAAATGGGTGCATTATCCTGGTTGCAGGCATGGCGAACCCGCAAGGCTCCTGCCGCGCCTGCCCGGGGGCCGCCGGGGTCAGTTCGTGAACACAGCGCTTGAGCAGGTTGGCCACAGCCCCGCTAGCCAGCAGCCGCGCCTCCTGCGGCCCATGAGGGACAGCGTGGCCGTGATCCGCCCGCTCCCTGGAGTCCCTGCACCTACCGCACTTCTCCATGCATCCGGCAAGGGATCTTGCGCACCGACAGAGGCGCCGCGCGCCGCTGGTGGCGCCTGCATGCCGCGCAGGACCTCGCCGGCAATGCCAAGCCACCATGCGGCAGCCCCGGCACCTCGGGCCTTGTCGCTGATGCACTTGGCGCCCATGCCTGCTGGCGCCCAGAAGGTTCTTCTAGGTGACCTTGCTGCATCCTCCAAGCCAAGCGACATGACTTGCTCAGGCACGCCGAACCCACAGCAGTGCCAGCGGCAGTGCCAGACGCATGTTGTGGGCTGCAGCGCACATTCGCCATCAGCAGCAGCAGCAGCGCCTGGCACGCGTGCCAAGCCGCCGCCACCACCGGCCATGGCCAATCGCGCGCAGCGCCACACAAGCACGAGCCAGCTGGGCAGTAGCAGCACCCAGCTGCAACGGCGCTTACCTCTGGCGCCATGGAGGTGGGGTCCGACAGCGCCCAGCGCTTGATGCCGAGTGCGGCCCAACGTGCGTGGCAGTGTTGTGCAAGGTTGTAGCACGTATAGTACGTGACTGCACCTGGGATATAGTCATGCGGATAATTGCGAGGTCATTTTTCTTCTTCGCGCGGGCATAAACTGCGACTGCCACGTATTAGTATTTGCTATTGTCTATTGCATGTAAATAGGTGGCAGGGAAAATTCGGGCGGAGCGAGAAGTGCCTTTGCGCGTCCATGGGCATCTTGACTTTCGGCTGGGGCGAGCATAGCAGCCCGGCAGACTAACAATCTATTCAAATATGCGCACAGCAACCCAATAACGACTACTGACCTATCAAAAAACCAAACACCTTCTACCCAGCTAACCCAGAGCTGCTTCTCGTTGGGGGTGTGGGGCTTGGCCCCTCACCCCTGGCAAAATGACAATTAGGTCCAGCACCAGGAAGGTGCCACTGCGCAGCGTGTGCCATGACGAAGCCACGCTCGCAGCCATAAATTTCGTTGTAGAGCAAGTCGCAACGCCATTCCGCGTGCGGCTACTAGACTTCCTGCGGCACTTTGCCATATGCCGAACGGATCCCACGTTCCGCTGCGAGGCCTGCGACAGGGAGTGGCGGCAGGAATGCGGAATGGCGACGCGTCGCTCTGGATGTAAGTTGCTGCAACTCTTGGGCAGTGCTGAACCCACTTCTGATGGGCTCTTTGCACAGTGCGCCAGCAGGAGGTGGGGCCCCAGCGGCAGGAGGAGTTCAACCGGCGCATGCCTACCATCACCATCAACTTCCTGCAGAAGGCCCTGTCCCTGCTCACTTCACGTTTAGGTGGACTAGCGGGACGTTACTGCTGGACGTAATTTGGTGGGCGGTGCCTGGTCAAACCGACCCCGGCTATGTCCGGGAGATGAGGTAGTTTCGAAACCTTCGGCCTCAGACGGTGGATGTGGTGCGGGATCAGCCCGCTTTTCCCGTGCTTCACGGGGACCACCTCCCTTGTCTTCTTCGCGCTGTGACGCGTGCTGATGAGATGTGCCGTGTGCTGAACCCTTTGAGCCTATACCCCCGTCTGAGCATATACGCACGCCCCCATCGCATGTTGATGACCTGATGAACATACACATTTTATAGCAATTCAGCCTACGTGGTCTCGTGCCGGCAAGCGCTGTGGTGTAGCTACCTGCTCATGTTCGCAGCAGTTCGTGGATTACGGTAGCAGACGGTAGTTGCCGCGGAGGATGGGTTGCATGTCCCGACACGGTCGTAGACTTGTAGTTGATTGCCAGTATGTGTGTTACAGCTGTAGGGAGGCTTCTGACCCAGTGTGGCCACTGAGTCCCTGAGTCCCATTCACACCGGCGTTGGCCGACACCGGCGGACCAGCTGCTCAATGCTGCTGCTGCTCTAGCGAGGAGGCAGGCTTAGGCAGGGTTTGCCCGGGAGGATAGTCCGGCCGTTTGGACTAACTTTACACGTTCGCGGATAGAGGATGGTGAGTTGAGTCGATACAGATTGATAGTCAGTATGTAAGCTTGCGCGTGCTTGCGCTAGCGGCAACTCAACTGGCGAGCCAGGGCTGCCAGTCTCGGAAGACGGAAGTCACCTGCGGCACGGCCCGTATCGCCGATGCCGGTACACAAACCCTTCGACACGTGTACGGTCGCTGTCGCGGAGGGTTGCCCCTTGTGGAATTGAGTTCGCCAGCCAGCTGCAGCGCAAACGTGCCGCTGCGTGTGCCATCTCGCACAGTTACACACTATCACACTGCAGGTAGGTGGAGGGGGTGGGGTGGGCGGGGGCTAAAAGATAGGGGGCAGGTCTCTGCCAGGCAGGGCTATTACCTTAAAGATGTTGAGCTTTATTTGGCAATTTTGGCCGATTTCTGAGCTTCACGGCGGGCCCCTAAAGCTCAGATTTTAGCTTTATTTAGGGGGGTCTGGGGGGCTTGCCCCCCAGAAAATTTTTTTTAAAGCTTGGCTCATCTTTAAAATCCACGGGGCAGGACAGGAAAGCTCAACCCAAGCTTTACCCCCAAAACAAGATAATAGCCCTGCTGCCAGGGTAGCGGTGTGTGCACCAGAGTAATGGTAAAGCGTTATGTGCGCTATCCGATACTTAGCATGGTCATCCTGTCATATCTCAATTACAGATATGCCTATAACGGACAGTTTAACGTTCTTTTGTATCACGTGAGAGTTCATCGCTGGATACCGCGCTGCGTGCTTGCCTCCTGGCGTGTCCAATCTGGCAGGCGGCCCCCCTGTAACTGTGCTAGGCAAGGCACTATGTACACGTTGACTCGCTTCCACCGTTCCACGGCTCGACCCGGGTCAAGTTCGCGGACATCCCAGCGTGTTATGTGACCAGGATTCCTCATCATGGCAAGGGCAGGCTGGCTCCTGGTTCCCAATTTGCACTTAGCTCGCGCCTCTGTTCCATTCATACCTGCTCTGATTGTTTGGGCAGACGTGCAAGGGGACCTGATGGGGAGTCCGACGGCCAAGGATAGCCTGACGTGACGTGACAGGCCTATGAACTAGTCCCCCTCTGCGGCGCCGATAATGACATATTGGTGTATCTTTTAGAGAGGGTAAAGCTTGCTAAGGATTCAATTGTCAACAAAGACAGACATGATTTTGGATTCCAGCGATGAGTTCCAGGGCAAGAAGAAGTTGCGGAAGCTGGAGCCAGGAAAAAATGCGTACTATACGAGCGCCCCTACAGATACAGCATGTGAAGCCGCTTCAAGCAGACTTCTATCAACAGAGACACGCTCGAGGCAAAACAGTCGATGCGCAGATAGGTTTCAGGCCGCTTGCAAATTGTCACGGTGACAAAAAATATGGATCAAGCGTATAGCGCTGTGCGAACGCCTGGACGCCAAACAGGTCCGCGCGCGTACCCGCTGATATCGGTCGTGGCTTCTTGCGCGCGCTTTCCACTGGTGTTGCGTGAGTATGCACAAAACATTCATGACATGCAGAGGATATGGAGTCGGAAGCGGCCAGGACCAGGTTCCAGCTGCAGTCGGTGCTCGGTGCGTGCCAGAAAGGGAGGGGGGACCCAGGCACACGCGGCGTGCTGGAGCAGCTTTTGTTGAACAGCAGGCACGGCCCACCACAGCGCTGCAAAGTCAGCAGATAAGGTCACAACAATCTAGGCCTTGGGCGCTTGTATCCTACCAGCGGCGACCAGGGGCCGCTGTTCACGAAGCTGCCCGCGGCGGCCTGGGAGCGCGGCGCCCGAGGGGCCAAGCCCCCCAACTTGCGCGCCCCCTGCGCCCAGCATTCCCCCCCTGCTGTCCTCAACCACATGCATCCGCTTCCCAACTCTGCCAACCCGTGCTTGCGGCGCGTACGGCAGGCAAGGGCGCGTACGGCACTGTGTATGCGGCAATCGACACGGCGTCGGGGGAGCGGGTGGCCATCAAGGTCATCCCGGTCACGGAACAGGACCGCGAGGAGTTCAAACAGATCCAGCGCGAGGTGGCGTTCCTCGCGGACTGCAACCATCCCAACGTTGTGCGCTACCTGGTAAGGCGCGGCGGCGGCGGCGGCGGTGGCGGTGCCAGCGGCGGCTTGAGCAGTGCTACCAGCGGCAGCGGCTGCTGGTGCTGCTGCTGTGCGTACTGTGCTCGTATACTAGTGTGCTAGTGTGCGGTGGGAGTGGCAATCTGTGTGTATGCGACGTGCGCAGGGGGAGATAGGGAGCGCATGGACGCCTGAGTGCGCACTGGGCGTTTTAAGTCCCTCCGGGTGTGAGCAGCAACTCTTGGCAAGGGTAGGGCGAACCAGGGGCGGCCCGCTCCGGTCTCGCGCTGTGCTTGGCCCGCCGGACGCCCAACCACCAACCATACCACGCTGCTGCATGCCGACATCGCCGACGCGCAAGAACAATCACCACCACCTGGGTTCTGGAATGAGCTTTCCCACCCCCTACTACCGCCACCCCCACCCCCTACTACTGCCACAGGGCAGCTACCGGCTGTCGGGCGAGCTGTGGATCGTGATGGAGTACTGCGGCGGCGGCTCGGTGTCGGACCTGCTCAGCGCCAGTCGCGAACCGCTGCCGGAGGAGCTCATCGCGCACATCTGCTGCGAGGCGCTCAAGGTGGGAGCGGAGGAGGGGGGAAAGGGGGAAGGGTGGCGGCGGAGGAGGAGGGGGGTGGAGGAGGGGGGGGCCGGTGTGGGGGTATATGTAAACCAGCCCAACGACAGGGTGGGGAAGGTACATCGGTGTGATGGTTGTGGCGGGGTGGGGGTGGATGGTGAACCATGGCTGTGGTGGTGGGGAATAGGGTCTCGCATGCAGGTGACCGGCGGCCTTGGGGCGGGCGGAGGAGGGGAGGCTGCGTGCAGCAACCTGGGGAGGATGTGCACAGCGAGCACCCGCGGCCTTCACATTGAGTTGACGAATGGAATTACACGCACACATAATATGAGCCCGGCGCGCGGCGCCATCGGCGCCGCCACCGCCGCCACCTCCGCCCTGCTGCCCTACCCTGCCCGCCACCCGCCCGCCCACCCACCCACCCACCCAGGGCCTGGCCTACCTGCACGGTCTGGGCAAGGTGCACCGCGACATAAAGTGCGGCAACATCCTGCTCACCAGCAGCGGCGACGTCAAGATTGCCGACTTCGGTGCGTTGCGCTGCGTTTGGTGTGTGCGTGTGTGCGTGTGTGTGTGCGTGTGTTGTGTGCGTTGCATGCGTGCTCGCGTGTGCGCGTTGGGTTGGGTGCATGCGGGACGCGGCACGCGGCCAGGCAGAAACCAGCTCGCCGGGGCTATCGGCAGTGCATCGGCCGTGGTGTGGGATGGGGCTGGTGAAGGGAGCTGCTTGCAGTGCGGGTGCGGCGGCACAACGCGGCGGTCGTGGGCTAACATCTGTTGTGAAGGCGTAAAACGGCTCCTGCCCAGTTGGGGCTTGCCATCAGGCCTTCGGCACACAACCAGTTGGGTAATTGGGTATGCCAACTGACATTGACATCTGCGGGTTTGCTGCGCTGCGCGCCGCTGCCACCGCTGCCACGTCTGCCACGTCTGCTGCTGCTGCCACGTCTGCTGCTGCAGGCGTGTCTGCGCAGCTCACCAACACCATGTCCAAGCGCCAGACCTTCATCGGCACGCCGCACTGGATGGCGCCGGAGGTCATCCAGGAGAGCAGATACGACGGCAAGGTGCGCACACGTCAGCCAGGCCCGCGCGCGTCAGCGTGTGTTTGTATGTCAGCGCGTGTTTGTATGTCAGCGCGCGCGCACCCCGTACCTGCATGTATGGCACCCCCCCCCCATTTAACATGCATGGAACCCCCGCCTACCTGCCGGCCACGCCACCCCCTCCCTCACCCCATATAATCTTCTTCTTAACCTAAATGCATGGAACCCTACACCCATCCCCCAACGCCCTCCCAGGTGGACGTGTGGGCGCTAGGTATCAGCGCCATTGAGATGGCGGAGATGACGCCGCCGCGCTGGAACGTGCACCCGCTGCGCGTCATCTTCATGATCAGCCGCGACCCGCCGCCGCGCCTGGCGCAGCCCGAGAAGTGGAGCCCCGTGTTCATCGACTTTGTGTCGCAGGCGCTTATCAAGGTGCGCGGCTAGGGGGCGGGGGGCGGCAGCGTTGTAAATACCAATGGGGCGGAGTAGCATGTACCCAGAAAATGGGGGGCTCGTTCTACGCCCGCTCAAGATTTGAGAGAGCAGTAAAGGGGCAGACCGTGGCTGTCGAAGCCTCGCGTCCGCCGCACCTCCTCCTCCCGCCACCACTTACGGCCACAACATCCATCCGCCACCACCCATCCAAGCAACCACCCAACCGCCCGCCCGCCCACCCACCCACCCACCCACCCACTTGCAGGACCCCAAGCAGCGCCCCGCGGCGCGCTACCTCCTGCAGCACCGCTTCACGGTGGCCCAGCGGCCGGGCGTGGCGGTGGGCCTGGCGCCGCTCATTCAGCGGGCGGCGCAGTACCTGCAGGTGGGTGTCAGCGGGGAGGAGAGACACGGGGTTAGCGCGGGGTGGGGTGAGGGTGCGGTGCCGCGGGATGGGGTGCCGCGGGATGGAGTGAGGCGGAATGGGGTGAGGCGGAATGGAGTGAGGCGGAATGGGGTGAGGCTGCATGGTGTGTGTGGTTGCTGCCGTTGGGCAGACAGGTGACCGGGCGTGAAGGGGTGCAGGCGCACGCAAAGGCCATGTGAGTGTGACCCGAGGTCCGGGGTTCCTGCTTACAAGGGTGGAGCTCGAGCTTTCGTACCCTGCGGCGCCGCCACCAGCCAAGGCCTGGCGTTCTGACGCGTTCTGCGCCCCCGCCACGGCGCCACATACACATACCTCGCTCCCCTGTCAGGACACGGCGGCCGCCGCCACGCAGCAGGCGCAGGCGGGTGCGCCCGAGCTCAAGGACCTGGCGGGGCTGGCCACCGGCCGCTTCTCGTGGCGGGGCGGGACAGGTGCGGAGGCGGCGTGGGGACGGCGCGGTGGCGTGGGGACGGCGTGGGGCGGTGCGGTGCGGCGTGGCGCGGTGCGGGGCGGGGCGGGGTGACAAAGCAGAGGCAGGAAGGGCCCGGGGCTTCGCGCTGTCAAGATGGGCGTAGGATTTGCCAGTGGGGCGCAGCCAGTGTTTTGCAGAGCCGCTTGCATTGTTGACGATGTGACAATCTCTAAACCGTGCGTTGGTGCTCAATGCAGTTCGCGCAGCAGCGGGGGCAGGCGGCGGCGGCGGCGGTGCGGCGGCTGGCGCCGACCCGGCGGCGGCGACAATGCTGGCGCCCTCACGCTTCCCGGGCGCGGCGGGGGGAGCTGGCGGCGCGCCCCCGGGGTCACAGTCGCCGCTGCCGGTGACGCCGGGGCCACCTGCTGGCGGCGCCGTGCGCCGGATTTCTTCCAGGTGGGGAAAGATTCGTGGGGCAGCACCGGCCGCACGCGTGCTTGTTCGTTCTGATACGGTTCATGGGCGCTTGCAACCGCTGCCGTGTTAAAGATGGATGACGGTGCACTGCACTTTATACTGTACTGCTTGTACCCTTGCTGTAGCGGTGGGTTTGACTCCACGGTGGTCGTCAAGGAGGACTACGACTACGGCGGCACGGTGGTCGTGCATGACGGGTACGGCACCGTTGTCGTACACCCAGAGGCGCCTGCCACGTCTGGAGGCGGCGGTGCTGGTGGAGGCGCAGCCGCTGGAGGCGGCGGCGGCGGCGGCGCTGGGCCTCACTACGGGGGGCATCCACTGCTGCGGTCGCCAGCAACACCGGCGGCGGCGGCGGCAGGCGCTGGCGGCGCGGCTGCCGACTACGGGAGTACCATGGTGGTGGCGGGCGGTACGTTGGTGGAGCGCTATGGTACGGTGGCGGTACGGCATTACGATGATACCGTCGCGGCTGGGGCCGGCGGAGGTGGCGGCGGCGTGGAGCGGTCGGGCGGGAGCGACGGCGATGGCGGCGGCTACTTGGCGGCCGTGCGGGCGGCGGCGGCGGAGGCGCAGCATCGGGACAAGCACGCACGCGGCTTGGACAGCCCGGTAAGGACATCCGCAGACGATATCAAAGCTTGCGTTTGCATGCCTCTGTTCCATTTTTCGCTCTTCATCCAAACCAACGGGCCTGCCGACCCTCTCTGTCATGTCGCTGTGCAAACACAAACAGGCCGCCGCGGCGCCCGCGCCGGCGCTCAGCGAGGTGGAGCGGGTGCGTGAGCGGCTGCACGCCATCCACGACGGTGGGCTGGTGCTGCCGCTGCCCTTCCTCAAGGCCGAGCAGGTGCGGAGACGGCTGCAGCGGTTTGGCGGCGGCGGCGGCAGAGCGTGCCCGGGAACCTGCGCGACCCCCCCCCCATGCATGGAACCCCCCGGGTCATTAATTTAACATGCATGGAACCCCCGGGAACAGCTCTTGCACCCCGTGATCTCTCGACATTGGGCCCCTCCCCTGTCCACACACTCCTCCTTTCCAGGCACAACCCCTCGCCCTGCTCAACCCTTACGGCGCGGGGCCCGTGCCGGTGGGGCTGGGCGCGCCGGTGGGCAGCGGCGCGGCCCCGCAGGCGGCGGCGGCGGCGGCAGGGCGGCAAGGTGCGGGCGCGGGTCGCGGCGCGAACAGCGGCTCACGGCTCGGGGGCACGGCCGCGGCGGCAGCGGCAGGCATGCTTCCAACCAGCGGCTTCACTGGTGAGCTGCGGGCCCCAAAGCTTTGCCTGCGCTTTGCAGCATAGTGCCTCCTGCGAGGGGTTACAGAGGCCACAATACAAATCGCACAGCAGCAGGCGGGCCTGGCGACGTGTGAACCCCTTTCCCCTGCCTTCCGCAGCGCCCGTCCCCGCCGACACGCACGGCGTGGACCCGGAGGCGTACGGCGTGGTCCTGGACCTGGTACGGCAGAGCGCCGCCGCCATGGCGCACCAGCAGCGGGGGGAGCTGGGCGGAGGCGCGGGGGCGGACGCGGCGGCGGCCGCCGCGGCCATCGACACGCTGCCGCCCACCGTGCTCACACAGTAAGCAGCGATTGCGCCAGCCGTGCTGCCCATTCCTGCTCGTCCCCTGCCCTGCACGGGGGCGGGTGCACCCATTCAGAAACTGATGCGTCGTCGCACACAACAACCTCATTCTTGTTCGCCGCCTGACACCCGCCCCCTCGCGCACGCGCTCACGCGGCTCACAGGCTGCTGTACCACTCGAGCATCCAGAACCTGGCTCGCACGCTCGCCTACAACCGGCGCTGCCTGGCGCTGCTGCCGCTGGACCGCGGGGCGGCGGCCGAGCTGGCGGACAGCTGCGAGTCGCTGAGCGCGGCGCTGCAGTGCGTGCTGAGCTTGTAGAGGGGGGGGAGCGCTTAGTAGTCAGGGGGGCAGGCCTTGATGTGGGAGATGGATGGATGGCGCGAGGAAGGACGGCGGGGGCCATGCGGTGTAAGCTGAAAGATCATGCCTTACAAGCCGTGGGGCAGTCTTTGGGAGGTAATATGTGGACGCCCGCGCACAGACGAGATAACGGTTGAGGTGTGGTGCACGCAGTGGCTGTCTGTGCGCATGTGATTACGCGCTCTGTCGCTGACCCTTGTAACCTCTGAGTCGCTTTGTGCGCTATGCGCTGAGTCGTTTTGTGCGCTGTGCGTGATAGACCGACGACACTTTGTTGGAACATTGCGGGTGAAGATGAACCTGAAGATGAACAGGCCACAAGCAAGTGGGGGATCCGCAAACAAGAGACTGTTGGTTTCCACATGTTTTTGTGCAAGTTGTTGGTCATCCAGCAAGTCCAGACTGTAGCTTAGCTCACACTGTCGCGCCGAGGGAAACGGCGGGCGATGGTTCACCCTTGCGCCCCCCCCCTTGACATACGGAGTTAATGTAAATATGCTGTTGTAGCCCAGTCTGACAATATAGCTGTCTGGGAAGTGTGGCGACCTGGTCGCGAACAGCCAGGGAAGAGCCCGGCGGGACAACGGGCGAAGGGCGACCGAAGCAGACCTTGCCAATTCCCGCATTTAAGCCCATAGACGCGATTGCCACTGCATAGTTCAGCCTCAAACTATTACCTTGGACGCCGCAGACCCAACCAGAAATTACCCTGCAAGTCCCCTGGCAGCTGCGTGGCTGAATCCACGCCCTTTTCGAGCCGGCAAGAAGGTCCGCTCTTTCATAATTTGGCCTACTTATACCGCAGGCTAGTCAATCCTTGCACAGACAGCGAGCTTGAGTCGCAAACAAAGCATAACTTTTCGCTGTTCGACTTATCAACCCCTCCGTCGCCTTTGTTGGTACCCTACTGAGTTAAGCCAATTTTCATATGCGCTCGGTGCCTTCCTTTCAAGGTGCGCGAGCAGCAGCCAGACAACTTGCAGCGCTGCGGGCTTTGCGGCACCTTGCGCAGACTCGACTCAGCTTGCTCATCGCAGTTATGGCTGAAATATAATGCGTTAACACTTTGAACTGCTACCTGTTGCCCAACATATTAACGTTCGCGACCTGGCTCGGCCGCGGCATGTTGCATGTTCGCAGCGGCTTCAAGCACTTACTTGTCCGGTGCCCCCGCGATGCTCATGAAATGTTACTTTGGCGTGTAGGTCCTAACCACGCTGAAGCAAACTCGGTAGCGATGCACGGCCGACGGAGCTCGTGTTCGGCCTTGGTGGCCACCCTTGTGGCGTGCCTGGCCGCCACCTGCCATGGACACGGCTTCCTCGCGGAGCCTCTATCGCGGAATATGTATGCACGCATCAACGATGCCAACCCCGACTACACGCCCAACCAGCTGAGCGCCGGCGGTGAGTTGCAAGCTGTGGCAACAGCCGCATACTGTGGGCACTGCCCTGTGTGCTGCTGAGCGATTGTCCAGGGGTGCAGTACAGTCCATAATCAGTCCCAGAGTCTTGAAGAACCCGGCCTGCATGCCCTGCCAAGTCTCGCGCTGAAGGTCCCGCGTGCTCCCGTCGACAGGCGTCAGCGCGGTGAGCGGCGGCTTCACCCGGCTGTGGCCCAACGGCCTGTACAGCGTGTGTGGCAACGCCGCCTCCGACCCCGACCCCAAGCGCTGGATGCAGCCGCGCCCGGTGCAGGCCACCTACACGGAAGGCTCTGTGGTGAGCTGACCAGGGGCTGAATGATGTCCTGGTCAAGGAGGGCAGGATGTAAGCCAGCCTCGCATTCCTACGGGATTCGGAGGTGGCCGCTTGTTGTGTACCCCTGCTGCGGACATGTGCTGTGTACCCAAACGGACATGCGTACCAAGATGATTGTTACCGAGTGAAAGGGGGGGAATCTCCTGCCGCTACAATAATATGTGCGTCAACACCATCCGAATTCTCCTCCCACCATTGCTGCTGCACAGATTGAGATCTCTGTCAGCATCACCTCGGACCACAAGGGTCGCTTCGCCTTCCGCCTGTGCCCCACCACCGCCGTCACGGATGCCTGCCTGGACGGCCACTGGCTCGTCCGCGCTGACTCCGTGAGACCCGGCGACCGCTACTGGTGAGGGCTTGCTGCGTCCACCTGCCTGCCTGCTGCCATGCTGGTGGGCCGCCTGGGCAACTAACCCATGCCCCACTCCTTTGCCCGTGACCCCTGTACCTTACAATCCCGCCCACGCACTTCGCATTCGCATTTCAGCGCATGTCCGTAACACAATCTAATTGTTTGATTCAGCGCTCGCTCTCAGTTGCTGCTGGCGCTGTCGCGGCTGTTGTGGCCGTACGATGTGATGTCCTGTGCGTGCAGGTACCTGACAGCCAAGAACGACGGCAGCGCGCGTGTGTACACCCGCACCACCTCGGAGTTCACCGCCCCCACCTACGGCCTGCGCTACCGCCTGCCGTCCGGCGTCACCTGCGCCAACTGCGTGCTGCAGTGGTGGTGAGTGGTTTGCTTGCAGTGGAGGGGGCAGAGGGGTGCGCAGCCCTGGTCTGTCCTGGTGCTGATCGATCGAAATAAAGGGTGCGGTGTCAGAGGCCTGGCAGGCGTGCGCGCGTTCGATGCATGCTCGTGCGCAACAACTGTACCGTCCACGACACACGCATGTCTGCCCTCAACCACGTCATGTTTTCGGGCCCATGACTCACGCACGCACACGCACGCACGCAGGTATGCCACCGGCAACTCGTGCGCGCTGCCCTGCGTGGAGGAGGACCCCGACTGGAACCCGGCGGCGGGGCCCACCTCCTGCGACCTGCTCAAGCAGGGCATCTGCGGCACCAGTACCTCTGTCTACCCTGAGGTGAGTGTGCGATGCGGGTGGGTGGGGGGGTTGGGCAGGAGAAACCCACAGCAGCAGTAAGGAAAGGGAGCGGCTGCCTCGCACTCCTGTCTTGAATTGAGGCAAGGGCGTGATGACGCATACCGTGTGTCCTGCTCCTGATGTGTGACCCCCCCCCGAATTAATGACAGGAGTTCTGGAACTGCGCCGATATTGCCATCGTAGCGACCAACAGCACCACCGGCGGCCCCTCGCCCTACTCGCCCTCGCCAAGCCCTGTCGCCGCCACGCCCTCCCCGTCGCCCTCGCCCTCTCCCAGCCCCGCCGCTGCCACTCCCTCTCCCAGCCCCGCCGCTGCCACTCCCTCTCCCAGCCCCGCCGCTGCCACTCCCTCTCCCAGCCCCAGCCCCGCTGCCTCTGGCACTTGCTCCACCACCAACTGGTGCGCCAGTAAGGCCGATGGCCTCTACGCCAACCCTTGCGACGGCACCTGCACCACCTATATCAGCTGCTCCCATGGTATCACCTACATCCAGAGCTGCGCCGGAGGCCTCGTATTCAACCCCACTCCCAAGTACTGCGACTGGTCCTACAATTACAAGTGTCCCATCAGCGGTGGTGGCAGCCCCTCCCCCTCTCCTTCGCCTTCGGCCACGCCCTCTCCCTCTCCTGCTGCGTCTCCCTCTCCCTCGGCCACTCCCTCTCCTTCTCCGTCTCCCTCTCCCTCCCCGTCTCCTTCCCCCTCTCCTTCCCCCTCTCCTTCCCCTTCCCCCTCACCCAACCCCTCTCCCTCTCCCAGCCCTTCCACTAGCTGCACCACCTCCGGCTTTTGTGTGGGCAAGGTCGACACCCTGTACGCCAACCCTTGCGACGCCACCTGCACCACCTACATCAGTTGCTCCCGCGGCGTGACCAACATCCAGAGCTGCGCCGGAGGCCTCGTATTCAACCCCACTCCCAAGTACTGCGACTGGTCCTACAACTACAAGTGTCCCATCAGCGGTGGTGGCAGCCCCTCCCCCTCTCCTTCGCCTTCGGCCACGCCCTCTCCCTCTCCTGCTGCGTCTCCCTCTCCCTCGGCCGCTCCCTCTCCTTCGCCCTCTCCGTCCCCGTCTCCGTCTCCCTCCGCCACGCCCTCTCCCTCGCCCAGCCCCAGCCCCAGCCCCAGCCCCAGCCCCAGCCCCAGCCCCAGCCCCAGCCCCAGCGGCAACTCCAGCAGCGGCGGCGGCAGCGGCTACAAGGTCGTTGGCTACCTGGAGAACTGGCGCTGGTATTCCAACCCCAACACCCAGCCCCCCAGCCTGGTGGCGCACACGCCCAAGCTGACCCACATCAACTACGCCTTCGCCTCCGTGTCGTACTCGCCCGCCCTGGACTCGTACTACCTCGACTTCACCGACACCTGGGCCGACATCGGTGCCTGCCTCACAGGCAGCTGCCCCTCGGTAAGCAAGCAAGCAAGCAGGCGAATACTGTTGTGCAATGGGGCCAGTCACGGGGTGAGCCGCCCCGCATCACCTGTGTGGAGCCTCCAGTCTTTTTTTGTACCAACAGTTGTCCCGTCAAAGGTTTACCACGCCTTTTCCTGATCGATGCCCACCCCGTGCCACGTCACAACAGACCTGCATCGCGCTCAACGCCACCTGCCCCGGCTCCAACCTGGCGCTAGCGCCCACCACCAAGACCGCCGCGGCCTCCTGCCCCTCCGGCTGCTACAACCCCAGCGGCAGCAGCGGCTACCCGCGCAAGTGCAACACCGTGGCGCCCGACATGAGCACGCCGCTGCGCGCCTGCGGCCACTACGCCTACGTGCAGCAGTTCATCAAGAACAGCGCCCCCAACGTGCGCGTGCTCATCAGCGTGGGCGGCTGGTACGACAGCAAGTGAGTGCGTACGGCACGGCTCGTGCGCCGCATGCATGCCGCTTAGGCAGGGCACTAGGGAGCATGAGCCTCAATGGCGCCAGCCTAGCCGGACTATGCGTGTGGCCGCCCATGTAGCTTTTGCCTGGCTGGGCTAAAATCCTGCCGCTGACCCAGATGCCGCGTCCTGCCGCGCCTCTGCTACCTCCCAACTCTGCAGCCTGTTCTCGCTGGCGGCGCAGCCCAAGTACCGCACGCGCTTTGTGGACTCGGTGTTTGACTTTCTTGACACCTTTGGGTTTGACGGCGTTGACATCGACTGGGAGTACCCCGGCTTCGAGCACGGCGGCCAGCCGCCGTACGGCATGTCCGACTCCGGCAGCGCCGACGACGTGCGCGACTGCTCGGCCGGCGGCTGCACGTACAGCGGCCGTACCGCTGATGGATCCAACTTCATGGGGCTGCTGAACGAGATCCGGTCGCGGATCCCCGCGCGCCGCAGCCGGCGCGGCGAGCCCTACCTGCTGACCATGGCCGGCCCCGGCGGCAGCGACAAGCTGTCCAAGTTCGATGTGGCGGCGGTGTGCTCGGCGCTGGACTGGGTTAACATCATGACCTACGACCTGGCGGGGTGAGCAGTGCTAATCATTTTAGTATATTATTAAGGGCGCATCGGCCTGCTAGGGGGGTAGCTGGTTGGCAGGCTGTGTAGTGACAGGGGCCTGCCCTTCGTGAGACACCTGTCATGCACCTGGCGCGTCTCTCATCGATCCTTGCCCACCTTCTGCCTCCCTCCCTCGCGAGCACAGGCCCTGGGACTCGGTCACCGGCCACCAGTCCGCGCTGGCCGGCTCCGGCGCCCTGACCATCTCCAACATCGTGCAGGAGTACGTGGGCGGCGGCTGCCCCGCCAGCAAGCTGGTGGTGGGCGTGCCCTTCTACGGCTGCACCTTCAAAGGCGTGCCCGCCGGCCCCAACGCCGCCCTGCCGGGCCTGGGCCAGCCCTTCTCCGCCTCCCTCACCAACCAGCTGGGCTCCACGGAGGCCATGCCGACCCAGATCAACGTCGCCGCCAAGGGCTTCCGCACGTACTTCGACACCGCCAGTAACGCCTCGTACGCGTACGACAGCGCCAGCCAGACCTTCATCACGTACGACAACGAGGCGGCGGTTGGCGCCAAGGCGGACTACGTCAAGCGGCTGGGCCTGGGCGGCGTGATGGCCTGGGCGCTAGGCCAGGAGACCACCTCGCTGTGGAGTGCGCTGACCAGCGGCCTGTGAGGACCAGCGGCCTGCTTTGAAGTAAAAGAATGAGAAGACACGGTGAAAGCGGCTTTCTGAGCACTTTCTTGAGCATGCTTCGCACCACCTTATATGCATACATACGCAGCGGCACAGAACACTCACAACACGTCATTGATTGATGCGGGCAGAAGGGGTTCGACGCCATGAGCGGATTACATTATAACCCGCAGCTTGCCTGGTACTGCAACTTGCGGATGATTCATGTGGCTGTGGATTGATAATGAGCAGGGGCAACCCCTGGTAGTAAGCATGAGCTTATGTGCGTGTGGGATTGATGTGCAGGGTTTGCCCTGTGTTACTGTGCACTGCGAGAGTGCGCGGTTTGCCCCGTAAGCAAGCTCTGTAGAGAAGCGCGGGGGCCGTCACGAAGCAATTGCAGACGAAATGTTTTGTCCGTGCATGGATGGGCACGAAGCAGTGAGGCCAGTACAGCACACCTCAAATCAGGTCTTGTGTGCCCCAGTACATACGTGGTTTTATACAGACGTTCTTATGCGTCATTCATTGGGACGAGTCGACCGTGTGAGCAGGTTGAGGCGAGTCGCGTGTTCAGACTTGGAAGAGACATAATAAAATGGCCGCAGTGGCGGCACCGGAAGTGGGCTTGCGAAGGTACAGCATGGAGAGTAGACTGCAGAGCTGAGGGGTTCAATTGCAGTGCAGAGGCGGGTTGCTGTGTTTGTTTGCGCGCCGTAGAGGGCCCCGCGCAGCGGGGAGTGTCTGCGGGTGTGCGTGCGGTGTGTGCGTGTCGATCGGGTCGGTTGGGCATCAGCTCGCAAGCATTTCACGCGGCACGGTTTGAACAGTTTGGCAGTGTCCTCTTGTTGGAGCGGCCACGGATTTTGGCCTATGGTATTGTAAGGAAAGAATGGAGACTGCGAGATCGCCGCCTGTGTTCTGCACATGTCCCCTCCACTGCGAGTTTCCCGCGCTTTGGGTCGTCCGGGTCTCCATTCCAGGCTCCATCCACACTGCACTAGGCCTCGGCAACGCCGCTAACCCTACCACTCCCTTTTAAATGTAATAGAATGTCTCGCAGCAACACCGACAACCAGCCTGCCGCGGCCCCGGCCGCGGCACCGCAGCCGCGGCAGCCTACACTTCCGCTCGCGCGCTCCTCCGGTGCTTCTGCTTCGTCCGCGCCCCGCCAACAGTTTAGCTTTAAAGTAGGCGACCTGCAAGATGCCGTGGAGCGCATGGAGGGCGGCGGCAGCCGCGTCGGCGGAAACGCGGTGGAAGCAGGCGCCGAGCCAGCAGGCGGCAAGCGCCGGCGACAGTCCGCTGGAGCGCCTGCGGCGAGCCAAGAAGACGCGGAGGCGCATTTCCTGCAGCCGGAAGCTCCCAGTGGCGGAACCACACCTGGCAAGGGCGGCGGCCGCCTTGGCTCTGGTGCTGCTTGGGGGATCGCAGCCGCAGCCGCGAAGCGGCGAAAGGTGGTGGATGCCGCCGTTGGCGAAGAGGATGGCGATCCCGTGGCGGCTGGTGCTGCCGCGGCTGCTTCTGCAGCTGCCGCGCTGGCCACCGCCGCGGCTGTCCCCGCCGCCATGACGGCAGCGACATCACAGCCTGCATCACAGCCTGCAGCCAGCGCACCATCGCGGCCGCGGCTGTTCCGACACCGGGCTGTCGCCGCGGCGGCGGTGCCGGCCGGTGCTGCCGCGCCTGCACCCATCATCACCGCAGCTGCAACGCCCGCCGCCGCAGCCACCGCCGCAGGAGCAGGCGGCACCGGCTCTGCGTCGCAGCCCACCGCCGCCACGGCCGCCGTCGCGCCCATCAGTCGCAAGCCAGGTGGCTCATCAGGACTCCACCTGCTCGACCTGCTGCCCTCCAACCTGCTCAGCCTGGTGCTGCTCGGAGCGGGGCGCGGCGCCGGCGGCGCCGTGGGCTCCTGCCGCGCCCTGGCGGCGGCGTGGCGCGCGGGCCTGCAGCAGCCCTCCCTCGCCGCCGCCTATCTGCAGGCAGCCTACGGTCCCGTCACCGCCCCTGCGCGGCTGTATGACCACCCCCAGCTGACTCAGCACCTGGTCAACGGCTTGCTACTCGGCCGTGATGGTGATGGCGTAGCGCCCGGCGCCCAGCAGGCTCAGCAGCTAAGCGGCGCCCGTGCCCCTGCAGGCGGCGGCCGCGACGCTCATCAGATGCTGGTAGCTTGCACAGCAGCTGTCACCCGCATAGCCGTTGCGTCGGCGCCATCTGCCTCCAACGACGCGGATGCGGCGGACGTGCAGCTTGCAGAGGTGCTGCGCTGCCTGGTGCTAGCGGCGCCGGGTGGCGGCAGCGCCAGTGGCGGCGCCGGCGGCGGCGGCGGCTGCAGCGTGTCATTCGTGGGCGGCGGGTACGTGTACGGCGGCGCCATGTCCCGCGTGCCGTACCCACAGCAGCTTCCTGCAGCTGCTGCGCTGGTGCAGCGCGCCGCTGCCGCCGGGCACACGCGTGTGGCGGTCATGGCGGCGGCGCTGGGCGGCGACGCCGGGCCCGCCCTGGTCCGCGCGGCGGCGGAGGGGCACCTGGGTGTGGCATTGGCATTGCTGCTGCCGTGGCAGCGATTGGAGGCACCTTCCCCAGCAGCAGCAGCAGCAGCAGCAGCAGCGGGTTCCGGCGCTGGCAGCGGCGACGGACGCGCGTTGTCCGGCCGCAGCGCCGTCGCTGAGCCAGAGGAGCGGATTGAGCCCTCGGCGGTGGACAGCGGCGCGCTGGCGGCGGCGCTGGCGGAGTCGGCCAGCCAGGGCCACACTGCGGTGGTGGCGGCGATGCTGTGCGGCGCCTGGCCTCCGGCTGCGGCTGCGGCTGCCCCCATTCCCGCGGCGGGCGACCCACAGGAGCGCACTAGCGGCCGGCCAGGTGCTGGCGCTGCCACATCAGCATCTGCTGGAGCTACCAACAAAGCCCTGCTGACTCATGAGGCCCAGCATCAGAACAGCGGCCCGGTCGAGGAGGGCGGCAGTGAGGCAGCAGGCCTGGTGGGGCCGCGCGGCCCGCTTCTGACCACGCGGCAGCGGCTGATGCGGCTGGGGCCGGCCGCGGTCATGGAGCCGCTCCTGATGGCGAGCGCGGCCGGCCACAGCGCCTGCGTTGCGCTGCTGCTACCCGTGGCGGAGGCAGTGGCGGACGCCCACCACGCTTCTGGTAGCGGCCGGCGCTGGCGGTGCGCACAGGAGGCCCTGTACACTGCTGCGGAGGGCAGGCATGCAGGCACGGTGGCACTGCTGCTTGGGCCCCGCAGCGCAGCGGTCGCTGCTGCCACAACGACTGGTGCAAACAGCACCGTCGCCACCGACGGCCCCGGCGGCAGCGCCGCCAGTGTTGGTGGCGGCAGCAACAGCGCTCTGCAGTTGCAGCCGGCCGCTCCATGGGCGGCGCCGGACGAGAAGGCGCTGCTGCTGGCCGTGTCATCCTCTGGCCCGTGTCGCCTTGCCGTGCTGCGACTGCTGCTGTCGGCTATTGCAGACAGCCACGGCCCAGAAGGACTGCAGCAGCAGGCGGGCGCAGCCCTTACCGCGGCAGCGGAGATGGTTGCGGCTGCCGCCAGCAGCCCGCTCGAGCCTGCGGATGCGGCCACGCCAGGTGCTGCAGTTGCCGGTGCTGCAGCTGCCGCTGGAAGCGATGGCGGCGGGGCTCCTGCGGCAGCAGCAGCCTCGGCTGCCGCTACAGCCGCTGCTGGCGTCCCGATGGAGTGCGCCATGCGCGGCCTGGCTTCACTACAGCTACTGCTTGCGGCCGGGGTCAAGCCGACGCCACAGGCGCTCATGGCAGTGGTGAAGGCGGCTGTAGCAGCCAGCAGCGCAGCCGCCACTACGGCCACAGCCCAGCGCGCCCTGCGCGCGCTGCTTGATGCGGGCGTGGACCTGGACGCGGATGGCGGTGCTGCGCTGGTTGCAGCCTGCGGCGGGGCGGGCGGGGCCGCGGCCACGGACGCGGTTCTGGCGCTGCTAGCCGCCGGGGCCAATCCGGCAGCACAGCGAGGGCTGGCACTGGTCCGGGCGTGTGTGGCGGGCAACGCCGGCACTGTCGGCGCATTGTTGAGTGCAGCAGGGGCAGAGCGAGGGGAGTCCGCAAAGCTCGCCAACTCGCGTGGCGGCTCGGCGCTGCTGGCGGCGGCAGCGCGAGGGTGCTGCGACGTGGTCGGAGCGCTGCTGGCGGCCGGCGCCGACCCGCGTGTCGCGGCAACGGAATCCATGGACACGCGAGCTGCCCAGAAGTCTGCAACAAAGGCAGTGCCTCGCGCGGGCGGCGCTGGGCCAGCTGCTGCTGGCGCTGGCGCTAGTAGCGCTGGCGACGCAGCGGCCACCGCCGCGCTGCTGGCGGAGCAGCGCCAAGTAGCCGACCGCCGTGAGCTGCTGGCCGCGCTGCTGGCGGCGCCGCCCTTCCACCGCAGCGCCGCGACGCTGCTGGTGGAGTGCGGGCCGCTGGCGGCGGCATGCGCTGCTTGCGGTGGCATCGAGGGCCGTGACGGCGTGGCGGGCGTGAACTGCGCCGAGTCCGGCTACGCCGGAACCGTGGCGGCCCTGATGGCGGCGGGCTGCGACGCCAATGCGGCATCGGGACTGCCGCTGCGTCTGGCTGCGGCCGCGGGGAACGTGCATGTCGTACGGGCGCTGCTTCAGCCCCCGCCACAACGGCGGCTGGAGGTGCGGGAGGGCGGCGCAGCAAGGGAGGAGCAGGATTTGGAGGTGAACGACCCGGGAGGTGCGGATGCCGGTGGGACAGTGCGAGGTGCTGGGGCAGCTGACCCGGCGGCATGCGCTGGGGGGGCGCTGGTGGCGGCGGCGCGGCGCGGCCACACAGCCGTGGTTCAGGAGCTGCTGCGGCACTGTGTGTTTATCACCAGCGAGGTCTGCAGCAGCAGCAGCAGCGGCGGCGGTGGTTGCGCAACCAGTGACAGGCTAGCCAGGGACTCGGGGGCAGAGTCTCGGCAGGAGCTGTACACCCAGTCGGCGACGCTGCAAGGCGCTGGGAAGGAGCAACTGAGCGAGCAGCGGGCTGCAGAGCAGCAGCACCTTCTCCAGCAGCGGCAGCAGCAGCAGCAGCAGCAGCAGCAGCAGCAGCAGCAGCAGCAGCAGCAGTCGCGTCGTCAAGTGGTGGTGGTGACGGTGCCGGGCGGTGCCGTTGCCCTGGAGTACGCTGCTCGCAGCGGCCACGAGGGCTGCGTGGCGGCACTGCTGGAGGCGGGGGTGCCGGCGGACGCTGGCGGCGGCGCCGCGCTGCGGGCTGCGGAGACGGCGGGCAAGACCGCCGTGGTGCGGCGTCTGATGGCGGCTCTGAAGCGGCGCGCTCATGGCTCGGCGGGAGGACAAGAGAGGGAAGGTGGTACAGGTTTAGGGATGTAAGGTGTAGATGGGCAGCCTATGTGCCCAACCCAGCAGCTTGATGTCGTAACGCTTGGTGTCCGTGGCGAGTGCCTAGTGCCGAGGAGGACGCGATGTGATGTAGGGAGGAATGGAACGGTAGCCTTCACCAGGTTTGGTTGAGCCTGCGCGCTACACGCCTACACATGACATGTGCTTGGACGAAGTACGACACGCACGTGCTGTGCTGCTACTGAGGCACGAGATGGCTGCGGCCGTGGCTGGATGGCTGCGCATTGATGTTGAGAAGGAAAGCCTGGATAAGGAGGGCGGCCCTGCTAGTAGGGGACGTGTGCGGCGACGGAAATGCGATACACGGGACAGAGATGATTACACGAGGACGGCAGGGTCACCATGCCCGGTGTAGACGGTATGCAGGATCACGGCAGTGTGCCCGCAGTTGCTCACACACACACGCAATGTCTGCTGTTCTCTCCCTTGTGATCTCTAACACACGCAATGTGCCGCGCTCACCGCATCTCTTAGCATTTGAATCTTAAGTCGGTACTCACCCAGCCGAGAGCAACAAGCATGAAATACACGACCCGCGTCAGCCAAGCCGCACCGCCCACGCGCCGATGCCCAAAACTGGTGGGACGGCGCGCTGACTCTCGCTCAAGAGTGCACACACACGCAGCCATGCATACATTCGTCATCACGTTTTGCAACCGCCTATCGTGCGGTCACAGGCTTCGTAACTTGTCTTAGGTACAGAGCTGAAAGTCCAAACCATCAGGCGCATTTCCTGCGTCATACGCACACACACTGGTTCCAAACACGCACGTCCTTGGATGATGCAACACGCGCAAGCGAATTGCCCGCGCCCCCAACACCCACAGGATAATAAGTAGCACACACACGCGCAGCGCTCTTGTGACACGCATGGGTTCTAATAAGTCGGTTGGTGTCGCCCAACCAGGGTCCCCTCAAGAATAGGTTTGTGTGGAAGCGCTCCCCCTCGCCGTTCCGCCCAGCAAACCGCCCCCCTGTGGTGTCCAGCCCATCCCACAGCCATACAGCACCTCACCATCGCCACACGCAAGAAACAGTTGTAAAGTCGTCTTTTGTCCCAAGCCATGTCTAGGTTGACACACACGCACACACACACACACACACACACACACAAAGAGCATGATTGCTTGGATAAGTTGCGACTGGAGGCAGATCTATCCTCCAACACGCTCGGATGTGATTTCGTTCGACCATGGCCGGGGCGAGGAAGGCGCCCCGCCTGCAGCCAGCACACCGGAGTTGCATCGACGGCCACGCACGCATGCACAAGCAGCAGGCAGGAATGCACCACATCATATTGCCCACAAGTAACGGTAGCTCAGCACACACACAAGGCAACGCGCACGATTGAAGCACGGCACAGCCTTTTGCTTCAGCAATCCAGTTGCAACACGATGATGCAGTCGCAACAGGAACACAAGGTTGGTCGGAAGTAAACGTTCCCCCACCAGACAGGCTACGCCACAAAATAGACAGCGGTGCCAGTTGCTGCAGTTGCTGCCCGCACAGGGTCCTTCCTTTCATCAGCCATTCGGAACGTCCTCCTTGTGTGTCCGGCTCCTGCCTGCAACTAAATCGCCTGCAGCTCCAGCCGCTAGCTAAGCCTGCAGCACCAGTCGATTAGCTCACGACGAGTCCGCTCGCGCTCCTGGCGCTTCCGCCGCAGGCGCTCGTGCATCTGTGCTGTAGCTCCGCTGTTGCCGTAGACTTCTGTAGGTTGCTGCTCTGTAGAGCTGGTTGTGAATCTTCTTCGGTCGGGTGGTAATCTATGTAGTACGGCCGGCGGGCTTGCCACGCCACCGCCGCTTGTCAGCTGTCATCAAGAGTACACCTCTGCTGCTGCTCAGCTCACAATCCATCCATCCACAGGCCGCCGCGGCTGCAGCAGAACTCCGCCTAACTCATGTTGCTCCACACTCGTCACCCAGGCCTGCCCACACCGGCCGTCGGCACAGCAGCTCCGCCCGCGCAGCTGCCGCTGCCGCTGCTGCTGCAGCAGCTGCTGCTGTGCATAGGTCCTGCAGCTGCGACGGCTGCTCACAGCTCACCGCAGCTTGACGCGGCCGTTCGCGAGCACGTACGGCAACGCGGCGTTGGCGCCTTGCCGCCCGGCCGCCAGCCCGCCCGCCGCGGAGGGCCCCTGCAGGCGGGCAAAGTCGCTGGCAAGGCGGTCCGCCGCCGCCGCGCCGCCGCCGCCGGCTTTGAGCAGGTCCTGCTGGCTGGCGCGGATGGCGGCGTCGGTGGCGGCCACCGAGGAGCGCATGGGACTTTCCCCCACGCGCGAGCCGTAGCGGCTCAGCCCGCCGCCCGCTGCCCCCGCGCTTGCCGACGCGTTGGTCGACGAGCCCGCCCTGTGTACGTGTGTGTGCCGCAGCGACAAGGGCGCGAAGGCGGAGCACGTCAGGGACTGACACGCTGCCTAAAGGCCAGACCGGGCCGCATCTGCGGGCCACTCTGCACGCTCGATGCGAAACGAAGCTAGCGGCCCAAACCCATGCCATGCCCCCTAGGAACCACAACACACACCGTGAAGCCCTTGGTTCTCGCCAGGCAACCAGCAATGCAACCTCGCCAGGCCCATCCCAAAAACCTCCATCCAGCTGATACGCTCACCACCGCCATCCCGCTTCCCGCCCCGTCCTCGTCCTTCCCTTCTTCCGCCCCCCCCCACCCTGCCTGCCTTCTCCCCTCCCTCCCTCTCCCCCTTTTCCCTCCCTCTCTCCGAGCCTCACCTTGCCCGCAGTGGCGAGGGCGCCGCCCCCGGCCGCGAGCCGTCCGTCACCGCCGAGCCCGACACGCCCTGCCGCGCGCCCATGCCCGAGGCCGCGCCGCCCGCCAGGATGCTGCCGGCGCCGCCCACCCCCGAGCCCAGCGGCTTGCCGCCCACACCAATGCCAATGCTGCTGGACACCGGCGCCCGCACCGGGGCCACGCCGCGGGCCGCCGCGGGCGCCATGGAGGCGGGCGTGGATATGCTGCCCGCGGACTGGGAGGCCAGCAGCCGCCGCACCTGCGGGCAGCAAGAGATGTGGGAATGGATGGGTGCGGTTAACGTTCAGCGCACTTGCCTCCGTGCCCGCGCGGACCCCGCGGCGTCTGCTGATACCCTGTGCGCCCTTCCTCAGTAGTACCGTATCATCAGCACCTTGCCGCCCTCCCCTCGCCCGCCCTTCGTCCTCCGGACAGCTTTGCATGCTGCTTGATGCGCTCGACCAATACCGCTCCGCGCTGTTATGGCCACTACATCACACCACTCCAGCCCGTGCCTCCCAGGGCACCGGCTCCCACCGCTCGCCCACATGGACCCCCCAGGCGGCGCCCCCGCCCTCCCCTTCTTCCCCCTTGCTCCGTGACAAACGCCCCCTTTACTTTGGACCTGGTATCACGAACCCTCCTTTTCCCCCACACCTCCGGCCTTCCTTGCCACGTGCCCTCCCCCATCTTCTCCCCTCCCCTCCCCCCTCTCTGCCCCCTGACCACCCTGCCCCCACCCACCCACCTGCGCGCGCTGCACAGGCGTCTGCGGCGAGCGCACGCCCTGCGGGTACACGCGCGCGTCGTGGAAGGCCTGCGTGTACCGCAGCGCGTTGGTGTACGGCAGGCCGTACAGCCGCCCCAGCAGGATCGCCACCAGCGTGCCGGTACGGCCGTGGCCGCCCCAGCAGTGGATGTACAGCCGTTCGCCGCGCAGGATTCGCTCCATGCAGTCCTCCGCCAGGCGGTTCATGGCCGAGTCGGTGGTCACGTTGCCATCAATGATGGGCAGGTGCAGGAAGTCAATCTTCTGCTGTGTGATTTTGGGGTTGGCCTGCTCGTGCGCCTTGCTCAGGATTTTCTGGCAGGGCCGCAGGCGCGGTGTGGGCGGTTGGGGTGGGGTTGGGGGGCGGTTGGGAGGGTTGGGGCGTGGGAGGGTGCGGGATGGGAATGACTGGCGTGGCCAGCTTTTGGGCACGGAGCTAAGGCCCGCGAGGCCCGTGGCGGAATCAATGCACAATGCTGCAAGTCAGAGAGAGGTTCGCGCCGCCGACTGGACACATAGGCCTTTTCAGGCCACATACATCCCCAGCCCCTTGAGCCCCACCTGCCCTGCCCCTGCTGCTGTCCTCACCTGCGCGTCCTTGATGTATGGTCGCAGCCCGTGCCCCGCGCGCCAGGCGTGCTCCGGCGTGTTGATGTTGACCTCCGCTTGGAGGCAGACAAAGGTGTTAATGCCCAGCTCGAGCATCGTGGTGAGGATTTTCTCCGTCTCCGCGTCGTCGAGGCTGGCTGGATATGCGCCCGCAATAACTCGCCCTGTACATTGCGCAACGGCAAGTATGAGTACCCCGGCGCTTTAAGAAAAAACCGCAGCGGCTGAAGTGCCAGGTGGCCCGCGCGCCGAACCCACAGATTAGATTGAGCCGTATCAATTGAGCAACAGAATTACATGCTCATGGCACTCGCGTTCTCTAAGCAATTCACTGGAAAGAGGACTCGGACAAAACGCCGCGGAGCCCTTTTCCGCGGCTCTGCCGGGCCCCGGCTGGTTGTCAGGCAAGTCAAGCATATATCATTGGATAAGTTGAATTGTCTGAGAGCTAAAACCAGCCGCGTCAACCTGGCAACAGAAATTCGCCCAAGGAGACGTCCTCCCTGCCCTTTCTCGCCAAGACCTTTCCTTGGCCCGCAAGGTAAATGTAGTGGTCAAGGCATGAAGGTAGCCTTGCTGAATAAGTCCTTCGGGCCCGCCTCGAGCGCCAACCGAGAATTTTCCACGGTTCAAGTCCGCGGGGCCCAGATTCAAGTCCAGCCCTGCAGCTCACTAATCTCACCTGGTAGTGCCCAGTTAGACCAGGGCGTGGGCCCGGCCATCTCCTTCGCCGGGAGCTTTGGCAACGGCGGGAGCTGGGGATAGGCATCCGACCTGAGCATTCCTGCTGATGTGTACGCCGTATTGCCAGTTGGCGCTCCGCCCCTGCCGTTTGTTGAAATGGGAGGCAGGAGGCTAGAGCTTTTTGCAGGGTCTGAGTTTGAGACCGCCACAGTTGCGTTGGCTGCTGGTCAGCAGGTAAGTATTTGTGAAATATATTTAAGCAGGAGCAAATGTGCACACGCCGGCGAGGTACAAGGCCAGTGGCTGGGTCAACTCGAGTTGGCCAACTTGCACTTAGATGGCGAGCCCATTCGCCGCCCACTCGCCGTTTGCTATTCAACGTAGCGGTAACAGGTAGAAAATAACGAAATCCATTACAGATTGCTTATTGGAAGTCGCGACGGCCTGCTCTAGCCGCGGCCCGACGCGAAGAGTAAACACGCAGGTCGTGTCAACAGGCAGGTCGTGTCAACAACGTAACCAGATTGGAGCCGACGTCTCTACTCCCTTTCCTGCATCCATATTAGCCCTTGTTGATGCACTAGCGACTAAGCACGCGGCACACCCACGTTTCCTCAAGCACACCTCTACGCCTGCTTGCGGCGCACTCTTATGTACCCCCAAATGCATCCTGCCAAACCAAGCATAGCACACCACAGAGGCCGTTGGGGCTACATGCCCGGGAAGTGTCTCTCAGCCGGTCCCATGGCTCATGATCTTAATCGTCCTGCACGTCTACATCTAGCACGTCACGGCTTCCAGAACTCCTGGGACGAGGTGAGCCGCGTGGGGTTGGGCAGCTTCTCGATATTCTCAGGGACCGCCCTGCGCCGCACGACATTGCAGGCACAAAGCAGCCAGGTGAAAGAGGACATAAATTTTCGCGGGGCCTGCGGGCTGCGGCCCTACGACAGTGCTTGCAGGCGGGGATAACCCTGCTGCTGCTGGAGCCAACTCACCGCAGCCCCGCCCGGCCGCCCGGCCCGGTGCGGCCCGGCCCGCCGCTGGTACTGTGGCGCAGCAGGCTGGTCTGCTGCTTCAGCGTGCCCAGTGTGCGCGCCTGCGTGGCGCTGAGGGTGGTGATGGCGGCCGCCATGTCCCCCAACCTATCCTCCAGCGAGCTCAGGCGCCGGGACACGTCCGACTCATGCATCATCTGGAAGCAGGCGGGCCGGCGGGCGAGTGTAACGAGCATGCACTTTTGGACCTATGGTTCTTACATTTGGTATAGAGTATGGTTCGGTCCTCGGGACTCCTTCTCCGAGACGTCGAGACGTGGTTCTTACGGCGAGGCAGCAGGTGAAGCACGGCAAGGGGGGAGGCATGGTGTGCAGTGTGACGGTGTGCGGTGTGCTAGATGTCGTGTTGATTTGGGCGTTTGGTTGTGAGTATGATGCATGCTTGCGGGGCAGGGGATGCGGCTTTGTGCCGTTGGGGATTGGGGCATGGTGTGCGAGCAGCCGCACACGCTGCTGCGAGAGCATCAGGTTAGGGCGTACCTTGTTGCCTGTGACTAGCTGCGCCGGCGGCGCCTCCTGTGGTGGTGGTCCAAAGATGCGCGAAGTGAGCTCAATCAGGAGCAGTCCCCTGCCCCCGCACAAAATGGCACATCCCTACGCCAGCGTCGCGTACTGTCCACCAGCCGCAACTGGGCGTTCTCCATCCCCCTCATGCACCAGCCTACAGCCGCCTCCCGCATGACCATGCACATGCGACCCAGGCGACCACGGCTCCCACCTTGGCTCCCCCAGTGCCGTCCACATACATGCCCCCACGCATGCCCACACTGGCCCGCCCACTGACTACCCGCCCACTCATGCCCGCCCACCTGCAGTGTGCTCATGAGGCTCATGAGACCCTTGCTGCGCTCCACGTTGCCCAGCAGCCGCCCCAGGCTGTCCGTCAGTCCAGCCACCTGCAGCAGCAGCAGTAGCAGCAGCAGCAGCAGCAGCAGCAGCAGCGGCGGCAGCGGCGGAGGCCGCGGCAGCATGTCAGAGGCGCCATTTGGTTGCTGACGCCAGGAGCGGCGGCTATCGTGGGGGAACGCTGAGTGCGAAGGCACGCGCTGGGATTGCGACCACATCAATTACGACTTGTACGGGTGTTATACAACCCTCACGTTTACAGTGCCGTCCAAAACTGGTGTCGATCAAAAGCACCTGCGACCCAAACGCCCCCATGAGTGGGGCCCCCACAGTGGTCCACACACGCACACGTCCCCAACCTATCCTTGCAACCCCCACCCACCCACCGACACCACACGCGCCTGGTGCTGCAGTGTCTCCACGAGCTCGTGCTGCTCCGACACCGCCCGCATGAACAGCGCCTCGCTGCCCTGCAGGCAGGCAGGCAGCAGGCAGGCAGGCGGCAGGCAGCAGGCGGCAGGCGGCTCAGTCAGTCGTGGGGGCGGGATGGAGGCGGCGGTGAGATGGGGCATTGGTGGCAGGGGCGGTGCTGACCAGGTGTGGAGGAGGTAAAAGCAAGGCCACAGCATGCTGGTGTTGTAGCGCGCCCACGCCCCACGGTTATGGCAACCTCGTCCGCCGGCCGCTCCCGAACCCCGCAGCTCCGAGCCAGCTGCTGCTCCCGCGCGCTGCACCACGGCCTACCTCTCATGCCGCTCTTCAGAGCCCGCCCTTCTTAATGCGCCCCTTCCCCCCAGCTCAGCTGAGATGGCCACATGCCATCTGCTGGTCGTTACATGTCCTCCGCACATTCCGCAGGCATGCACGTGGCTCACACACAACCGTGCCGCCGGCGCATGCCACGGGAACATGCCAGGGGCACCTGCCCCCCACTCAGCCCCCCCTTGGTTGGCCTTGCAATTTTTTTCGGGAGGGTACGGGAGTATAACCCCCCTTGCTCTTTTTGCATTGGGTATGGTTTATTGGGCTGCTATTTACACCCACCCCCCGGGCAGTGGCACTTCACAAACATATGATCCCCCCCGCCAGCCCCACGTCTCCTCGCTCGCTCCCTCGCTCACATGCACGGTCTCCAGGCGCTGCTCCAGCTGCCCCAACTGCAGCTCTAGGTCACGGTAGGCGGACAGCGAGGCCGCGTACTGGGAGTCCTGCAGGGAGAGCGTGTGTGTGCGTGTGTGCGTGGGAGGGGGAGTTCATTCCAGAAACCAGAAGCGAAACGACCGGGTGGGAGGGGGCGGTGGGGCAGAGCGGAGGGGGGGTTGCATACATAGGGTTGTTGTTGCTGGTGTGCGTGGTTGGAGTCGGTCCTCCGCTCGGCACGCCACCGTGACCAACTGCCCATGCGCCCGCTGTCAAGCCCTCAAGCCCCGGCCTTGAGCCCATTACTATGCCTATGCCGCCATGGGCCACCAGCCCACCACGCACCAGCTTCTCGTAGTCCTCGTTGTGCACGAAGCCCTTCTTCAGCGAGCGCGGCGTGCGCAGGTCGGCGCGGCGCGAGGCGGTGGCGCTCAGCTGCGCCGCGCGCTGCTCGCGGCGGCTGCTCTCTAGGAACTCCGTGTCGTACTCGCTGCCCCATGCGGCGGTGCCCTGCGGGGGAGGGGGCGGTGGGGGACGTGGTGGTGGGGGGTGAGGAGGGCGGTGTGAGCGGGAAGCGTGTGTGCTGGGTCGACTGGTGGGAAAGGCGGCGAGAGGCGAGAGGCGGTGTGTCAGGGAGGCTGCCGCAGGGCGGGCGGGCCGGCGCGAGCCTGGCGGGCGCAGGCCTTTCCACTTGCGCGCCTTTGCAAGCTCGCGTACGTGGAATGTCCAGCGTGCAGTTGCGGTGAGTTGCCTGGCTGCTTCTTCCAGGAATCAAAGAGCGTCACAGTGAGCGGACACATGCGGAGGAACCCTGGCTGCAGACGAATAGTCGCCAGCCATGGACTCGGCCATTCGAGTGTTATATTTTGACACATGATTTAACCTGGGCTGTTGGCTGGAACACGAATTCTTGCAGTTCAGCCCGAGTGCATGCTTTGCGAAACTCCACAGCAGCTCAACACGGACTCTACAGCTTCTCATAACTCACCACGTCTGGGTCGCCAAGCTTCAGCGTGCTTGTGCTGCTCCGCGTATGGTAGCCTGTTTTACGTGGCATTTTGCCGACGTCGCAACAATAAGTTGTGCAGCAGAACGGTGCAGGGCAGCGCGTTATCAGGAAAGTACCTAGGCACTGCTTGTGATGTTGAGCTATTAACTTACAGTACAACGGCAAACACTGCCCGATGCCGGGGGTCCGCCCGGCTCCAATGCCGGCACGCCACGCGAAAGGCCACGGTCCCTCCTCAAGACCTTCCTCGACAGGTCACCGCATTCTGGTGGCAGTCTACATATGCTAATAACGCTCTTGGAGTAGACAGCTTGGAAGGCGAACCTACGGTTCGCAGCCTTTCGCTTGGAGGAATGCGAAGCCGCGCAGCTTGTACCCTCCACTCCCACACCTCTTCCGTCCCAGTAGCACATCTCAGTTGCTTCCCTGGCCCCTGCATTACATTCACTTACTTTGCTGCACATGCGTATACCTCTCAAGGCATCCTGGTTGGGGCCCGGAGCGATGTGTGCCATACCGGGATAACTCCTAGTGGGAGAAGATGCGGGCCAAAGGCTCACGCCTTGCCGGAAGTTGTTTCCAGACATTTCGCTGTGATATTGATAACGCTTATAGTTGCTTGACAATAGATTAAGAGTAGATTGATCAAACGTCTGGCCACCCGCTCTGGCGCAAAGTTTGCTGCCACGATGGCGAGCTGCCCGTGCTGCTCGCAAGGCTTCGACCATGCCGATAAGCTGCCGCTAACGGCGCCCTGCGGGCACACACTGTGCGCGGGCTGCATGCCGGAGGCGACGCGGTGCAGCCGGTGTGGGCGAGCAGTCCCGGCCGGGGCGGGCCGGCCCCTCAACTACGCCCTCGCCGAGGTGCTGGGCCTCCTGGGCCCGCCGCCAACAGTCGCTGCTGGCGGCGCGGCGGCGGGCGGGGCTGTACGGCGGCCCGCCGCCTGCGCGGCAGTGGACGCGGAGCGCCAGCTGCAGCTGCCTGCTGACGGCGGCGGCGCTGCACGGCTGCCTGCAGCGCAACACCGTGCACATGCGCGCGGAGGGGCCGCGCCCGGGCGCGCCCTTGTTCACCATCGGCACCCACTCGGTGCACTCACAGGCCGTGACCGTCAAGCTGTCAGACGTCTACAACGGCCTGGATGTGGAGGACGTCAAGCGCATGGTAATAAGTAAGGTGTCGGCAGATCATGGCGGGGCGCCGAGACCGGTGAGGGGGGCAACAGAGGAAAGCTACACATACCTCGCCACGTGCGGGCAGTGGCAGCAAGCCGCTGACGAGTCTTTGTTGGCAGGCGATAGTCGCACCTCTCCATCTTTGCGTCAGCGGTTAGGCCCGCAACTTTCAAACCAACTGCCCCCCCCCCCGCACAACCGCTGCCCCCCACTCGCTAGTTTGGTGTTTTATTTTAGGATGGGCTGGTACTTCTCTGCCCCCCTCCCCCCGTGTACCCGCTGTACCTCTGCGCACTGGCACGTCATGTTTTATTACACACCATCCATGGATGGCTTCCCCCTCTTATGCATTGGGTTTGGTTTAGTTTGGGCTGGTAACCACACACCCCCCCCCCCACTTCTGCATTTGGTCAACACGTCGCAGCTGCAAGACAAGGAGGGCATTCCCCCGACCAGCAGCAGCTCCTTTTCCAAGGTCGGCAGTTGGAGGACGGCCTGCCCCCTGGCCCATTACGGCATCAGCCCGGGCACATTGCTACACGTGGTGCTGCGGCTGGCTGGTGGCAAGCCCGTCATCTGCCTGTGGGCGGCCCAGCCGACCGACGTGACCGTGCGCCTGCGCCTCAGCCGCCATTGGGCCCTCAGTAGCCTAGTGCCGAGGCCGGACGAGTACTACAGCGGCGGCGGCGGCGGCAGCGGTGGTGCGGAGGGGGTGGCAGGAACAGCAGACACCTCTGGAGGCAAGGCTGGAGACGGCGGCGGCTGGACGGCGGGCGGTCGGGAGGCGGCGTGGCGTGTGCGCGCGCTACCGGATGGCACGCTGGTGCACCCGGGCAGCGGCGGGCGCGAGTACGCCTACCTATTCTGGGAGGCGCTGACGGAGGCCTCGGCTGTAGCTGAGGAGGAGCCGGCAGTAGCAGGCGGTGGCGGTGGTGGCGGTGGCTGCAGCACTGTGGCGGGCGGCAGCTGCCGCGACGCTATGGTGTGGGAGGAGCAGCCAGAGCAGGCGCAGGCGGGCGGCCGACAACTGCAGCTGCAGCGGCAAGCGGCAAGCGGCAAGCGGGGCCGCCTGCTACAGCAGCGGCTGCGTCTTCTGTTGCTGCTACTGCTACTGCTACTGCCGTGCCTGCCCAGAGCCCTTTCCCAAGCCTGGGCCCCACGCCCGCCGACCTGCCGCTGCCCGACTTCCATCCCGCCCGCTCCTTCTGTGTGGCGGGCGCTGACGTGGAGCGCTGGCTGTACGACGCGCTGGCGGCCTTTGGGCTGCCCGTACGGGAGCGTACGGACTTCCTGACGTACTTACTGGCTGCCGCACATGGAGGGCGCGGCGTGGCTGCTGATCAGGTTTGCTGGCCCGTCTGACTACCAGGCTGCCGCGGCCCGTGAGGTGACGCCTGCTCCGGATGTGTGCGTGCGTGCGTGTGTTCATGCTGTTTGCGCGGCTGGCGGCGCCAGTGCCGGGCGCGTGCGGGGACCTAGGCGCGGAGGTGGCGCGTGTGGGCATCAGGGAATGCTGCACCGGCCGCCGGGCTGCTCGCTGGCGGTGCTGGAGTGGGGTGGCATGGTGGTGGTGGGGGCCAGGGGCCGCGGCGGGGCCTAAGGGTGCGGCCGCCATCCGGGCCTGAGGTGCGCATGGATAATCAGGTGGTTGGGCGTTTGCGTGACGCCGGATTACAGGCGCAACAGATATGCATGGAAGCAGATGCAGCAGGGCACTTGTTTCCCGGAGGGCGTGGGGGGTTTGCAGGGCGCGCGGAGTCTAGCATTAGAGACGCACGCAGAGTGATTTCGCTGCTGCTGGTGCAACGGGTCCCTTTGTTATGAGTGCTGGTTACAAGAAGGGGACAGTGTGAACACTGCCTCGGGCACAGGTGGCCAACCGCCACCCTGCTTGGCTGCCCACCCGACTTTGTTATGGTGCCATTCGCGGCAACCAAGTGCTGCAGGCGTGCGGGCTATCTTGGCTACCGTGTAGAATTTATTTTAACTGTTTGCTCCATCACTGCTGCATGCTACTGCAAACCTGAGGGCGATCCGCAACAAACTATCAAAAGCTAATCCTCCGTAAACTGGAGGAAAGTGATTTGGATTCTGGTGGCAACAGTGTGAATCGGCAATCAACGTTCCCAAGGTGGCTCTAGCCTTCACGTCAGATTAATGTTACAGCTGTGGGCCTGCCTCCGACCCGGGCCCGACACACGGCCTCTGCAGCCTACCAGTCTCTGGACTGGCGAGAGCGCTCACAAAAACAACGCTAGAAATCCAAGCCCACGGCTGACCTGCCCTACCCGCGCACAGCAAGCCTAGCCGCGAAACGAGAAACGCCTCCCTGTGCTCTCCTGAGCCCACAGGACCAGGCGGTGTGGAGACAGCTCGCGCACCTAATACCTCAAACGAAACCCCCGACAAGAGACAACCCGAAGACGAGCAACCCACGCGCGCGCTCCCCTGGGGGCATCCAACGCCTGGGAACACACGTGTCACCCTTCTGCTACTCATCAGCAGGCCACACGTAGCAAGAGGGACAGGGCCGGCGAGAACGCTCAAAGCCGCCGCACCTAGCCGCCAAAGCTACAGCCCAAACCACCAACTCAATCGAGTCACCTACCGCAGAGGGGACAAGCACGCAACCGAGCGCCTACCCGCCACCACAAGGGTCGTGAACATACGTCACCGTCAACGGTACCACCCACACACACACGTACACACACAAACCGCGTCTCATCTACACTCTATCTAGCACCGCTTATAAGCAGCAGTTGCGAGCTGACAAGACTTGACTAAGCAGGTTGCTGAACCTTAATGCGCCCGCCCTGCACGGCTAGCAGGGGGTGCGCTGTGCCTACCTCCCTCCACCCCTTCCTGGGCACCCCTAATCTTGCGAAGTCCTGCAGCCGCCTCCAAAACCCTGTCACCGCTTCCGCTTTAGCGATTTCTACCGGCTCAGTCTCCATACCCTCTGGGGGCCCTGCGTTGGTAACTGCCCTCAACTTTGTCCGGGCGCGTTCCATGGCCGAGAGGGCGGCTAGTACCACCACGTCCCACACTGCTTGCTGCACTCCGTGAGGCGGTTCTGCTAGCCATAGCTGCTGCCGAGTGATGGTGTTCGCCATCGCCGCGTTAATCTGCTCCAGCACTGCCTGCGCCACGGGACACTCCCAGAAGTGATGTGCTCGCGGCGAGCAGGGTGCGCCGTGCGTTCCTCCGTGGGCGCCGCATCCACACGCTTCCTGCTGCTGGGCTCCACTGACGTGGCTGTTTCCAGCCAACGGTACTCCATCCACTGCCAGCCGCCACAGGACCTCCACGTGTTCCCGTTCCCACCGTATGTGCCACATCCTGCTCAGCATGGCGCGCACAGGGTTCGTGCCTGTAGGCGTGGTCGCAGTTGTCACCGCTGCGTTTGTCGTGGTGGCTGCTGCCTCGCCTCTGGCTTCCCTGGCGAAGTCCGCGTGTAGCTGGGTCCGCCGCTGTTCGATTGGTCGCAGTAGCATCGCCGTGGCCTGGCTGACTGTTAAGCGCTGGAGCCTTATGGGCATCAGCAAGCCCCTGCGCCAGCCTAGCCTGCCTACTATCTGAGCCCGCACTGCCTCCATCGTCTGCGCCGGCGGCTGACCTCCAGCGCTGAGTTGCTGCTCCACTTGCTCCGCCGCTGCTCGCCATTCTGGGCTGATGTCTGCAAGTAGCAGCTGGATAGCCTGCAGCGTCGGGCTCCTTCTGAAGGCTTCCGGCGCTGTGGGGGAGAGATGCTGACTGACCCACTGCCGCCATTCCTCCGTGTCGGCTGGCGGTGTCCCTGCTGCCACCAGGGCCCCCAATCTCACAGCGTCCCCCACTGTCTTGAGGGCGTGGCACGTGCTGAGACGCACGTGGCGCTGTTCCATACCTGGTCTCGGTGGTGCTGGGGGCTCGGCTCCCTCCGGGCTGAAGTCGGGATCCGCGCTATTCTCTTCTGCTTACGCTGCCCGTTGGTTATTGGGCAGCAACGCGTTGGCCCAGAGCGGTGCCGCCCAGCACCAGTCTCCTGCTGCCATCGGCTGCTCCTCCACGTCTTCCAGTGGTGGCAAGTAGCCTAGTGCTGTGATGAAACGTGCCATGTCTGTGGGCAGGCCATGGGCTGGCCCTGGTCGGCTGTCTGCGTCCGCGCTGAGGGTGGTGACGGACGCCAGGCTGAGGTGCGGGTGATGCCTTTGAAGGTAGCACGTCACGACTTGCTCCCAGGGGTGACGTGCTGGCTCGGCCTGTGCTGCTGCGCTAGCCAGACGTGCTGCCCATCTCGCGTTGCGAGCCCTCAGGTGCAGGGTCAGCGGCAGTAGCCCAAAGCCTCCTGTACGCGGGTGGCCGTACAGTAGTGTCCGCGGGACTCCTGTCATGCGCTGGGTTGGGTGGTTAGGGTCCGTACGGCGGTCCACGACTCCCGCCGCTGCCCGCTCCAGCAGTTCCACGGTATCATCTCCCGGCATGCCCGCGTGCTCCATGTGCCACGTCACGGTTTGCAGGGCATACCCTGACGTGGACGCCGCCCTCCCAAAAGTGCTCAGCGGCAGGCGGGATATGCATCCCATCCGCCGCTTAGCCTCCTTGAGCCGGGCCGCCCAATCCGGTTGAGCGGGTTGAGGGCTGTTGTCCACCGGCACGTTAAGTGCTACTGCCACCGTCACCAGGGCCGGTTGCTGCTGCTGTGTCGGCGCGGTTGCTGTTGGGGGCTGTGGTGGCTGCTGGGCGTTGTGATGTTGCGTCTGGGCGTTGGGCTGGTCTGCTGTGTCTGCGCCTACCTTCAGCAGCTGCACCTTGTCCAGGTTTAACCGCTGTCCTGACGCTGACGCAAAGACGTCCATTGCTGTGAGAAAGGGCCCCAGTGCTGCCATGCTGTCAAGCAGGACCTGGCAGTCATCTGCAAACTGCACCGCCGTGGTGACGTCTGCGCTGTTCAGGTCCAGTCTGATCCCAATGCCCTGGCTTCGCAGCCAGCATAGCAGCGCTTGGGCCACGAATAGGTACAGCACCGGTGCCAGGGGGCAGCCTTGCCGTACGCCCAACTCCATGCTCACGGGACGGGATAGGCTGCCGTTGACTAGCGCCTGGGCGACTGTGGATGACAGAAGCAGGGAGACCCACCCCCGGAGCTTGGGCCCTGCGCCCAAGTGCTCCATCGCCTGCAGCAGGAAGCTGCGGTCCACCGTGTCGTACGCCTTGGCGAAGTCCAGGAAGGCAATGACCGCTGAACGGCCCTGCTGCTTCAGGAGATGAGGGATGTGGCGGAGCGTGTGGATGTTGTAGCCTATCAGTCTGCCGCTGAGGAAGGCTGTCTGCTCCACGTCAATCACCCGGCCAAGTTCATTCCCCAGCCGTGTGGCTAGTATCTTCGCCAGCACGCGGTAGTCGGAGTTGAGCAGGGTGATGGGTCGGTAGTTTCCGGCTAGCTTCGGGTCCCCCTTCTTGTACAGCACCGTGATGATGCCATCCGTGAATCGTGGCGGCATGACTCCGGATTCACCGATTGCCGAGTATAGCGCCGCTAGCAAGGGAGACAGTCTGGTGCGCCCCACCTTGTACACGTCCGCTGGTAGCCCGTCCCATCCTGGGGCTTTGCCAGGTGGCGTTCGCTTGAGCGCCGCCGCCACTTCAGCTGGGGATACTGCGGAATTTCCCACGATATCATCTGCTTCTGGGGCCAGGCGGCGGGGATGGGCGTCCAGGGCGCTGAGAACTCGGGATAAGGGATCCGCATCGGGTAGCGGCGTGGGTGGTGGTGGCGTTGGCTTGCGCGAGACGTCACGCCAGTAATCTGCCACTACTTGAGCGACCGCCGCAGGTGTCGTGACCAGCGTGTGCGGCTGGCTGGGCAGCCGCAATGCTGTGGGTCCGTTGTTGTTGCTGCGCCCGGGGTGGATGAGTGCGGTAAGGTTACCGTTGGGCCGCTCGCCTGACCGGATGAAGGCTTGCCTTGCTGCCAGGTAGGCCGGCTTTGCCTCAGCCCTCATAGCAGCCGCCAGCTCCGCCTCCGCATCTACCGCTGTTGCCAGGCGACTGGTGTTGCCTGGCGCCGCTGCCAGCGCCGCTGTCGCCTCCGCCGCTGCCGTTCGCAGTTGCTGTACCGTGGCCCCAGGACGCCGGCGCCGCATCTGCGCTTCCCTGTTCAGTCCGGCTAGCTCTGCTGTCATGCGCCGCTTGAACCCAGGCCACCACTGGATGAGAGCTTGTGGGTGTTGGTCGGGCCCTACCGGTGCTGCTGCTGTTGCCAGCTGTAGCCAGCTTGTGAACCGGTCTTTCAAATCCTCATGCGCAGTGAAGTGGGTCCGCGTCCGGCGTGGAGCATCGCTGCGCCGACGGGGGGCGATGGGCTGCAGGTGCAGGACTGGGATTCGGTGGTCTGACGGTGAACCGGTGGCGATGAAGGCCCGCTGGGTTGCTGGGAGGGCATTGGAGGGGATGTAGATTCGGTCCAGCCTTGCCCCGCCCCGTGTATCGCCGGCGCCACGGTAAAGGTACGTGTACTCCCTCCTTGCAGCGTGCAGAGCTCGGAAGCTGTCTACAAGCTGAGCTGGCGCCGTCGAGTCTCTGAGTTGCTGTGTAAGGACTGCATCCAGGGGCCTGGGCCCCGACGCGTCCAGGCTGGGGTTTTCCACAAAGTTGAAGTCGCCCGCCAGGATAAGCGTGCTGCCTGCTGCTGTAGCATCCGCCGCCACAGCGTGTATCCCCTGGCTCAACACTGCCGTGCGAGTTGTGTCCGCGTCCGCACGCGCGCGTTGGGGTAGATACGTGCCGGTCACCCAAAGTTTGTGCCCACACCAGTCAAGACTGCACGAGGCCATCCACCCTTCTGGCACGTCCTCCGGCAACTGCAGGGCAGTTGTCGCCAGACTGGTGCGCGCCAGGATAGTGACACCTTGGCGATTCGCCAACTCAGCCCAGTCTCAACGGCGGGCGGGCCTTTGTGCTGGGATACTTGAGTCAATGAGTGGGCGGTGGGCAGCTGCAGAAGCAGCGGCGTGCGGGCGTGGTGCTTCCTTGCTTAAAGTGCGACTGACGGCGTGTGCGGTAGGTTGCAGGTAAGTTGTAGAAGGCTTAATGCAGGTGGGCTGTCGATAGTAAGTGATTGGTGGAGTGGCAGTTGTGACAGGTGGTTGTGAACGGAAGCCGCAGGCGACCTTGACCGTGGACATTACATAAGTTGGTCACAGCCATGGCCGCTGCTACGGAACTCTGGAAACGCAACGTCAGAGTGCACGGTAGTCGACTACTTATTACAAGGCTTTCCCGCAATGTGTATGCATGCGCATGTTAGCGCGTCAAGGAACAGACGACCCTCTACAAATGACGAATGAAGCTGCCAACCCTACTCCCCACGCCGCGCGCCCTGACGAGTAGATAATTGATTTGCCCACACAAGCAGTACAATGAAGTGCCTGTAGCCCAGCCATACACACACACACACACACACACACACACACACACACACACACACACACACACACACACACACCAGGTCCCGGGACTCCGAATGCTGATCAAGCAGGAACAATGAAGCCCACATACACACGTCATGCACGGCCGTGGTTCCGCACACGCCACCACGTGCACGCCGAGTCTGCCAATTGCTGCCCAAGCCCCCTCACAAGGATTCACGTATCAGCATGGTATGCATGCTCATTCCTGCGTCGGTCGTGGACGATCACAGTGGCCGGCTAGACTCTCTTTCTATGTGCGGCTGCACCACGTCATCACGCATGCGCCGTGGGCTCGACCTGCCCAGCCGAAATGACAAACCAGTGACGCGCCCTGTCATGCAGCAGCATGCAGCGCACGTGGTGCACACACCTGCACGTGCAGCAGTCCCAGTGCACCACATGCATGCATGCATGCATCCGCTCGCTCATGCACACACGATGCACACGAATCGCCGCCACCGCCCCATGTGCTGAGGCACGGCACCCGCGCTACCCGTTCTGGCGCCCCCGCCCGCACACCCAAAGAGCCACCACAGCCGCCGCCGGAGGCGGTGGAGGCGCCGCACCCGCCGCCCGCTGCTGCTCCTGCTCCTGACGCGGACAGGCCCCAGGTGCTGGCGGCCGCCGCCTCCCCCCATGACGCTGGACAAGACCGGGATCCCCGACACTCAGTGGTCCGACTGACATATAGCGCCTGCCGCCGACAGCGCCGGCCTCAGCGTGGCGCCCCCGCCGGCGGCCCGCCGCCCCCAGCTGCTCCTCCTGACGCTGACGCGGATGCCTGCCCCGGTGAGGCCACTGCCTCCATGTCGCTGGACATGAGGGTGCCCGAGTCGCCCGTGTAGCCGTACTGCGCCGATTCGTCGCCGCCCTGCAGCATCTGCGCCACCTCCGCCACCCGCGCCGCCGCCTCGCGCACGCCCACCGCCGTGCCGGCGTCGCCGTGACCCTCGTGCTGCGGCTGCGCCTGCCCTCCGGCAGCGCCAAGAGCGCCGCACATGCGCGCCTCCCCGCCGCGGCTGGACGGCGGCGGAAGCCCTGCGCCGCCGAGCTGCTGCCCCGCGCCCCGCTGCTGCTGGTGCTGCTGCCCCGCCGCCGCCTCCTCTGCCGCCAGGGCTGCCGCCGCCGCGGCGCGCACCGCCGCCGCGGCCTGGCGGAAGCGCTCCGCGTTAGCTTCCGGGGTGTCGTCCTCGTCTTCAAATTGGTCATCCCCCTGCTCCCCGTCACCATCGCCGCCGCCACGGCGGCCGCGGCTGCGGGTGCGGGTGGGCGGCATGGGGCAGTCCTCTCCGTCCTCGCCATCCTCACCGCCGCCGCCGCGCTGCTGTCCGCCTCCGCCGCCGCCGCTGACGGCCGCCATGTCGGTGTCGCCGTCGTCCTGCGCCAGGTCGCCCTGGTAGTCCCGCATCATGCGCTGAGAGGGGGAGGGGGGGAGGGGGGCAGGGGGGAAGGCGGGCAGAGGAGCAGGGGGTTGCAAGGGGGACATGTAGCGAAGTGCAGCAGAAGGCAGCGGGCGCAGGGTGCGGGCGAGGCGGCGGCGCGGGTGCGAGAGAGGGGTAGCCATCCATGGATGGTGTTTAACCATATAATGAAGTGCCGATGGAGGGGGGGTAGGGGGTGGGGAGCACACAACACAGGGGCATGACTATGGGACAAGCCGCTTGGAGGCGGTGCAGCCGTCTTGCTGGCTTGCAGGCGTTTGCATCGCCGCGAAGCATCCCATACGGAATTGCGCACCAGAGCTCAGCCTATACCTTACCTTACCTTACCTTACCTTACCTTACCTTACCTTACCTTACCTTACCCTACCCTACCCTAACCTAACCTACCCTAACCTAACCTAACCTAACCTAACCTAACCTAACCTAACCTAACCTAACCTAACCTAACCTAACCTAACCTAAAACCTAAGCATATGCGTCCTTGCCTTGCGCCCCTGTTCGCGCCCTTGAGAGCTGTCGCACGACCACCCAATGCACCCAGCCTGCAGGCCCCCTCACCAGCACCTCAGCCCCCCACCCCACCCCACCCCAGCCCCGCCCGCTTCACTCACCAGCACCTCGAAGCGGTCGCGGTCGTCCCCGAACACGAACGACGACGACTCGCTGCCGCCCATCTCGAACCGCCCCGCGCGCCGCCGCCCGCCGCCGTCGCCCCCGGCTCCTCCTCCGCCGCCCACGCCCGGCGAGCCGCCCAGCACCGAGTCCAGCTCCATGGAGTCGGCGATGGACACGTGCTGCTTCAGCAGGCTGCGGAGCATCACGCTCGCTGCCGGCGCCGGCCCCAGACCCAGCGGCCCGCTGTCGCGGCTCTGCAGCGCGCCCGCGCCCGAGGCGCGCAGCCGCCGCCGCTCGATGCCCGAGGTCATGGGCGACAACGTGGGCGAGGCGCAGGGCTGCGGCGAGTCCAACGCCAGCGCGGACGGCGTGCCGGGCCGCGCCCGGCCGCTGGCAATGACGCCGGCGGCGGCGGTGGCGGGGGCACCTGCCGGCGACGCCAGCGCCGCCATCTCCGCCGCCTCCTCCGGCAGCGCGGCCACCAGCGCCTCCGCCTGCTTCATCAGCATTTGCATGGCCGCGTCGAAGAGGCCGCCGCCGCTGAGCCCCAGGCTGCCGTCGTCGCCGATGCTGCCCAGCGGGCCCAGGCTCGCGCCGCCGCCGCCTGCACCGCCGCCGGCGCCCTCGCTCTCGTTGGAGCCGCTGGCGCCGCCGCCCGCCGCCGCCTGCGCGCTCTGCACCTGCCGCAGCACGCCCTCCAGCGCCGCGGGCGGCTGCCCGCGCTGCGGCCGCGCGCCGCCGGCGCCGGCGCCGCCATCGCCGCCGCCGCCGATAGCCGCTGCCACCAGCGCCGACAGGGCGGCCGGGTCGGACGCTGCCGGCACCTGGCTGCTGAGGAGATCGAACATGTTGCTGCTGGCGGCCCCGCCCGCCGCCGCCTCCGCCTCCATCGCCAGCTCCATCTCGGGGTCGGTCATGAGCAGCCCGCTGGTGAGGCTGAAGGGCGCTGTGGCGCCGCCGTTGTCGCCGGCGGCGGCGCCCAGCACGCTGGCGTTTGCGGTGGAGGTCATGAACAGGCGGCTGGCCTGGCGCGGCGTGGTGACGCTCTGTCGGCCCATCATCGGGATCGACATGATGTCGCCCCCTGACCCGGACCCGCCGCCGGCGCCGCCGGCGCCGCCGGCGCCGCCGGCGCCGCCAGCGCCACCGGCCGTGCCCAGAGCGCCCATGCCCGACATGCGCGGCGTCGCCACCGGCGCGCGCGTGCCGGCCTTGACGCCCCTCCCCGTCGCCGCCCCGCCCAACGACATCGCCCCTGCAATGTCGGTGCTGGTCAGGGTCAGCGACATCACGCTGGCGGCGCCGGCGGCGGAGCCGCGCTCGCCGCCGTCCTCCAAGCCACCGGCGCCGCTGGCGGCGGCGGCGGCGGCGGCGGCGCCGCCGCCTCCCGCCGCCGCGCCGGCGCCGTGTGCGCCGGCGCTGAGGGGCTGGCCGCGCGGCAGCATGAAGGAGGGCAGCGACACGGTGGAGACGCGGCGGTCCAGCTCCACGTCGCGCATCATGTCGCCCATGGACTCGTCGCCCTCAAGCGGCGCGCGCCGGCCCCACAGCCGCTGCTCCGTGCTGCAGGGGGGGGGACGGAAGGGAAGGGGAGGCGAGGGGAGGGCAGGGGACATGGCAGGGCACGGCAAGCACGGATTAGCGAGAGGAGCAGGGCGGAGCTCTGTGTGGGGACAGCAAGCGCCTCGTAAAGCACTGCCGTGGCCCGTACAACCACTGCCGTGTTCCGATAACCAATGTCGTCTGGGGGCCCACAGCACAAAACTCTGCATTAGCGGAGCGCGGCACTCACGCGACCTCATGCAGCGCCCCGTACAGCTGGTTGACGAAGCCGCCGGGGGCGGGGCCGCCGCCGCCGCCGCCACCACCGCCGCCGCCGCCCGCCATGCCCATGCCCATGCCGCCGCCGCCGGCGCCGCCTCCCGCCGTGAAGGAGGCTGTGCTGCCCGCGTTGCGCTCGTCCAGCTCCGCCAGCAGCAGGTCCCGGTCCGCGCGCGTGGAGCGCCGCCCCCACGCCACCGCCGCCGTGTCGCTGCGCGCGCTCGCCTGCACCGCCATCCCCGCGCCGCTGTCAGTTTTGCTAAAGGTATTGTTACAGGGGGAGAACAGCGAGTACTCTCTGACTGCCTGAAACTCTGGCAGAAACCGGTCGAAAGCGACCATCACCAGCTGGACTGCCTTCTAGCCCTACACCTCATCTGTCACTCCGAATTACGTGTCAGCATAGGCGTCCGACTATGATGTAACAAATCCGACCAGTCAACCGAGTCCAAACTTGACTCATGCCGCGACGTAGTCTCTATGCCCGGAAATCCGGGGGTCACCCCGGGAATCGAACCCGGGTCCTTAACCCTCTTACGAGAGTGGAGGTCTGTCAGTTTTGCTGTCCCCAGTGGCAGCCGCGCCGGCGCCCGCCTCGTAGCCGGCCTCCGCCGCGGCCTCCGCGTCCACCGCATCCTCCAGCTCGATCTCCACATCCCATGGCCGCACCGCCGCGCCCGCTCGCCGCGCAGCATCCGCCGCGGCGCCGACCGGCGCCCCCGCCACCAGCGCGCCCATTCCACTGCGCCCCCGCAGCTCCTGCTGCTGCTGCTGCTCCGTCCACGCCTGCGACGGCTGCTGCCCCTGCCCCTGCAGTTGTCGCTGGCCCAGGTGATGCCCATCCTGTGGGTCCTCCGCGTCCCAGTCGTCCGCCGGCTCCGCCTCCATGATGTACGGCATGGATTCCGCGGTGGAGCGGGTGCCGGCGGAGACGCCCACGTGCGCCGCGCCGCCACTGGCCGACAGCTTTTGTTGCAGCAGCAGCTGCTGCAGGTAGTGCAGCGCGCCCGGCTCGTTATACGCCCGCCCCAACTGCTCACCCGGGAGCGTGGCGCCTCGCATGCCTGTGTGCGTGTGTGTGTATGGCAAGTGGGCAGGCATTCAAAAGGCCGGGGCAGGCAGGCAGGCAGGCAGGCACATGCGCAGTCAAGCTGGTGGCAGTGAAATCACCGGCAATCAACCACCGGCGGCGGACGCCTGCGGCCGCATCGCCGCGGGCCGCCGCCATCGCACCCTGCCTGGACCCCCCCCGCGTCCGACTGCGAGTCGCGTGTCGGTGTGCGTGTACGTGCCGGCGTGTGTGCGCGTGTCCGGTTGCTCCCATGCCGTCCGCTGTCTTGGTCGCGTGCATGTTTGTGTCTTTTATTTTTAGGTGCACACGCATGCGACCTCTCTCTGTTTTGCCTTGCCGCCCTCGCCTTAACGGTCCCTGCCTCTTTCTGTTTGCCACCCTCACACATGGCGCGTCTTCGGGTTTCCCTGCGGCGTGGCACTGTCACGCCGCTCCGTAGGTACGTATGGGTGCAAGGCGTTCAGCAAACTATCGCGCGTCTCTCGCACCGCACGTCTCGCCGTCTCGCCGCCTTTTCTTGTTTTTTCAAGCCGCCCGCTTAGGGGCGCGCTACCTTTCACTCGACATACATACCGATTACTATACTCGCCAGCAAACGGGAACGCAGCCTCGGCGAACACGGCGCTGGAGCCAACGGTAATGTACCCGCTGTTCCACTGGACATCGGCACTTCACAACCATTTGATAAACACCATCCGATGGATGGCTACCCCCCCGTTAGGGCCGCTGGCTTCGTCGCAATTACACCTGGGCAGCGACCCACATTACCGCGTTGTCGGTTAATGCCTGGTGCTCTATTTTTTGGTGCCCCTGGGAGAGCACTGGGAGCGTAGCGGCTCGGTTACAGTGGCGCCAAAATCGGGCGCGGATGCAAGGACGGGTTCGGGAGCTCACGGACCCGCGACCACCCCTTGCTCACCCGAGGGGTCCGCGTCGTCCCCGGGCTCTCGTCGACCACCCGCTAAGAAGCTGCCGGCCTACGGCGGCTGGGGTGGCGGTTCTCACTGGCTGCGGGGCGTTAGGCTTGACGGCCACACCGCCCCATACGCCTTTGAGTTCACTCGGCCCACTGCAGCGCCGCAGACAACACCGACGGCCGAGCTCCGTTCCCGTGGCGGCTGTGCTATTGAACCGCTCTGGACCAGCAGCTTCAGGGGCTAGTGGGAAAACATTTTCAGTCCGCGCAAAAGTTCTAGGCAGCGGGCGCCAGGCCCCCGGCGTTCGCAGCCGCGTTGCGTGTGCGTGCGTGCGTGCGTGCGTGCGTGCGTGCGCGTGTGTTCCCCCGCCTTCCCATGGTGCCCGCGTGTGTCCCCGTCGTGCGGGTACCATGGGGTCTGGCGTGGTGGCGGGAGCTCTCGCGAGCCCCGCCACGCCCCCTGTGTTGCGTCCGACTGCGAGTCGCGTGTCGGTGTGCGTGTACATGCCGGCGTGTGTGCGCGTGTCCGGTTGCTCCCATGCCGTCCGCTGTCTTGGTCGCGTGCATGTTTGTGTCTTTTATTTTTAGGTGCACACGCATGCGACCTCTCTCTGTTTTGCCTTGCCGCCCTCGCCTTAACGGTCCCTGCCTCTTTCTGTTTGCCACCCTCACACATGGCGCGTCTTCGGGTTTCCCTGCGGCGTGGCACTGTCACGCCGCTCCGTAGGTACGTATGGGTGCAAGGCGTTCAGCAAACTATCGCGCGTCTCTCGCACCGCACGTCTCGCCGTCTCGCCGCCTTTTCTTGTTTTTTCAAGCCGCCCGCTTAGGGGCGCGCTACCTTTCACTCGACATACATACCGATTACTATACTCGCCAGCAAACGGGAACGCAGCCTCGGCGAACACGGCGCTGGAGCCAACGGTAATGTACCCGCTGTTCCACTGGATATCGGCACTTCACAACCATTTGATAAACACCATCCGATGGATGGCTACCCCCCCCCCCGTGGAGTTCAAGCCCCCCCTCCCCTCCCCCCCCTCCCCCCTGTCCTGGCCCTTGTGTGGCCCCATCCCCATGCCTACTTATATCTCCTGTTGCAGGCTGACGGTTCTTTCTCTTTTGCCACCCAGGCTTGTATACCTAGGATGTCGTTGTGCATTTTTCGTTCCCACGCTTTTTCGCTTACGGAGTTTGCCCTTTCCCTTTCGCATGCCGCCGTCCCGCCCTGGCGCTGGTCCCCTGCCTGGCGCCCGGGCTCCACTCCTGATTATTAGGTGGGTATCAAATTCGCGCGTCTAGCCTGCACTGCTCGTTAGCACGTGACGTTTGTTGGTGTGCGAGCCTGGGTGGCACTTGTGAAGGCGGCTGCCGTCAACCTTGCCCGAGACTGAAGTGGTAATCGCCTACTCAGTCAAAGGTTAAGTTTGGGTGGCTCGATGGGCAGCGACTGGGAATTTTGGGTTCGGACCGGGACTTATCGGGTTGTGGGAATGTTTGCGAGTTTTTTCTCCTCCTCCTCCTCCCATATTAGGCCACGCTCACCTCCTCGCTCTTATGCATTGGGTCTGGTTTAGTTTGGGCTGGTAACCCCCCCCCCCCCAAAAGTAGACACACGGCCCCCCGGCTGAGTCACTCTCACTAGGAGAGACAAGTTAGGTCGTCAGAGCTCCAGCAATGGGGCCGGGTATTAGGGCGCCGGGCTTGGGAAGCGTCCGTGGGTTTGGGCTGGGACCGCGAGCTCCGGTTGCTTTTCGGGATTCGCCGAGGGCGAGGATGGGATATATCCTCCACATTGACGGCGTTGATCGCTCTGCGCGCATGCGGGAGCTATCAACATAGGGCCGTTACGCTGTACTCCGGGCTTGGATGGGAGCGCGCTGGAGGAAGCGCACGCGTGGGGTGGTGGGTGGTGGACGCACGGAGGCTGGTCGGGCTTTGCCAAGGCAATTTACTGGGGGGGGGCTCCTGGGCGGGCAGCATGTGATGGTGGTGATGGTGGTGGTGGCAGTGGTGGCAGTGGTGGTGGTGGTGGTGGCGGTGGGGGTGGCAGTGGTGGTGGTGGTGGCGGTGGGGGTGGGTGGGTGGGTGGGGGTGGGGTGGTGGTGGTGGGGTGGTGGTGGTGGTGGGGGTGGGGGTGGTAGTGGTGGTGGTGGTGGTGGTGGTGGTGGTGGTCTGGTGGGGCGGGCGCTGGGGCGTGCACAGCCGACCTTCCGCACCTGCCGCCCAGGCTCTGGTTATGCGTGTTGGGGTTGGCTTGGGATCCTCTCTCTATGCGTGTGCCCATGTTACCCCGTCCCTCCCTTCTCTCCTGAGCGCCTACAGGCCCCGGACGCCCGCTTCTGCGTGAGGGCGCCCGGATTGGCAGGGTTGTGGGGAGCCGTACGCGGCCCGCACCCTGCCCCTCCTCTAACGGCTTCCCTCGCCCTTCCTGTCCTGGCCCTTGTGTGGCCCCATCCCCATGCCTACTTATATCTCCTGTTGCAGGCTGACGGTTCTTTCTCTTTTGCCACCCAGGCTCGTATACCTAGGATGTCGTTGTGCATTTTTCGTTCCCACGCTTTTTCGCTTACGGAGTTTGCCCTTTCCCTTTCGCATGCCGCCGTCCCGCCCTGGCGCTGGTCCCCTGCCTGGCGCCCGGGCTCCACTCCTGATTATTAGGTGGGTATCAAATTCGCGCGTCTAGCCTGCACTGCTCGTTAGCACGTGACGTTTGTTGGTGTGCGAGCCTGGGTGGCACTTGCGAAGGCGGCTGCCGTCAACCTTGCCCGAGACTGAAGTGGTAATCGCCTACTCAGTCAAAGGTTAAGTTTGGGTGGCTCGATGGGCAGCGACTGGGAATTTTGGGTTCGGACCGGGACTTATCGGGTTGTGGGAATGTTTGCGAGTTCGTACGCTCACCTCCTCGCTCTTATGCATTGGGTTTGGTTTAGTTTGGGCTGGTAACCACAACCCCCCCCCAAACCACTCACTGACGCTGTTGCCGGGCGAGCCCAGCAGGAACTCCTGCTGCGGCATGCTGTAGTGTCCGGGCGCCCCCATGTCTTGGCTTACGCCCGGCTCCGATGGCGCGCCGCCGCCGCCGCCACCCGCGCCGCCGCCGCCGCCGCCGCAGCGGCTGTCCGCGTTTAGGTGCGACTGGCTCTTGGTGGGTGAGCCAAGCAGCCGCTGCAGCATGAGCGCCCCAACGCCGCCGCCGGTGCTGGCCGTGCGCGCGTCTGCGCCGCCGCCCGGCGACCGTTGCGACGTGGACGACGAGGAGCGGGGAATGGCGATGCCGCGCGCGGTCGTTGCGGCGGCGGCGTCGGCGGCCTGCTGGTGCTGCTGGCTGTGGATGGGGCTGTTGACGGTGTTGGAAATGCCCGCCGCGCTTGCTCCGGCGGCGCCCCCAGCAGCCGCAGCCGCAGCCGCAGCTGCAGCTGTAGTTGTGGTTGTAGCGCCGGTTCCTGGGCTGCTGCTGACGTAGTAGTCGGCCAGCGAGGAGAAGCGCCGCCGTGCCGCGTCGGGGACGGACGCGGCGCGCATTCCCATGGCCGCCTGTGGTGCCAGGTGCACGTGTGTGCGTGCGTGCGCGTGCAGTGCCGCCGCCGCAGCAGCAGCCGGGCTTTGGTTGAGTGTCTGCTGAAGTGCCGGGCCAAGAAGGCCTAGTCGACTCCTCCGCCCAAAACCGGTGTTTATCAATACCACCCTTTCTATCTCCCCCTGCTGTCACAGCACCGCAGTTCCTTCTCTGTAATGATGATCTGCACAACAACTCGTACACACACGCGCCACCAAACCCTAGAGAACACACGTCCGTGCCCTGAGACCGCCGTGGGTTGCTTAGGTGCGGCGCTTCTTGGTGGCGGTGCCGGCCTGTGCCTGGGCCTTGCGCTTCAGCTGGGACCTACCAACCAAGTAAAGACCCTTTTAATCCCATATGCACCCGCCTAGCCGAAGAGAAGACATTGACGATAAACAAATTCACAACCTCCCCTGGCCTTCACCTCTCCTGGTGCATCCCCCCTCTCCCTGAAGATTATCACCAAGAACAATAGTATATCCCTCTCCTCCTCGCTCTATGGGTGCTGGGTTTGGCAATGGTTGATTGGCTTTTGGTTTCTGGAATCAACTACCCCCCTCTCCCCTGGCTATCCACACCTTCCATCGAATTGCCCTTTTTGCAGCGGAGGCGGCTCGGCCCCCGCTGCACCCCCCCTCGTCGGTGTCCCCCCCCCCCCCCCCGGACCCTCCCCGCAACGCACCCAACTCCACGCTGTCTTAGCATGGACCTCGCTCTCCTCCACACTCGTTCGCAGTTGTCCAGTGGACCGGTAGTCTTCATATGTAGTAAACGAGATGCCGATGCAAAGTTCATGCCTTGTATGCAATAACTAAAAAGGCTCCCTCAACGCAATCACCAGGCCCCAAGTGACCGCGTGGGGACGATGGCGCCGCGGAAGACTTGGCGTGTTACGTCACCCAGCGGCAGGCTTCGTCGCCCCAGCCTCGTTGGCAGGCAGCTACTGAGGTGCGGGCGCACGAGCACCGCACTGCTGCTCACATCGCCGCTGCGGCGCTCACGTGAAACGCGGCCGCTGCGGCGGCTGTCCCGCGTGCTGCTGGCGCTGCTGGTGTTCACGCCGCTGCTGGCGTTGCTCATGTTGGTGCTCTCGCCGAAGCCGCTGATGGGCACCTCCAGCGCATACTGCGGCACGTCGCTCAGAGGCCCCGTGCCCGACGTCTTCTGAGCGCCAATGCGGTCGAACACGTCAGGCGGCACGGCGAAGAGCAGCGCCGCCTTCAGACGTCGTATTGTCCGCGGCAGCCGCCTCAGTTCCGCCGCCAGCGCATCTTCCTTGACCGAATGCGAAGCGGCCACGGTAAGCTGGATCATCAGCAGCCGCTTGGAAGGTGTCAAGACGCCTCCGTGGGCTGGCAGCACCACCATGCAGTCGATGGCCGGGAAGGTCTTCCGTGCCGGAATGACCAGGCAGCCGGCCTCTGCTGCTGCCAGGTTTTGCACATCTAGGCGCGACAGCTGCGGCAGCACCACCTCATGCGGCATGCCGCCGCCAAGTGCGGAAGCAGTAAGGTCCCTGACACGGAACGTGCCCCCGCGTGCGAGCACCTCAAACGCGTAAGCCTGGAAAAGCAGGCCCCGCAGAGTGGCAATCGTCGGATCGCCCGCGGACCAGGTCAGGAATTGCCGCAGAACCACCATGCCGTTCGCCTACGAGCATAATAACAAGATTACCGAGGGCCCCATGCTATGCGCAGCTGACTATCGATACTAGCATGCGTGCATGAATCTTGCCTGAAGCTTCTCGGTCACACGGTTGGCGATCTCGTCCGAGCCAAACTCCACCTCGGTCTTCTCACATGCGTTGTCCACCTGCACATCAGGTGGCGGGCGTGAGCGTGTTATGGGGTCAAACAAGAATGACCCCGGGGCAAGTAACCAGCGCGGCATCACCTTAACGTGCAGTAGTTTGTGGCTCGCCTCAGGGGCGGCCTCGATCTGCTTCACCGAGCGCAGCACAGCGAGTAGGTCACTGGACCCCACGGCGTCGTCCAGCTTCCGCTGCATTGACGAGACCTGGAGGACGCAGACAAGCAAGATGGGAGCAGCAAACATTGGTTGGCAGCAAACATACTCTTGTCCAACAGACCCTTTCCGTAACCAATCCCTTACGCACAGTGTCAGACAGCAGATCACGCATCGTTTAATACACATGCCGCGCACACGTCCACAAGCCTTCCTACATTGGCATTCTCCAGTACGTAGCGCGGAATTCCGCCCCACATCTTGTACAGCCGCTCCGCCGTCTCGACGTCAACGGTTGCCCGGTACGGCTCGAGGCGGCGTGCGGCGCAAATCTCCTCCAGGCTCCACGGGCCCATCCACAGCTCCAGGTGTTTGGTCTTGGCAAAATTCTGCAAGGCACGGATTCCGCTAGCGAGTGAGCGCCTCAAACTTTGACAACAGACGAATCATTTGTTGTCAATTGAGCGTCGTCAACAGCCTTACGTTGTAGGCGCCGGCGCGCGGCGAGGAGGCCATAACTGTTATGGCTTTCACGTACGAGAATTCGATGGAGTCGCACAGCAGCCTGTAAATGGAGCATGGGAAAGGGTGGTTCTGTTATGTTTTGCGCACCAGCACGTCCCGAATGCGAACAAGCGAGCCTAACAGCTAAGAGTTCTCACCACGTGTTGGGGTCACGGAGTTCGTCCAAGAACTCGACGGCGTCGCGCGCCTCAAACACGCCGCCGCCAGCACCATCAGCGCTGGGGGGCTGAAACAGCAGCGCCTTGGCGTAGGCTGTGGGCGAGTATAACACCACCGTGCGCCGCAGGCAGGCCAGGCGGTGGAGCAGGTCCAGCAGGAACACGCTCTTGCCGATGCCTGGCGGTATGTTGAGAAGTATAGCATGAAGTGCACAGCAGGGGCATATCTCGGGGGTCGCAACACCATGCACGGGGGCAGATGTGAGTGCCGGCGGTCCTACCTGGTGTCCCCAGGACGAGGAAGCGCCGGATGCCTGATGAGGGCTCGTCGAGGCAGTCCTGCATCTTGGTAAAAGCGGTGTCGTAGCACGTGCGCCGCAGCAGCTGGTGCAGTGTCGCTGTGCTTGCCGGGAAGCACACGCCCGGCGGCAGCGAGAGCACCTGCTGGCCGTCGTCCCCCGTCGTCAGCTCAGCCGCAGTCAGATTCTTCCAGAACATCTGTAGCTCCGGGCCTGCATAGCAAAAGCCATTGGAATGGTAATGGTTGCTTCACAGTGTTCAACATTCCCGGTAACGTCAAAACCTTGTCATCCGCGCGCAGGGCGGAGGCAGTCCACAACTGCTCAAAGCCGCTCCCGGCAACGTGACTCTGGTGGACGGGTAGGGACAGCGTGCGCGCGCCCCCAACCTCACTGTGCACCATCGCTGTCCAGCGGCCACCCTCTCAGCTGCGGCGTGTCGTGACCAGCCGCGGCTTTTTGCGCATCGCCCCACTCACCAGCTTTTGTTGTGGCCACGCCAGCCGCCGCGCCTGCACAACGTGAGAGCGGTCAAAAGGTAAAGCAGGTAGTGAGCATCGCCAAGGCGGAACGAATCACGTTTTGCCAACAAGGGCTGGAGCCCGAGGGCCGCGAGGCTCCAGCGGATGCAGACAGTCATCGACACTTTGAACCCAGGCGGAGCCAGCCTCTTGAACCCTCCCCTGGTCCGCATCCCCTGCCACCTGGCTCTCCACACTCTGGTGCTGGGACACGCGCAGAGGTGAGATCCCACGTACGCCACGTCGGTGCTGCGACGTGCACTTCATTTATTGTACTGAGCTGCACACACGTTCAGAAGTGCTCGGGGCTCCCAAACGAAAAGCCAGGGCCCGCAGGGAAAGCTTACCGGTGCTTGCGGGTGTAGTCGCGTTCGTCGCGAAGCCAGTTTTGGCACCTGCAAGATTTATCGGCGATAATGAATCAACCACATGCCAAGGCCCCGCCCCAGCTTCGCAAAAGCCCTGAAGCATGGTCGAGATCGCCTCGCGTTGTCAGGATATTCACGCACCTTGAATGGCCAGCTTCAGCACAGTCTGCTGCCGATCATTGAGCGGCGCGTACGCCGACGAGAAGGGGTCCAGCGAACAGAAGAGCCTGCCAGCCTTATGCTTATCAACTTTCCATCCCTGCTGACACAGGATATCAATTATCGGTTGAATGGAAGTGGGATCGTCTTCCTCGTTCGCCCACACCAGGGCGTCGCGAATAGTTAGAGCGCTCTTCTGAGTAGACATTCTTGACGCGCTCTTGTTTACCATATCATCGAGCGCAAAGGTCCTGATTTTTTGGAGCCTTTGATTGATTGATGTTACAAGTTCATGCTTGTAGATTGGTCCAAACGAGCCAGGAGGCTCATGGACCGCTGCCTCGTACGCTTGGAGCCATTGGGGTCTCGCAGCCCACAGAACAGACCGGGATGAGGGTTTTCTTTTTGCATGCAATGTGGTTTCAACGGCTCGGCGTTATAATTGTTACTGATTCAGCAGTGTCTTGGTCGTTCTTTTGACGCATGCATCACCAAGGAGCAGGTGGCCATTGCATGTTGCCGGGGGCAAGCAGCTGCTGTGGCTGTGCGAGCAGTGGGTCTGGGGTAGGTGCCTGGGCGGGGCAGCAGGCAGCTATGGCGGCGCCGAGCACGGTGCCAGCTGCCGCGGACACACCTGAGCAAGAGGACACTGGCGGGACACACGGCGGGGCTTCTCTGCCGCCAGAGCAGCCGTAGTAGTCTGCGTTGCTAGGGCGGTTGAGCCCACCCCTGGTTGAGCCATGTCATCGGTGTGCGAATGCGAAGAGCTGCGCCGCTGGACGTGTGGCGGTGTAGACCGGCGGTGACTAGCAAGGCAGTAGACATGGATCGAGCCCGCAAAAGAGTGCAATTGAAGATCTGTTTGCAGATTGCATTGGTTACAGGAGGGACCTGCTGACGCAGTTCGCGAGCCAGCGAAAGCGTACTGGAACTAGTACGAACACCCTGCTCTAGACCTCAGGGGCGTGCCACCTGCAACGCCGACAGCCTACTCTGGGCCTTTGCGGCAGTAGCCCGCTCGTCTGCGCTGCTGCTACTGCCGCTGGTGCTGGGGCCGTTGCCATTAGTGGTGCTGCCATTGGACTCAGACACGCCATTTGCAAGCCTGTAAAACACCTACCGCTACGCAGTACCACGGCTTGCCCCTTTTGGGACTATGGGATGAGGGGGCGAGGGGGGCGAGGGGGCCGAGCGAAGAAGTGCGCGTTTGAAGTGCGCGTGGATGGCGTCGTGATCATAGGCTGTATCTCCAGCTTTTATATACAAATGCTTCGCACGCGCAATTTATTCAGCAATAAGAGTAAAGTTCGCTGACAGAAATGTCGATCGTTTCCTCGGCTTCACGACAGAGATCAGGTGCTGTCCTGATATTCATATATAAGTGATACAAGCGATATACGCGATACAGGCGATATCAACAAAGCGATACAAGGTTGCTGCAAGGGCTGCTGACCCTTGCGAGAACCGCCTCAGCTACCTATGCTTCCTATTAGCGCCTAGTGCGCTCAGTGTTGGTGGTTTTTAAGCGCAACGCCGTCCTGCTTTCGAGAACGGCGACAACGCGCATTGCTTGTAATATTGCTTGACGGACATGACAGAGGTACAACAAGTTTTATAGGCCGTGGGTGAGCCCACAGCTGTAAACAGGGTTCAAGACGCAATAATCGCCTGGTGCAATTGGCTCCGATGTTCCACATGCACATCTCGAAACTATGTTCCACTCAGTCCGCTGCTTTCCATGTAGCTAACCCTGGTGCGTATTACATGCATGGCTCCTTTCCATTTTATCTTTAGCGACGGATTTTTCCGCGTCGTCCGGGGAAGTAACCCTTCGACAAAACTGTGAAAAACTGTCATAACCGAGGGCCCCGCCCCGGAGTCGATCGAGGTGACCGCAAGGGCTTCCGGCCCTCCCCCTTCGGGGGAAGGGGCAAGCCAACGTTCCAGGGAGCGGTTTGAGAGATTCTCTTGCGGCACGTCCTCCCAAGCGCCTGGGACGTTTCATGGCGGTGCCTGCGTATTACCCGCTGACTCGTCCCCCGCCTCCCCAAAATATATGCCTCCCCCAACACCATTCTACCCATACACATGAACGCCTTCCATGCCATACTTGCACCTCCAATTCATCTGTTACTGCTATCCGCGGCTCCGTCGCCCGCGGCCGCCAGCTCCAGCGCCAGCGCCAGCACCCGCAGCCGCGCCGTGCCGCCGCGGTCCCGCTCCGCCGCCGCCACCAGCGCCGCCGCCGCCGGCGAGCCCGCCCCAAGCACCCGCTGCAGCGCCATGAGCCCGCCGGCGCTTACGTAAGCCCGGATGGCGGCGGCCGCCGCGGCGGCAACCGTCGTGTCTGGGTCGTCGGTTAGGATGTGGACGAGCTGGCTGAGCGATGTGCTCGCCACCTCGTCCTCAAACACTGCCCGATGCCGGGGGTCCGCCCGGCTCCAATGCCGGCACGCCATGCGAAAGGCCACGGTCCCTCCTCAAGACCTTCCTCGACAGGTCACCGCATTCTGGTGGCAGTCTACATATGCTAATAACGCTCTTGGAGTAGACAGCTTGGAAGGCGAACCTACGGTTCGCAGCCTTTCGCTTGGAGGAAAGCGAAGGAAAGCGAAGGCTTCCGCGCAGCTTGTACCCTCTGCTCCCACACCTCTTCCGTCCCAGTAGCACATCTCAGTCGCTTCCCTGGCCCCTGCATGACATTCACTTACTTTGCTGCACATGTGTATACCTCTCAAGGCATCCTGGTTGGGGCCAGGAGCGATGTGTGCTATACCGGGATAACTCCGAGTGGGAGGAGATGCAGGCCAAAGGCTCACGCCTTGCCGGAAGTTGTTTTCAGACATTTCGCTGTGATATTAATAACGCTTATCGTTGCTTGACAATAGATTAAGAGTAGAACAATCAAACGTCTGGCCACCCGCTCGCCACGACCCCGGGCGGGAAGCGACGCAGTGCAGCCGGTGTGGGCGAGCAGTCCCGGCCGGGGCGGGCCGGCCCCACCACTGCGCCCTCGCCGAGGTGCTGGGTTGCCTGGGGACGCCGCCAACAGTCGCTGCTGGTGGCGCGGCGGCGGGCGGGGCTGTGCGGCGGCCCGCCGCCTGCGCGGCAGTGGACGCGGAGCGTCAGCAGCAGCTGCCTGCTGACGGCGGCGGCGCTGCACGGCTGCCTGCAGCGCAACACCGTGCACATGCGCGCGGAGGGGCCCGGGCGTGCAATTGTTCACCATCGGCCACCGGTGCACTCACAGGCCGTGACCGTCAAGCTGCCAGACGTCTACGACAGCCTGGATGTGGAGGACGTCAAGCGCATGGTAATAAATAAGGTGTCGGCAGACCATGGAGGGGCGCCGAGACCGGTGAGGGGGGCAACAGAGGAAAGCTACACATACCTCGCAACGTGCGGGCAGTGGCAGCAAGCCGCTGACGAGCCTTTGTTGGCAGGCGATAGTCGCACCTCTCCATCTTTGCGTCAGCGGTTAGGCCCGCAACTTTCAAACCAACTGCCCACCCCTCACACAACCGCTGCCCCCCACCCGCTATTTTTTTATTTTAGAACGGGCTGGTACTCCCCCCTCTTATGCATTGGGTTTGGTTTAGTTTGGGCTGGTAACCACAACCCCCCCACCAGACACACGTTTCTGCATTTGGTCAACACGTCGCAGCTGCAAGACAAGGAGGGCATTCCCCCGACCAGCAGCGGCTCCTTTTCCAAAGTCGGCAGTTGGAGGAAAGCCTGACCCCTGGCCCGTTACGGCATCAGCCCGGGCGCATGCTACACGTGGTGCTGCGGCTGGCTGGTGGCAAGCCCGTCATCTGCCTGTGAGCGGCCCAGCCCACCGACGTGACCGTGCGCCTGCGCCTCAGCCGCCATTGGGCCCTCAGCAGCCTAGTGCCGAGGCCGGACGAGTACTACAGCGGCGGCGGCGGCAGCAGCGGTGGTGCGGTGGTGCGGAGGGGGTGGCAGCCTGGCAGGAACAGCAGACACCTCTGGAGCCAAGGCTGGAGACGGCGGCGGCTGGACGGCGGGCGGTCGGGAGGCCGCGTGGCGTGTGCGCGCGCTGCCGGATGGCACGCTGGTGCACCCGGGCAGCGGCGGGCGCGAGTACGCCTACCTATTCTGGGAGGCGCTGACGGAGGGCTCGGCTGTAGCTGAGGAGGAGCCGGCAGTAGCAGGCGGTGGCGGTGGTGGCGGTGGCTGCAGCACTGGGGCGGGCGGCAGCTGCCGCGACGCTATGGTGTGGGAGGAGCAGCCAGAGCAGGCGCAGGCGGGTGGGGGCGGCGGCCGGCAACTGCAGCTGCAGCTGCAGCGGCAAGCGGGGCCGCCTGCTACAGCAGCGGCTGCGTCTTCTGTTGCTGCTACTGCTACTGCTACTGCTACGGCCGTGCCTGCCCAGAGCCCTTTCCCAAGCCTGGGCCCCACGCCCGCCGACCTGCCGCTGCCCGACTTCCATCCCGCCCGCTCCTTCTGTGTGGCGGGCGCTGACGTTGAGCGCTGGCTGTACGACGCGCTGGCGGCCTTTGGGCTGCCCGTACGGGAGCGTACGGACTTCCTGACGTACTTACTGGCTGCCGCACATGGAGGGCGCCGCGTGGCTGCTGATCAGGTTTGCTGGCCCGTCTGACTACCAGGCTGCCGCGGCCCGTGAGGTGACGCCTGCTCCGGATGTGTGCGTGCGTGTGTTCATGCTGTTTGCGCGGCTGGCGGTGCCAGTGCCGGGCGCGTGCGGGGACGTAGGCGCGGAGGTGGCGCGTGTGGGCATCAGGGCGTGCTGCACCGGCCGCCGGGCTGCTCGCTGGCGGTACTGGAGAAGGGCGGCATGGAGGTGGTGGGGGCCAGGGGCCGCGGCGGGGGCCTAAGGGTGCGGGCGGCATCCGGGCCTGAGGTGCGCATGGATGATCAGGTGGTTGGGCGTTTGCGTGACGCCGGATTACAGGCGCCACAGATATGCATGGAAGCAGATGCAGCAGGGCACTTGTTTCCCGGAGGGCGTGGGGGGTTTGCAGGGCGCGCGGAGTCTAGCATTAGAGACGCACGCAGAGTGAATTTGCTGCTGCTGGTGCAACGGGTCCATGTTATGGTGCCATTCGCGGCAACTAATTGCTGCAGGCGTGCGGGCTATCTTGGCTACCGTGTAGAATTTATTTTGATTATTTGCTCCATCACTGCTGCATGCTACATTGCTACTGCAAACCTGAGGGCGATCCGCAACAAACTATCAAAAGCTGATCTTCCGTAAACTGAAGGAAAGTGATTGGGATTCTGGTGGCAACAGTGTGAATCGGTAATCAACGTTCCCAAGGTGGCTCTAGCCTTGGCTATTCGCCAATTCAGCCCAGTCTCAACGGCGGGCGGGGAATGCTGGGCTGTGCTGGGCTACTTGAGTCAATGAGTGGGCGGTGGGCAGCTGCAGCAGCAGCGGCGTGGTGCTTCCGTGCTCAAAGTGTGACTGACGGCGTGTGCGGCAGGTTGCAGGTGAGTTGTAGAAGGCTTAGTGCAGGTGGGCTGTCGATAGTAAGTGATTGGTTGAGTGGCAGGTGTGACAGGTAGGTGGTTGTGAACGGAAGCCGCAGGCGACCTTGACCGTGGACATTACATAAGTTGGTCACAGCCATGGCCGCTGCTACGGAACTCTGGAAACGCAACGTCAGAGCGTACGGTAGTCGACTACTTATTGCAAGGCTTTCCCGCAATGTGTATGCATGCGCCTGTTAGCGCGTCAAGGAACAGACGACCCTCTACGAATGACGAATGAAGCTGCCAACCCTACTCCCCACGCCGCGCGCCCTGACGAGTAGATGATGGTGTTGCCCACACAAGCAGTACAAGGAAGTGCCTGCAGCCCAGCCATTTACACACACACACACACACACACACACACACACACACACACACACACACACACACACACACACACACACACACACACACACACACACACACACACCGCGGTAACGAGGTAACACGCGCAGCGAACGACGATCGATGGCGCGCCGTTGCCTATGCATGCTGCACGCACGGTGTCGACCCTTCCTCTCCTTGTGCTTTCCTAACACACACACACCAGGTCCCGGGACTCCGAATGCTGATCAAGCAGAAACAATGAAGCCCACATACACACGGCATGCACGGCCGTGGCTCCGCACACGCCACCACGTGCACACCGAGTCTGCCAATTGCTGCCCAAGCCCCCTCACAAGGATTCACGTATCAGCATGGTATGCATGCTCATTCCTGCGTCGGTCGTGGACGATCACAGTGGCCGGCTAGACTCTCTTTCTATGTGCGGCTGCACCACGTCATCACGCATGCGCCGTGGGCTCGACCTGCCCAGCCGAAATGACAAACCAGTAACGCGCCCTGTCATGCCGCAGCATGCAGCGCACGTGGTGCACACACCTGCACGTGCAGCAGTCCCAGTGCACCACATGCATGCATGCATGCATCCGCTCGCTCATGCACACACGATGCACACGAATCGCCGCCACCGCCCCATGTGCTGAGGCACGGCACCCGCGCTACCCGTTCTGGCGCCCCCGCCCGCACACCCAAAGAGCCACCACAGCCGCCGCCGGAGGCGGTGGAGGCGCCGCACCCGCCACCCGCTGCTGCTGCTGCTCGTGCTGCTGCTCCTGACGCGCACAGGCCCCAGGTGCTGACAGTCGCCGCCTCCCTCCATGTCGCTGGACATGACCGGGATCCCCGACACTTAGTGGTCCGCCTGGCATATAGCACCTTCCGACAGCGCCGGCCTCAGCGTGGCGCCCCCGCCGGCGGCCCGCCGCCCCCAGCTGCTCCTCCTGACGCTGACGCGGATGCCTGCCCCGGTGAGGCCACTGCCTCCATGTCGCTGGACATGAGGGTGCCCGAGTCGCCCGTGTAGCCGTACTGCGCTGATTCGTCGCCGCCCTGCAGCATCTGCGCCACCTCCGCCACCCGCGCCGCCGCCTCGCGCACGCCCACCGCCGTGCCGGCGTCGCCGTGACCCTCGTGCTGCGGCTGCGCCTGCCCTCCGGCAGCGCCAAGAGCGCCGCACATGCGCGCCTGCCCGCCGCGGTCGGACGGCGGCGGAGGCCCCGCGCCCCGCTGCTGGTGCTGCTGCCCCGCCGCCGCCGCCTCCTCTGCCGCCAGGGCTGCCGCCGCCGCGGCGCGCACCGCCGCCGCGGCCTGGCGGAAGCGCTCCGCGTTAGCTTCCGGGGTGTCGTCCTCGTCTTCAAATTGGTCATCCCCCTGCTCCCCGTCACCATCGCCGCCGCCACGGCGGCCGCGGCTGCGGGTGCGGGTGGGCGGCATGGGGCAGTCCTCTCCGTCCTCGCCATCCTCACCGCCGCCGCCGCGCTGCTGTCCGCCTCCGCCGCCGCCGCTGACGGCCGCCATGTCGGTGTCGCCGTCGTCCTGCGCCAGGTCGCCCTGGTAGTCCCGCATCATGCGCTGAGAGGGGGAGGGGGGATTCCATGCATTTAAATTAATGACGAGGTAGACGTAGAACAGACGTTGCAACACACGGGGGAGGGGGGCAGGGGGTTGCAAGGGGGACATGTAGCGAAGTGTAGCAGAAGGCAGGAGGCGCAGGGTGCGGGCGAGGCGGCGGCGCGGGTGCGAGAGAGGGGTAGCCATCCATGGATGGTGTTTAATCAAATAATGAAGTGCCGATGGGGGGGGAGGGAGCACACAACACAGGGGCATGACTATGGGACAAGCCGCTAGGAGACGGTGCGGCCTTCTTGCTGGCTTGCAGGCGTTTGCATCGCCGCAAAGCATCCCATACGGTATTGCGCACCAGAGCTCAGCCTATACCTAACCTAACCTAACCTAACCTAACCTAACCTAACCTAACCTAACCTAACCTAACCTAACCTAACCTAACCTAACCTAACCTAACCTAACCTAAACCCTAAGCCTATGCGTCCTTGCCTTGCGCTCCTGTTCGCGCCCTTGAGAGCTGCCGCGCGACCACCCAATGCCCCCAGCCAGCAGGCCCCCTCACCAGCACCTCAGCCCCCCACCCCAGCCAGCAGGCCCCCTCACCAGCACCTCAGCCCCCGGCATGCATAACTTGACTCCGCTTCCTTTAGCTTGGTTTAGTTTGGGCTGGTAACCACAACCCCCCACCTCGTCATTAATTTAAATGCATGGAACCCCACCCCAGCCCCGCCCGCTTCACTCACCAGCACCTCGAAGCGGTCGCGATCGTCCCCGAACACGAACGACGACGACTCGCTGCCGCCCATCTCGAACCGCCCCGCGCGCCGCCGCCCGCCGCCGTCTCCCCCGGCTCCGCCGCCGCCGCCCACGCCCGGCGAGCCGCCCAGCACCGAGTCCAGCTCCATGGAGTCGGCGATGGACACGTGCTGCTTCAGCAGGCTGCGGAGCATCACGCTCGCTGCCGGCGCCGGCCCCAGACCCAGCGGCCCGCTGTCGCGGCTCTGCAGCGCGCCCGCGCCCGAGGCGCGCAGCCGCCGCCGCTCGATGCCCGAGGTCATGGGCGACAACGTGGGCGAGGCGCAGGGCTGCGGCGAGTCCAACGCCAGCGCGGACGGCGTGCCGGGCCGCGCCCGGCCGGTGGCGGTGACGCCGCCGCCGCCGCCGCCGCCGCCGGCGGCGGCGGGGGCGCCCGCCGGCGACGCCAGCGCCGCCATCTCTGCCGCCTCCTCCGGCAGCGCGGCCACCAGCGCCTCCGCCTGCTTCATCAGCATTTGCATGGCCGCGTCGAAGAGGCCGCCGCCGCTGAGCCCCAGGCTGCCGTCGTCGCCGATGCTGCCCAGCAGGCCCAGGCTCGCGCCGCCGCCGCCTGCACCGCCGCCGGCGCCCTCGCTCTCGTTGGAGCCGCTGGCGCCGCCGCCCGCCGCCGCCTGCGCGCTCTGCACCTGCCGCAGCACGCCCTCCAGCGCCGCGGGCGGCTGCCCGCGCTGCGGCCGCGCGCCGCCGGCGCCGGCGCCGCCATCGCCGCCGCCGCCGATAGCCGCTGCCACCAGCGCCGACAGGGCGGCCGGGTCGGACGCTGCCGGCACCTGGCTGCTGAGGAGGTCAAACATGTTGCTGCTGGCGGCCCCGCCCGCCGCCGCCTCCGCCTCCATCGCCAGCTCCATCTCCGGGTCGGTCATGAGCAGCCCGCTGGTGAGGCTGAAGGGCGCTGTGGCGCCGCCGTTGTCGCCGGCGCCGCCGCCGCCGGCGCCGCCGGTGCTGCCGGCGGCGGCGCCCAGCACGCTGGCGTTTGCGGTGGAGGTCATGAACAGGCGGCTGGCCTGGCGCGGCGTGGTGACGCTCTGTCGGCCCATCATCGGGATCGACATGATGTCGCCCCCTGACCCGGACCCGCCGCCGGCACCGCCGGCGCCACCGGCCGTGCCCAGAGCGCCCATGCCCGACATGCGCGGCGTCGCCACCGGCGCGCGCGTGCCGGCCTTGACGCCCCTCCCCGCCGCCGCCCCGCCCAACGACATCGCCCCTGCAATGTCGGTGCTGGTCATGGTCAGCGACATCACGCTGGCGGCGCCGGCGGCGGAGCCGCGCTCGCCGCCGTCCTCCAAGCCACCGGCGCCGCTGGCGGCGGCGGCGGCGGCGCCGCCGCCTCCCGCCGCCGCGCCGGCGCCGCGCGCGCCGGCGCTGAGGGGCTGGCCGCGCGGCAGCATGAAGGAGGGCAGCGACACGATGGAGGCGCGGCGGTCCAGCTCCACGTCGCGCATCATGTCGCCCATGGACTCGTCGCCCTCCAGCGGCGCACGCCGGCCCCACAGCCGCTGCTCCGTGCTGCAAGGGGATGCCATGCATGTTTATTTAATGACGAGGTAGACGTTGGACAGGTGTTGCAACACACGTTGGCATACCGAGGGGGGAGGGAAGGGGAGGCGAGGGCAGGGGACATGGCAGGGCACGGCAAGCACAGGTTAGCGAGAGGAGCAGGGAGGAGCGCTGTGTGGGGACAGCAAGCGCCTCGCAAAGCACTGCCGTGGCCCGTACAACCACTGCCGTGTTCCGATAACCAAGTGCAGTCTGGGGGCCCACAGCACAAAACTCTGCAATAGCGGAGCGCGGCACTCACGCGACCTCATGCAGCGCCCCGTACAGCTGGTTGACGAAGCCGCCGGGGGCGGGGCCGCCGCCGCCGCCGCCGCCACCGCCACCGCCACCGCCGCCGCCCGCCATGCCCATGCCCATGCCCATGCCGCCGCCGCCGGCGCCGCCTCCCGCCGTGAAGGAGGCGGTGCTGCCCGCGTTGCGCTCGTCCAGCTCCGCCAGCAGCATGTCCCGGTCCGCGCGAGTGGAGCGCCGCCCCCACGCCACCGCCGCCGTGTCGCTGCGCGCGCTGGCCTGCACCGCCATCCCCGCGCCGCTGTCAGTGTTGCTGTCCCCAGTGGCAGCCGCGCCGGCGCCCGCCTCGTAGCCGGCCTCCGCCGCGGCCTCCGCGTCCGCCGCGTCCTCCAGCTCGATCTCCACCTCCCAAGGCCGCACCGCCGCGCCCGCTCGCCGCGCAGCATCCGCCGCGGCGCCGACCGGCGCCCCCGCCACCAGCGCGCCCATTCCACTGCGCCCTCGCAGCTCCTGCTGCTGCTGCTCCGTCCACGCCTGCGACGGCTGCTGCCCCTGCCCCTGCAGTTGTCGCTGGCCCAGGTGATGCCCATCCTGTGGGTCCTCCGCGTCCCAGTCGTCCGCCGGCTCCGCCTCCATGATGTACGGCATGGATTCCGCGGTGGAGCGGGTGGCGGCGGACACGCCCACGTGCGCCGCGCCGCCACTGGCCGACAGCTTTTGTTGCAGCAGCAGCTGCTGCAGGTAGTGCAGCGCGCCCGGCTCGTTGTACGCCCGCCCCAGCTGCTCACCCGGGAGCGTGGCGCCTCGCATGCCTGTGTGCGTGTGTGTGTATGGCAAGTGGGCAGGCATTCAAAAGGCCGGGGCAGGCAGGCAGGCAGGCAGGCAGGCAGGCAGGCACATGCGCAGTCAAGCTGGTGGCAGTGAATTCACCAGCAATCAACCACCAGCAATCAACCGCCGCGGGCCGCCGCCATCGCACCCTGCCTGGACCCCCCCTCCCTGGAGTTGAAGCCCCCCGCCCCGCCCTCCCCCCCAGACCACTCACTGACGCTGTTGCCGGGCGAGCCCAGCAGGAACTCCTGCTGCGGCATGCTGTAGTGTCCGGGCGCCCCCATGTCTTGGCTCACGCCCGGCTCCGACGGCGCGCCGCCGCCGCCGCCACCCGCGCCGCCGCCGCCGCCACCGCGGCTGTCCGCGTTTAGGTGCGACTGGCTCTTGGTGGGTGAGCCAAGCAGCCGCTGCAGCATGAGCGCCCCAACGCCGCCGCCGGTGCTGGCCGTGCGCGCGTCTGCGCCGCCGCCCGGCGACCGCTGCGACGTGGACGACGAGGAGCGGGGAATGGCGATGCCGCGCGCGGCCGTTGCGGCGGCGGCGGCGGCGGCGGCCTGCTGGTGCTGCTGGCTGTGGCTGGGGCTGTTGACGGCGATGGGGATGCCCGCCGTGCTTGCTCCGGCGGCGCCCCCAGCAGCCGCAGTCGCAGCCGCAGCCGCAGCTGCAGCTGTAGTTGTGGTTGTAGCGCCGGTTCCCGGGCTGCTGCTGACGTAGTAGTCCGCCAGCGAGGAGAAGCGCCGCCGCGCCGCGTCGGGGACGGACGCGGCACGCATTCCCATGGCCGCCTGTGGCGTCAGGTGCACGTGTGTGTGCGTGCGTGCGCGTGCAGTGCCGCAGCAGCAGCAGCAGCCGGGCTTTGGTTGAGTGTCTGTCTGTTGGCCATAGAGCCAGAGGTGGTCCCGTGGTGGACCTCGAGCAGCCCTTCCTTTTGGCTGCAGGCAGCTGCATCGTGCCCCGCTGCCCAGCTACTACGGGCTGCCTGCCCTGACAAACACCCAACCCCGCGGTCGGAGCATTCGTCTTCTAGAGTGCACTTAAACTCGACCCCTTCCCCAAAACACACATATCACACTGCACATACACAGCCCGCATGCCCCTGCGTGCTCCCACAGGAACGCGTGCCCGACCCACGACCACGCACCCTCGACGCGTCCTTGTCCACAGTGCCCGTGGGGCTGTCTGCCGGCCCCAACTCGTCCGCGGTGCTGAGTATCCCGCTGCCCCGGCCCAGCTCGCTGCCGCCGCCGCCACCAGCTCCCGCGCCGCCGCCGCCGCCGCCGCCGCCGCCGCGGTCACCCAGGCGGTCCCCCGTGTCCGCGTGTCGCAGCAGTGGCGACCACACGCCGCCGCCGCCGCCGGGCCCAGTGGCGCTGTGCGGCGCCGGCGGCCCCATCAGCGCCGCGTCGCCCTGCCGCGAGGGCCGCGCCAGGCTGGCGGCGCCCTCCGCCGCCGCCATCATGATGCTGGAGGCGCGGCGCGCGCTGCCGCTGGCGAGCGCCCCCGGGGAGCCGCTGGGGTCAGCGCCCGCCGTCGGCGAAGGGTCCAGCAGCGAGGGGTGCGACTGGGCGGCGACCGCGGCCACCTGCGCCGACAGCCCAAGTAGGAGAGGGGGTGTGAGTACCAGGGCCGAACTAGGGGGGATAGGGTCAAGCAACAACAAGGCACACAGCCTCAAACAGCCTGTATCCTCGCCCTAGACACACGGATGGCCCTTGCAAGGCACCGCCAGTCCAGCTGGCTCGCCAGCGCCACCGTTTACTGAAAGGAACACCAGGAACCGCCGGCCCCCGCACGGCCCCCCCCGGCCACCACCACAATCAATTAACCAATCAAGGAGCCCGTCCCCTCCCCCCCCCCTACCCCTCAACCCACGTTGCAGTTGAAGAAGCGCAGCGCGATGCCGTAGTCCACGAGGTTGTCGTTCAGCCACGTGGCGTAGTAGCTGGGGAGCATGCCCGGCAGCCACCGCTCCGCCGCCCGCGCGCCGCTGGCGCCGGCGGCGGCTGCCGCCTGCGACTGCTGTTGCTGCTGCTGTTGTTGCTGCTGCTGCTGCTGCTGCTGCTGCTGCGCCTCTGGGCCGCCGGCGTTGGGGCGCGGCGCGCGGCGCCACTTGTTGTTTGACAAAAACAGCTGCGTGAAGATGCCTGCGAGTGCAAGGGATTATGCTTATGTTCAACGAGCCCGCCGCTCGGCGCCGCAGCCCTCTCACATAGTCACACCCTCTCAAGCCCCTCTCCACGCAACAGCGGCCCGTCAACCCGGCCTGTCAGCACCGGCCCAGCACCCACCCGGCACGTAGGTGAGCTGCCGCTCCGCCACCGCCGGCGCGCTGCAGTCGCTGGCCTGAACGCCCAGGCTCAGCTCCAGCTGCTCCGCCTTGCTTAGCAGGCGCAGCCCGCTGACCCAGTAGCCGCTGTTGGCGCAGTCCAGCAGCAGCACCAGGCGCTGGCTGTGCTTGCGGTACCGCTGCCACAGCATGGACACCTCGCGGAAGCTGACCACCGCGCTGACCAGCCCGCCGCTGGCGGCGCCGCCAGCGGCACCGCCTGCGGCGGGCGAGCCGGGCACAGCCGCAAGGGAGCCGGAGGAGGGCAGGCTGCCTGCGCCGGCCCCGCCGCCGCCGCCGCTGGCCGCAGCCTGCTGCGGCGGAGGTCGAGTTGGGGGAAGCGGCAGGCGCTTTGCTGGCCTCCTTTGGAAGTGTGCGCACCCTTAACTTGGGTCGCATGCTCAATGCACACGCGCAAGCACACACGCACACGCGCACTCCCTTGTGATATCCAAAACACACACATGCACACACACGCACGCACCTGCTGGCTTGCGAAGCGCCAATTGCCTCGCTCGTCGCTTGGGCCGCTATAGGCCACCAGCACCACCGGCGCCGTGGAGTGTTTGAAGAGCTTGGTGAGCTTCTGCATCACGCGCTCCCGGGACAGCAGGCCTGTGAGCGGAGGGACAGGGGAAGGGGCAGGGGGAGGGGCAGGGGGCGCGCAGGGTGCGCGGGACACGTGCGTGGGTTGCTGCAAGAGGCGGGTGCGCTGCGCCCTTCCCACGTGGCACGTGGCGCCGTAAACGTGATGAGCTGTTGTTTGCCAGCCAGTGGTGCGAGCTGTGCGGCATAAGTGTGTGCGCTGCGGCTGGTTAAGCTCACGAGCTTGTCCAAGTACTTTGAGTGCCCCACCCCGCCTTGTCCCCCCCCCCAACACATCTTGCCATCTTAAGTAATCTACGCCAGCCGTCTGCCTATCCATCACGCTCACCGTCTTCTGCCGCCGTCACGAAGGAAATTTCTGACGCCCCGCCGCTCAGCTGCTTCACGAACTGCGCCAGCTGCTGCTGCGCGTCGCCCTCCGCCTGCGGTGCTGGGCTGGCCCCATCCCGGCTGGCACCGCCCAGGTGCTGTCAGGAGGTAGGTCAGCACGCAATGACAAGGCAGGGTGTTAGAGCGCGGCTGCGCGTGTCACCAGGGATGCCGAAGGCACACCAAGTCGCACCGCGTGACCAACCAGCCGCGACGCGACACCCCTGTGAAAAAAGGTGCCGTCGAACTTGCGCCCCGAGTTCGACCGCAGCGAGCGCTGCGGCCTGCTATATGAAGCATACCTACCCCGCCCCCCCATACCTGCAGCAGGTGCTTGAACGACTGCAGGCCCCGAAAGGACTGTGCCGAGCTCCCCACCGACTTTGGCACAGGCGAAGCTTGACTGGGCCCAGGGCCCACTGTCTGGGCCTCGCCTGCGCAACGGATTTGCATGTTAAGTAGGTCATGAGTATTTAGTGACTGCCAAGAAGCTCTGAACGACCGCAGTTCCTGTGCCGACGCATGCCGCTGCCTTTAGCCCACCTTGCCCACGCTCAGGGCCCGCCAGCAGGCTCTCCAGCTCATGGTAGTTGTGGTCAGCAGGGATTTGCTCCGTTAGGCGAGCGTACTCGCCTGTGTGAGTGTCCACCCAGGGCGACGTAAAAAGCATTTTTTTCTCAAGCAAGCCTTGACTTTCCCCCCAAGCTCATTACCTATGCATAACGCTGACAGCTGAGGCTGCGATTTTCCTTTGCCGGCAAATAAGCGCTTCAAGGAAAGAGGCGACATCGCTCGGGCCCGCCTCGGAAGCGCTACGATTTACCAAAGTAGACTATCATGTACACATTGAGCGCCTCATGTCGATGCCCTTGACTACGGGTGTGGCGCCCGGGCTGGCCGAAGGGAGCTTACGAGAATTTTTGTTGCGTGATATTCAAGTAGTTATCACATGAATGTGCTGGGTCAGTAATTCAGCGTGTTAGGGCTTCCCGTGGTGTTCAGGGGTAAGGTCGCCCGCGTCGGGTTTCGTGCGGATCATTCGCGGGCCCGCTGGATTGGCTAAGCGGAGAAACTACCGGGCCATACGCGCATTGTATACTTGCCCTGCAATAGAAGACTGCACCATGCATCAATGCCTGGCAGCGCACTGCAACCATTATACACACATGAAGGCACAATGCGCACCCGTCCTCGAGCGCAGGCCAGCCAAAATGCAGATTCAGAAGTCTGCCTTCGTTAAGGTCTCCAGCATGACGTATTTCATAATAATGATTACCGGCTTTGGCGTGGAGGCTCGAAACAAAAGGGTTGCAAGTCGACATGCGTGGTGCACACATGCCAGACCGTTGACGAGGGCCAACGTTAACACGTTAGTAAGACCACTCCCCGTGCCGCTGGGTCAACATGCACAAGCGCCTTGTACATCAGCGCTTGAAGCAGAACCGGGGGCGTGCGGACGGCAGGATTCCCCTGCACGCCGCCGTCACCTGGCGTCACCGTGTGGCATGCAGAGGCAGCAACGGCTCCGGAGACTGCCGCTCTGGCGACGGGCCACCGCTTCCAGTTGCAAGTGGAGCTCGGGATCGGAGCCGCCCTAATCAGTGTTATGCAATCAGGATACAGCTTGCTGTATCCGTGTGCTACGCAGGTGAGGGCAACCCGCAGCAAGGGCAGTCCTCAATTCACTGCATTTTATGCCCGCTGTCCCTGCCCTGCTTACCTATACGTGTCCATGTGTCCCGCCATATCTTGCAGTCATGGCATTCGTTGTTGCATCCATCCCTCGCTTCTGTTGCTTCAGGCGCTAAAACTGATGACTGGACGTGGGAATCGGGGGACCCGCGGGGCAGGCCGGCTTTCAAGGCGCATTTGCGCAATCGGCCGCAAGCTCCTGCGTTGTTGATTGATACCGTAGTGGGTTGCAGTGCGCGGGGCAGACCAAGCCGCCATGCAGAAGCAGCGGGAGGAATGGCGCGTCGACTTTGGACCGGCGTCGCGGGCGGCCGCCGCGGCTGCGGCGGCAAAAAGCGGCCCGGGCGCCTACGGAGCCCTCTTGGTGCTGCTGCTGCGTCAGGGCTGCTGGCAGCGGCTGCGGTGCTGCCTGGCCCTGGCCCCGGCGGGCTCTAGAAGCGCTGGCGCCGGCGCCGCAGCCCGGGTTGGCTTGCACGCATCAGGACTTGCGGCTGATCATGCGCATGCAAGTCAAGAGGGCTCCCGGGAGCGGGGCAGCAGCAGCAGCAGCAGTAGCAGGAGTAGCAGTAGCAGGAGTAGCAGGCGCGGGGGGTTGCTTGGCTGGGCAGTGCCGGGCGGTCATACCCGGCACAGCACGCCCGCGCCCGCCCCCGCAGGCCCCCACAGCAGCGGCGGCAGCGGCGGGCGCGGCTCGGGCGGCACTCCCCGCGCCCCCGCGCCGTCGGTGGCTCCCGCGTCCCCAGCAGCACCAGCAGAAGCAGCGCACGTGCACAAAGCTACAGCCGCAGCACAGGCCTCATCATCAGCCCCTGCCGCCGCCCCCGCCCCTGCAGCCGCCCCTGCCGCCGCCCCCGCCGCCGCTGCAGCCGCCCCTGCTGCTGCAGCCGGCAACCGCGTGACCAGCTCGCGCTACAGCGCCGCCACCTTCCTGCCGGTGTTCCTGTTTGAGCTGTTCGCGCGGCCCGCCTACCTGTACTTTCTGGCGCAGGCGGCGCTGTCGTGGTGGGTGCGGGTGCGGGGTGTGAAGCGCGTGTAAACGAAAACAAACAAAACAGGGGGAAGCTCGTGGGTCCGTGTGCGTGTGCGTGTGTGTGTGTGTGTATATGTAGGTCGTTCTAGTTCCCAGTTTCGACCACTGAAACGAAACCCAAAACCCAAAACCCAGAAGCACAGAGCGCGGAGGAGAGGGATGTACGGTAATCCCTGGTGGCGCTGTTGGGGGATGGCGGTGCGGGTGCAGAGCTAGGCTTAGGAACGCGGGGGGGGGGAGGGCGGGGCCGCGGGGCTGGGGGTCCGTTCATTCTGGGGGCCAGGGCGGGAGGCAGGGGATCTTGGGCGGCTTGGGGCTTCAGGGTTGAGCGGAGGGAGTCAAATGCAGGCGGCGTTGCGACGTGCGTCACCGCTGGGCGTGCTGGCCCTTCGCCGCACGGTGCCGTGACACACTGCGGCACACGACACGCACGGCATGCACGGCATGCATGCGCATGCATGTAACCCATGTACCCACGCATGCATGTGCATGTGCATGTAACCCTGTGCATGTATTCCATGTGCATGTGCAGGTGGGAGGTGGTGTCGCCGTTCTCGGGCATTGGCAGCACCGCGGCGCTGCTGTTCGTGGTGGCGGTCAGCGGCGTCAAGGTGTGCGGCGTGTGCGGCGTGCAATGGGTGTGTGCAATGGGTGTGTGGTGCGGTGCAATGTGCAGTGCAGGAGCTAGCGTGCAGTGTCGACCCCTTCAGTTCCGCTCCCTACTCTGGGTGCATGCATGAGCCGCGCTGGCTGGCCCGGTAAATTACGTACGGCTGCACTTCCGCCTAAAGCTACAGGCCCGGTATTTTGAACGACCGTACATCTGCCGGAATACACATTCCCACACCGACTACACCTGCCTATCTACCATGCCTGCCTGCCTGCCTGCCTGCCTGCCTGCCTGCCTGCCTGCCTGCCTGCCTGCCACACCTGCCTGCCTGCCTGCCTGCCTGCCTGCCTGCCTGCCTGCCTGCCTGCCTGCCTGCCTGCCTGCCTGCCTGCCTGCCTGCCACACCTGCCTGCCTGCCTGCCTGCCACACCTGCCTGCCTGCCTGCCTGCCTGCCTGCCTGCCTGCCTGCCTGCCTGCCTGCCTGCCTGCCTGCCACACCTGCCTGCCTGCCTGCCTGCCTGCCTGCCTGCCTGCCACACCTGCCTGCCTGCCTGCCTGCCACACCTGCCTGCCTGCCTGCCTGCCTGCCTGCCTGCCTGCCTGCCTGCCTGCCACACCTGCCTGCCTGCCTGCCTGCCACACCTGCCTGCCTGCCACACCTGCCTGCCACACCTGCAGGCGGGTGTGGAGGACGTGCGGCGGCACCTGGAGGACGCAGCCACCAACAGGGCGCCCGCGCGCCGCGTGATGCCGGACGGTGAGGGAAGGGGCGGGGCGAGGGGGTAGCCACCCATGAGGGACCTCACTACTCGCATGCATCTTTCTCAACGGTGTAGCCACTCATGGGATGGTATGGGAGGGGGTAGAGAGCGGCGGGCGGGCAAGGCGGGCGGGCATGCGCGGTAGCAGCTTGTAGGGAAGGGGCCGGCGGGCAGGCAGGCGGGCCAGGTTTGGCCGCCGCTGCCGCCGCCGCCGCAATGGATGAGATCCCACCTCCCGGCGGCTGTCTCGCGTTGTTGTTGGGGTCAGGCAGCTGCGATGCGACATTCTGAACGTACGCACGCAGTTACGGCCGTTGGATGGCCTTGTTGCTCCCGGCCACCAGTCAACCAACCAACTCACCAACCAACCCACCAACCAACTCACCAACCCACTCACCACTGATTGACTGACTGACTGACTGACTGACTGACTGACTGACAGGCTCCACCAAGACCGTGCCGTGGGAGGCGGTGCGCGTGGGCGACATCCTGGAGGTGGGTGGACTGGGCGGGTGCGTGTGTGTATGTGTGTGTGTTAAGAGTTCACAAGGGAAAGAATAGCGTACAGAGGACAGTGCGTGTGGTGCAGTGACGGGAACGGTCGTGTATCTGTGTGGGGTGGGGGGTGGGCAGGGGGGGAGGGGCTTCTTGTGATGTTGCTGTTGGATGGCATGTGTGGGGCATGTGCGGGCATGTGCACGTCCGCTACCCACCTCCAAACCCACCTCCCACTCATCCCGCCCGCCCACCGGGCCCACACCGAACGCACCCACCCACCCACCGACCCACCGACCCGCCGGCCCGCCCGCCTGCCAGGTGCGCGACGGCGAGCTACTGCCCGCCGACCTGCTGCTACTGCGCGGCGGGCTGCCCGGCGGCGTGGCCTTCGTGCGCACCACCAACCTGGACGGGGAGACGAACCTCAAGATCCGACACGCCGTACGGCTGCCGTACGACGACACGGCAGCAGCAGCGGCGGCGGCAGCGACGGCTGATGATGAGGCGGCTGGCAGCAGTAGCAGCAGTAGCAGCAGCAACGGGAGCGATGGCGGTGGCCGCAGTAGCAGCAGCTTGGAGCAGGGGGCGGAGGTGAATAATGCGGGCGGCAGCGGCGGTGGCGGCGGCGGCAGTAGCAGTAGCCGCACAGCCGGCGGGGGCACCGGCGGGAGCTCGGGTGACGACAGTGAGGGCGGGCGTGGCAGTGACGAGGATGAGGAGGATGAGGGTGAGGACGAGGATCCCAATGCGGCGCCGCTGCAGGAGCGGGTGAGTGGACCGACCTGGGCTGAGACCAGCATAGCGATGAGCCCGGCCTGCCGCTATCCCGGCTTATGATATGGCGGCTTGGGCAATGGGGATAGCGCGAATGTGACTTCCTGCATCTGCTGCTGTATCATCATTCAGGATCAATCAACGTGTCCCGCCAGTGCCGTACCATCCTACTGGGCCCTGCATCTCAGCGGCATGCAGCGCCGCACCTGCGGCCGCACCTGCTGCCCCACCCCACCCCACCCCACCCGTGCACCCCACCCCACCCCCGACCCCACCCAGGCGTCGGTCATGCGGCTGAGCGGCCACGTGACCTGTCAGCCGCCCAGCCGCAGCCTGCACGCCTTCAGGGGCGCGCTGCACCTCCCGCACCTCCCCGCGGCGGTGATGTCGGCCGGATGTGGCGCGACGCCGCCGCCGCAGCCGCCGCCAACGCCGGGACTCCCCGGGTTAGGTGCCGGCGCCGCCAGTGTTGGCGGCGGGCAGGCGGCGAGGGCAGCTGGCGAGGCCGCAGGTGCTGCTGGCGAGGCCGCAGGTGCTGTTGGTGCTGCTGGTGCTGGTGCTGGTGCGGGGCAGGAGGAGTGCGTGTCGCCGCTCACGATGGACAACATGCTTCTGCGGGGCTGTGCGCTGAAGAACTCGCGGTGGGTGGGTGGGTGGGTGGTAGTTCATTCCAGAAACCAAAAGCGAAACGACCGGTGGGTGGGTGGGTGGGTGGGAGGGTGGAATGGAGCCTGCCAGCCACATGCTATGCGCGTGCTCGTGTGCTTTGCGGCCATATGCAGAACTCAGGTGGCTGGTAGCATTCGGTTGTAGTACACACAAAACTTAAATACCGCACCCACCCACGCACGCACCCAACCAACCCTCACAACCGCTCCATCTTCTATCTACCTACCCACCTACCCACATAAAACGTCCGTACTTCCGTACGTCCCCGCAGGTACGTGCTCGGCCTGGCGCTTTACTGCGGCCCCCAGAGCCGCATCCAAATGAACGCGGTGCGGCCGCCCCTCAAGGTCGGCTCCTACGACCGCCTGCTCAACCGGCAGATACTGCTGCTGCTGGGGCTGCAGGTGGGGGCGTGCGTGCGTGTGGCTGCGGCTACTGCGGCTGCGGCTGCGGCTGCGGCTGCGGCTGCGGCTGCGGCTGCGGCTGCGGCTGCGGCTGCGGCTGCGGCTGCGGCTGCGGCTGCGGCTGCGGCTGCGGCTGCGGCTGCGGCTGCGGCTGCGGCTGCGGCTGCGGCTGCGGCTGCGGCTGCGGCTGCGGCTGGGGTGTAGTGTGCAGGGCGGGCCGCCGAGGGGCGCTGAGGGACGAAGGGGGGGCTCCGAGGGGTGCTGTTGGGCTCTGAGGGGTGCTATGGGGCTCCGAGTAATACATGGATAGATGGGGAGAGGGTTGGGACGGGATGCGGGTGACAGGCAGCCTGGCACCAAGTCGGACATCGATCATTGGAGGGGGGAGGGTTGCATAGGGAGTCCACCTCTGTGCTGCTGCTGGGGCGACGTTGAGGGGTGGTGGTGGGCTGGTAAGGTGGGGTTTTGCCCCGGGATGCCGCCATGCGCACCGATCTGTGCACATGCACTGTCACATGCACTGTGGTGCCCCCCCGCTGCCACTGCCACATGGCACACGTGTTAGAGATCACAAGGGAGAGACCAAACGAAAGACTACTTGTGCGTGCCGCACGTGCGTGTGTGGAGCGCAGCTGGTTCTGTCGGTTGCCTCGGCGGTTATCAGTTGGGACTGGCGGCGGCGGCACGGCGTGCAGCGGCCGCACCTGGCGCTGGATGACCCGGTGCAGGTGGGGGGGCGGCGGGCTGTGGGGTGTGGGGTGGGAGGATGAGGTGGGAGGATGAGGTGTGTGTGCGTGTGGTGGGGAGAGGGGGAACGATGGTGTGGCGCGGGGCGGGTCGGTGTGGTGTGTGTGTATGTGTGTGTGTGGACAGGCTTGCCCCTCATGTCTGATGCCTGGCTGCTGGGCCGCCCACGCCCCGGTGTGGTTTGGTGTGCCACGTGCTATGTGTGTTCTCGCGCTGCCCCGACCCCGCCACACCTGCCCGGGCGGGCCGCTGCCCGATGCCGTCATCATGCCTGCCTGCCTGCCTGCCGCCGCAGCAAACACACACGTCTGCCTGCCTACACGCCCCTTGCCATGTTCCGCCACATGCCTGCCTACACGCGTGAATGCAGGGCAACTGGCGCAGTACGGGTCTGTACATCGTACTGCTCAGCATCACGTTCTGGGTGAGAGGGAAAGGGAGCGAAGTGGGGGTTGAAGAGGGGAAAACACACAGACACGCACGCCCACACGCCCCCGCATGCCGCTGCCGGGCACGCTGGTCTCGTGCACGGCTTCACGGCGGTGCCATGTTCGTCTGTTGTTCCTCTGCTGTCTCCTACATGTTCTACCCACACACACACACACCTCCTTGTGCTTTTCTAACACACACACACGCACACGCCCCCGCTACCCCGGCCCCTTTTACTTATACTGTTCACCTGTTCCTCTGCTGATGTGCACCATGCGTCCTCATCACGCATACTTCTGTACTGCCTGCTGTTGTGCCTCTCATCTGTTGTACGGCACAGATCCTGTACGGCTACCTGGTGCCCATCAGCCTGTTCGTGACCATGGAGCTGGTCAAGTTCTGGCAGGTGGGTGGGTGGGAGGATGAGTGCGTTGGGGGGTGGGACGTTTGGGCTTGGGGGGGGGGCGGGGTCGGGCGGAGGATGCGTGCTGGGTGCATGCCGGGAGAACGAGGGAGCGGGCATGGGCGGATGGGGCCGGGCCGGGTGCCTGGGTGATGGGTTTGGAAGGAGGGGGGGAGAGGTCGTGGTTTGTGTCGGAGTGCGCGTGTGGTTAAACATCCGCGGCCTACGCCGCACAGTGAACTTGATGACTACTGTACCACCCGGCACATCCGCCCTCCCCCCCCCCACACACACCTCCACCGCCCCACCCCACACAGGCCTTTGTGTTCATCAACTCCGACCCTGCCCTGTTGGAGGCGCCGCCGCCGGCCCCGGAGCCCAGCAGACGGCGCCGTCCCCACGCGCACCACCACCACCCCCACCCCCACCACGACGCCCCGCACATGCAGCACACACATGGACGCGGCGGCGACACGGACGCAGCGGCCGCCGCCGCCGCCATGCCGCCGCCGGTATCAGGCGCGCCGCAGCCGCAGCCGCCGCCGCCGCCGCCGCCGCCGCCGCAGCCGTCGCAGCCGCCCTCCGTCCAGGACTCACTGCATGCGGCCGAGCAGGGCCCGCAGCAGCAGTCCCAGCAGCACTCGCCGCCGCCGCCGCCGCCTCAGCCTCAGCCGCCGCTGCACGGCTTTGCGCGCTCCAGCGCCGTAAACGAGGACCTGGGCCGGGTGGCAGTGGTGTTCGCCGACAAGACCGGCACCCTCACACGCAACGACATGCGGCTGCGGCGGCTGGCGCTGCTGGCGGGCGGCGTGGCAGTAGCAGCAGGGGATGCTGGAGCAGGGGCTGTAGCAGCGCGCGGGGGCGTAGGGGGCGGCAGTAGCAGGGCGTTGGGCGCGGCGAACGCGGCGAGAAGGACAGAGGAGGAGGAGATGGAGGAAAGCAAGGCAGGTGGCGGAGCTGTAAGCACTGCCGCTACTGCCGCTACTGCCGCTACTGCTGCCGATGCTGGTGCGACGTCTAGCCCCAGCTCCGGGATGGCGACAGCGGCAGCGGCGGCGGCGGCGCGCACCCGCATGTACGGGTGTCTGGGGACTCGGCTGGAGGAGCGGCCGGGCCTGAGGGGGCCGGCGGCGCTGGCGGCGTTTGATGGCCGGCTGCAGCGGGTGGGGTGGGGTGGGGTGGGGTGGGCGGGGACAGCGGGGCCGGGGCCGGGGTCGGGTTGTTGATGCGGTGATGCGGTCCCCCCATGAATGCGGTCCCCCCATGAATGCGGTCCCCCCATGAATGCGGTCCCCCCATGAATGCGGTCCCCCCGGTTTGTTTCCGCACTGCATGCCTGACAGCAGCGGGGTCAAACGCCCTCCCACTGTATCGTGATGACGCTGTTCGGGCTTTCGGTGCTCGCCGCCCTCACCTCACCTCACCTCACGGCCGCCTCTGCCTCTGCCCTACCGCCGCCTCGCTCGCAACGACGTCCCCTCAGGCCGCCGCCGCCCTGCACGCAAGCGGCGGCTGGGAGGCCGCGCTGCGTGGCGGCGGCACCGGCGGCGTGTACGTCGTGGCGGCGGCGCCGCCGCCGCCGCCGCCTCCCGCCGCCGCCACGCCGCGACGACATCCGCGGCAGCCAGCGGCCTCAGCCGCCGCAGGAGCCGCAGCACTACACGGAGGCAGCGGCGGCGGCGGCGGAGGCGGCGGCGGAAGTGGCAGTGGCGGCCATGAGGCAGCAGCGGTAGCAGCTCCTGCCCCTGCTGCTGCTGCTGATAATGCTGCTGCTGCTGCTGCTGCTGCTGCTGCTAATAATGCTGCTGCTGCTGATGGTGCTGACGTGGATCTGGGTCGGCAGCTGGTGTGCCTGGTCATCAGCCTGCTGGTGTGCCACTCGGTGGTGCTGGAGCCGCCGCCGCCGCCGCCAACGCCAGAGGCAAAGCCAGAGGCGAGGCCAGGCGATCACCGGCGGGAGGCGGGCGGCGCGGCGGCGGCGGGTGGGCGCGGTCATAGCCGATACCACCGCCACCACCAACAACAACAACAACACCACAGCAGGCGCCGCGGGCGGCTGCTTGGGCGCACGCATCTAGGTGGTACTACTGGGGGTGTTGGGGACGGCGGAGACGCCGACGACAGCACCTTGCCGACACCATCAAGGGCGGCGGCAGGCGGCGGCGGCGGCACGGCAGATGCAGCAGCAGACATCATGAGTCAGGGCGGCGGCACATCAGGAGGCGGTGAGGACAGCGGCGGCGGCGGCGGCGGCGGCAGCGGCGGCGAGGGCACAATGCGGGAGCCCGATGAGCCGGCGCTGCAGGTGCGTGTGCGTGAATGCGCACCGACCTACAGGCCCCAGCAGAATCCCTCAGGGGCGGGCGGGCAGCTCAATTGCAAGCCTGCTAAAAGTTTGTTATAACAAACTTGCTGCATGTCTTACTTGCGCAGTTGCTGCTGGGTCTGCTGCTGGATGCCCCTTGCTTTATACTCATGTCGGAATACATCATGCTGCGCGTTGCTCCTCCCACCTGCCATTGTCTTAGTCTGCGCCCCTGCACCTCCCGTGCCCCCCCCCCACCCACCCAACCTCCCTCAATCTCAACCCTTCTCTTGGTCGTTTCGTTTTTGGTTTCTGGAATGAACTACCACCCACCCACACACAACCACCCAACCACCCACCCACCCAACCACCCAACCACCCAACCACCCAACCACCCAACCACCAGGGCCCCTCCCCGGACGAGGTGGCGATGCTGGAGGCGGCGCGGCAGATGGGCTTCGCGCTGACCGGCCGCACCCGGGATGAGGTGGAGATTAGCGTCACGCCGCCGCACTACTGCTACTGCCTCAACGGCAGCAGCGGCAGTAGCAGCAGCGGGCTGCAGCCCAGCAGTAGCACCGGCGGGATGGGCAGTAGCTGCGTCGGCGGGGATGGGGCAGTGCCAGGGGCGGTGGGCGCCGGCCGGGAGTGTCAGTTGCAGCAGCAGGCAGGGCTGGGAGCTGAGGCGGCGGCGCCGGCGGCGGCGGCGGCCCAGTCCGCAGCATGCCACCAGCACGACCAGCAGGACAACGACACGCGGCAAGGCAAACCGCCGCCGCCGCCGCCACAGCAGCAGCAGCAGCAGCAGCAGGGCCGCAAGCCTGAGGCCCAGGCGGCGCCGCCGCCGCCGCCACTGATGGTGCTGCGCTACCAGCTTCTGGATGTCATTGAGTTCTCCAGCGCCCGCAAGTGAGGACCGTACGAGCAGCGAGCGAGCAGTGACGTGGCCAAACTGCTACACAGCACACATGCACATGCACACATGCACGTGCACATGCACATGCACATGCACATGCACATGCACATGCACATGCACATGCACATGCACATGCATCAACATGCATCAACATGCACACATGCCTCACGCCCCGTCATGTATGCGCAGCAGGGGGGTGCGTGCCGCTGCTGCTGCAGCACCGCAGCACCGCAGCGCAGCGTGCACGGCTGCACTGCTGTCCGCCCCACCCCAAGGCCACCTTTGAAAGCCCCAATCATCAACTGGCTCCCCCCCGGGTCCGCACCCAACAGGCGCATGTCTGTCCTGGTCCGGGCGCCGGACGGCTCCCTGGGGTTGCACGTGAAGGGCGCGGACAGCGTGATGCTGACGCGGCTGGCGGCGGCGGCGGCGGCGGAGGAGGAGGAGGCATCTAAAGCGGAGGCCGCGGGGGCAGCAGCAGGGGGTTCTACAGCACCGGCGTTCGAGCAGCGGATGGCGCAGCTGCAACAATGTCGGGTGGAGAAGGGTCAGGTGATGAAGCAGGAGGAGCGGGAGGAGGGGAGTGGGGGCGAGCCGCAGCGCCTGGCGACGGAGTGTTTGGACGCCTTCGCATCGCAGGTGAGGGGATGAGCCAGCTCTTGTGTACTTCGGCGAACGAAATCTTTGGATAGTTGAAAACAATTGAAGACACATTGCAATCGCCCAAGGGTAAGTGGACCTTCATACATCCTCTCACTTATGTGCGCGCGCGCGCACACACACATTCACACACCTTGTGATCTCTAACACACATACACAAGGCGGCAACCATGTAAACCGTAGTTACACACACACACACACACACACACACACACACACACACACACATATAACACACACGCACACACACAGGGCCTGCGGACGCTGGTCCTGGCGGCGCGGCACCTGCCTGACGCCGACTGGGTGGAGCGCTGGCGGCGGCGCTACCGCCAGGCTGCAGCCACCGGCGGCGGCGGCGGAGGCCGCGGCGGCGGCGGCGGCGGCAGCGGCGGCGGCGGCAGCCGTGGTGGCGGCGGCGGCCGCGGTAGCCAGGAGGGGGGCGCTTCAAGGGTCACAGCCGTAGCCGCAGCCGCAGCCGCGCAGGGGGCAGACGGCGCGGAGACGCCGGCGGCGCTGGCTGAGGAGTTGGAGTGTGGCCTGGCGCTGGTGGGCGTGGTGGGCATTGAGGACCAGCTGCAGGTGGGTGGGTGGGTGGCTGGGTGGCTGGCTGGGTGGGTGGCTGGGTGCGGGTGGATACAACACGTGTTTCGTGTGGTACGAGGCGCGCACATTCGCGACATCGCTGGAGGGGATGAGCTAGGGACAGGGCGGCTGGAAGTTAAGGAGCGAGGGGGAGACAAAGGAGGGGGGGCAGCTGGCAGCATGCGTGCCGCTGAAGTCTCAAGTGGTTCCGGATCCAAACATGCCTGCAACTCCCGTTGCCGTGTATGTCCGCCCCGCACATACCCCCCCGTGCTTCCCTAAGCACGTACCCGCGCACGCCCCAGCCCCCCCCCTCTCTCTCTCTCTCTCTCTCTCTCTCTCTCCCCTTTATCGTACCCGTGCAACTCCCCATCAATTGCATGTCCCGCCGCGGCCCCACTGGTCACCGCTGCTTTTGCCTGTGCCTCATTCGCTAGTTTGGTTTGCGGTTTCAAATGGATTTGGTTTAGTTTGGGGCTGGTAACCACAACCCCCCCCCGGCTTTTTCTTGGGTGTGGAATGAGCTAACCCCACCCACCCACCCGCCGCCCCCGCCCCCGTCTTCATTAATTTAACATGCATGGAACCCCCGCCCCCGCCGCACTACTACCGCATTACGGTTCTCCCGGTTTCGTTGTGTCAACACCGCACCACGTGCTCCTGTTAACTCCGCAGGAGGGCGTTCCCGCCGCCGTGTCCGCGCTGCTGGCTGCGGGGCTGCGGCTGTGGGTCATCACCGGCGACAAGCTGCAGACCGCGGTCAACGTGGCGCGCGGCGCGGCGTTGATTACGCAGCCCAGCGACGCACAGCTGCTGGTGCTGCGGGAGGGGGACGAGGCGGGTGAGTGGGTGGGTGAGCGGGTGATTAGGCACGGGGAGCGGATGAGGCGGCGGCGGGGGTGGGGTGGGGTGGGGGGCTAGCCATCCATGGAATGGTGTTTATCACGTTTGTGAATTGCCTGGGGGGTGCCGGGGCAGCAGGCAAGGTGGGGGTAGAGGAGCTGGGGAGGTGGTGGGTGGTAGGTGTCTGACCACTGGCGTGTGCATGAAAAGGAGCTCTGACAGGATTGCTGCCGCCCGCTTCCATACTACCTGCCTGCTGGGAGCTGCTGATCTTGTGACACCAACCCACCAAGGTTGTGCTTGCCTGACGCGCCGCCGCTCACCAGGCATCCGCCGGCAGCTGCGGCTGCTGATGCGGCGGGCTCTGGACATGCACCAGCACCACCAACAACACCAACACCAACAACAGCACCAACAACAACAAAAGCACCACAAACAACAACAAGAGCACCAACACCAACAACACCAACACCAACACCGCCGCCCCGCACCACCATCAGCAGCAGCAGCAGCAGCAGCAGGTCCCACAGGCGCACCAGCCGAGTCACGCGCAAGCGCAACGGCCGGCACAGCATCAGGCGGCGGCGGCGGCGGCGGCGGCGGCCCGATGTCTGCAGGCGCTGATGGAGCTACAGCCGCCTCTGCTGCTGCTACAGCCACTGCTACTGCTGCTGCTGCTGCCACACGCGCCGAGCTGGTCATCGACGGCCGTAGCCTGGAGGTGGTGCTGGAGCAGGGCCGGGCGGCGGCGGCTGCAGCCGCCGCGGCTAGAGCCGCCGCCGCCGCCGCCGCAGCAGCAGCAGCAGCACCAGCTGTAGCGAGGCAAGGCAAAGCATCTGCCGCAACGTTGATGCCGGTTGCGGCTGCGTTGAGCCACAAGCTGGCAGCTGCCTGGGGGGCTTGCCGCCACTGGCTGGGGCGGGCGCTGCAGGTGGCGGGCGAGGCCACAGGGCTGGGCGGCGGCCGGCGGTCCGGCGCCGCCAGCGGCGGCGGCGGCGGCGGCGGCGGCGGCGGCGGCGGCGGACCGGCGGCGTTCGGGCCGCTGGCGGAGCAGCTGGCGGCGCTGTGCGCCATCTGCTCCAGCGTCGTGGTGCGTCCGCGAGTGCGGCCGCCGCAGTGGCAGGGGCGGGGGCGGGGGCGCTTTGCTTGCTCGCTCCCCGCCGGGGACACGGGGTCAAATCCCCCGGCAAACCAACCACACGTCGCATTTCCGTCAGCCATGGGAGTGCATGACACGACGTTTGTGCGTTTGTGTGTGCGGGGCTGCGCGCAGGTGTGTCGTGCCTCGCCAGCGCAGAAGGCCACAGTGGTGCGGCTCATGCGCCACCACCGCCGCCGGCTGCAGCAGGAGGAGCGCCGCCGGCGCCGCCGCCGCCGCTGGGACGCCGCTCGCTGGCTGCTTGGCCGGCTGCCCCGCCTGCTGCTACTGCCGCTGCTGCCGCTGCACCTGCTGCTGCGACCCGTGTCCTGGTGGCGCGCGAGTGGTGCCAGGAGCAGTGGCGGCGCAGCAGCAGGCCAGGGAACAGCAGGCGGCGGCGGCGGCGGCGGATGCAAGGGGCAGCAGCAGCAGCAGCGGCAAGAGGGCGGCAGCTCAGTGGCGGCGGCGACGGTCGCCGGAGCACCAGCAGCAGCGGATGGTGACGGTGTTGGCGAAGCTGGTGGGGGCCGGGCGTCGTCGGCAGCAGCGCGGCAGCGCGGCAGCGGGCCACCAGCGGCGGCGGCGGCGGCGGCGGCGGCGGCAGGCAAGAGCGGCGCCATGCCAGACCCGGAGGCAGCAGGTTGTGGAGCTGTGCAGCCACCACCGCTAGGGACGCACCGGCCGCCACTGCTATCATCAGCAGCGTCGCCGTCGCCGTCACGACCACCACCACCACCACCACCACCACCACCACCACCACCACCACCACCACCACCACCACCACCACCACCACCACCACAAAGAGCGCCGCAACCACTGCCGCTGCCCCGCAGCAGCAGCGGCAGAAGTGCCGCCTGCAGCCGCCCCGGGCCCGGGCCCGGGCCCTGGACGCCGCTGCGCAGCCGTTACGGCGGCGGCGGCGGCGGCGGTGGCCGCAGTGCAGATGGCGGCGGCGAGGGCGGCGCTGCTGTGGCTAGCGGTGGTGGTGGTCGAACCAGCAGCGGCGAAGTCATTGCTGCTGCGCCTGTCGTGGCCCGGCCACCCGCGTCAACGGACTTCAGCGCTAGGAGCAGCAGCAGCGGCAGTAGCAGCGGCGGCAGCCCGCGCGGGGCTGCGGCGGCGCAGCAGCCCGTTGCCGCCGTGGGGCCGGGCTGTAGCACTGGCGGTGGCGGCGGCGAGGGCGCAGCAGCGGGCGCTGGTGACGAGGACGACGACGAGGACGAGGAGACGGCGGCGCTGATGGCGGCGATTACCGACCTGTGCTTAGGCTATAGCGGCAGCGGCAGTAGCATCAGCAGCCGCGGTTCGCCAGCTGCCACCATTGCTACTGCTAGCCCTGGCAAGGACCCGGCCTCTCCCTCGCAGCAGGCTGGTGGCGGCAGCGGCGGCAGCGGCGACATCCAGCCTTCTGGCAGTAGCGGCAAACGCAGTAGCGGCGGCGGCAGTAGCGGCAGTAGCACACTGGCGGGTGGCAGCGGTGTGTTCCTGGCCATCGGCGACGGCGCCAACGACGTGGCCATGCTGCAGGTGGGGTGAACACGGGGATTGGGTGTGTGGGGTGTGTGTGTGTGTGCGTGGGGCTGTGTGGGCGTCTGGGCACACGCCCACCCATCTACCGGCCTCTGCAAAACAGCCATGTCCCCCGGGCTGTTTTGCGGAGGCCGGTAGATGGGTGGGGGCAAATCCTATGACATTCAGCCCGCGCCGTCCCCTCTCCCCAAGCCCCCGCCCCCCCCCCCCGCATGGACGGCCACCCACCTCCCCCTCATCTAATCCACCATCAATTTGGTTTGGTTTAGCTTGGGCCCCCCCCTCAACCCCCCGACCCCTCACCACCAAGGCTGCGGACGTGGGCGTGGGGCTGCTGGGACGCGAGGGCCGCCAGGCGGCCAACAACGCCGACGTGGCGCTGCCCGCCTTCCGCCACCTGGTGCCGCTGCTGCTGGTGCACGGACAGGTGGGGCGATGGCGGGGGGCGATGGTGGGGGGCGATGGTGGGGGGCGATGGTGGGGCAGGTAGGGCCGGTGGGGCTGGTGGGGCGATGGTGGGGCGATGGTGGGGCAATGGTGGGGCAATGGTGGGGCGATGGTGGGGCAGGTGGGGCGATGGTGGGGACGGGGAGTTGATGGTCAGAAGCAGCGGCTGCGTGCGCGAGAGCTGCTGCACATCACCGGATGTTGGCGGACGTGGGTGACGGGGGCGACGTGGCGGTTGGCAGGGTGGTTGGTGGGCCGGTGGGTGCGATGGGGGCGGTGGGGCCGGTGGGGGCGGTGGGCGCGGTGGGGGTGGTGGGGGCGGTGGGGGGCGGAGGGGCGGTTTGTAGGAGCTGCGTGCATGTAAAGGCGCCAGGCCTCCTCGGTCCCGCAGGCTTTTCTCGGCCTCTCACCGCCAACTCAACCTGCGCAGTGCGCACACATCCGCGGGCTGCTGCGGCTCCCCGCCTTCCCCTCCCACTACTGTACTGATCCCTTTTTCCCTTCCCACTACTGATCCCTTTTTCCCCGTCACCCCTCTCTGGCCACCACCACCACCACCACCACCACCACCACCGCCACCGCTACCTCACTGCCTGCCTGCCTGCCTGCCCCCCAGCTGTGCACTGAGCGGCTGTCGCGGCTGGTTACGTACAGCTTCTACAAGAACATCGCCTACTGGGGTGTGCTGCTGGGCTTCCAGTTCTTCTGCGGCTTCTCGGGTGCGGTAGACCGTTCGAGGTACCATAGTACGAGGGAGCGTGCGGAAGTCAGGAGTGCAGGAATGCAGCTCTTGACATCGCACGGCCGCCGGAATGGGGGCTTTTATTCGGGTTGGTCAAGGAAAGGCTGCCGGCAGCAGCACGCGGCCTGTCACTCGTGAATACATCCCCTCTTTATCCCCTCCTCCGACGCCCCCACCCTGGAAACAATGCCGTTTCCCCCTTCTAACCCACCTTCTAACCCCCACACCCACACCCACCCCACCCCACCCCTCCAGGCCAGGCGCTGATCGACGACATCAGCGGCTCCTTCTACAACGTGGTCTTCACGGCGGCGCCCATACTGGTGGTGGCGCTGCAGGTGGGGGAGGCCGGGAGGGGGCGGGGGCGGGGGAAGAGAGAAAGGGGAGTGGGGAGGTGGGGTGGGGAGAATCGGAGGGGGAAGAAGGGAAGGAGGAGGACGGGGAGGAGGGGGGGGGGATGGCGCGCCGCGCGCAGGACGAAGGGGTGGGGGGCGGACAGGAATGTGGCCCTGAGTGAGAGTGAACACGACGCACGCAGGGTTGGGGCCGCTCCGGCGGCTCCGCGTGCCGGAGCGGGCGGAACGGGCAGGGGCAGAAGAGGGAGCGGGCATTAGCAAGAAGGTCCGTTGCCGCCCTTCACGCCCTGTCAGGAGAGCCTAGCGCCGCGCCCGGCCGTCACGCTGCTGCGACATCCCGAGATGTACAAGGCCGCGCCCGCGCTCACGCCTCGCCGGTTCTGGGCCGAGGGCATCGCACTGCCACTTATACACGTGAGTTGTCAGGTGGAGAAGCCAGGTGGTGGGAAAGGCTGCGAGCAAGATAGGCGGACATGTCGGGGATGCTTCCGGGGGCACTTACAATGTGAAATCGCCGCAGTGTTCGCGAGTTAACCATTCAACGTGACACAAATAGTGGTTACTGTGCAAGCATCACAAACTTTAGGGCAGAAAGGCTAACACTGGCTGGGTTAGAAGGGCCTTCGACCTCACCCACCATCGCTCATCGATCTGGGCAAGTCGGACACCGCGTTGGGGGCTGGTGGTTCGGACAGAACTGCGTCAAGCATACCTTTCTCGGCCTTTTGGCTCAGATCATGTGTAGTATCTGTTCTTATAAGCTTAATCGCTTATATGGTTCTCATTGAGAACCTGCGATTAACTTCAATATTTTAGGGGGGAGAAGCAATGGTGGCGCTTGCGCTTCCGCTGATCCAGCTTGGCAGGAGGCTTACACTACCTCTCTTGCCGAGCACCCCAGCCCATGAAACTGTGATTCGGCTGCCAACGAAGTTTGATAAAATCTGCACACGTGGGCTGTAAAGCCACAGCTGCGGACACGAAAATGTCAGACGTGAAGGACGTGTGGGAGGTGGCACGGGGAGGGTTGGCCATCCCAGTCGCTAGGCTGGGCGCAAGAAGAGTAACAGCAGTGCACTCACCCCCACCCGTATTGCGACTTGCGCGCATCTCCTCCACTCCACGCAGAGCGCCGCCTGCCTGCTCATCCCCCTGTACGGCGCCACACCCTTCCGCGCCCTGCCCGGCCACTCGCTGTGGGTGGTGGGCAAGGCCGCCTACGTGGCGCTGGTGCTGGTGGTGACGGCCGAGCTGGCGCTCACGGTGCGCAACTGGACGCGGCTGCTGGCGGTGGTGTGCGCGGTGTCGGCGGCGCTGCCCTTTCCCTTCCTCCTGCTGGTGCGTGCGCGCGGCAAACGATTGTAAGGGTGGGGGCGCCGGTGGGGACCGGGGGTGCGTGGAGGGGAAGGAATGGGGGCCAATGCAGAGCGCAAGGTGGCTCCAGCAGTTGTGCATTGAGTGGGAGGAAAAGGGCTCATGGCCATGCGGGCACGGTGGCATGGTGACGATGCATACGGTATGCGTCGTGCCATGAAAAGGAGCTCTGGTGGCTGGCCCCGCTCTTCCAACCTCTCCACCCACCAGGTGTGGCGGCTGGAGCTGGCGTCCGGCTACCTGGACGAGAGCACCGCGGGCGCCGCCGACCTGCTGTTCGCCACGCCCGCCTTCTGGCTGGGGCTGGCGGCGGTGGTCGGGCTCACGGCGGGCAGCAGGTGGGGAAGTCGGTGTGGTGGTTGGGGGGCTGGAGGGTCCGGAGAGCGGGCAGGCGGGGGGTAGCCATCGGGGGTAGCTGTCCATAGATGGTGTTTAACAGAGTTGTGAAGTGCCGAGCGGGCGGTGTGTGTGTGTGTATGGGGGGGGGGATGTGTGTTGAGGTTGCGAAGACCAGCCCGAGGCAGGGGGGGGGGTTGTAAATACCATCCCAAGGGGGGCAACAAGGGGCTTAGTGAGGCTGGCTTGCGCAAGCCGGGGGCAGCCATGTGTGGGACTGTGGGTGCGCCGAGGCGTGGCCGTAAGCTGCTCCTTTGGGCCGACCAGGGTGTTTTGTTGCCGACGACGGTGCGTCGGGATGGCCTGCGCGGGCGAAACTATTCGCTCCCTGGACCGCTCCCCTGAGCCCTGATGCGTGTGCGTGCGCATTTGCGATCCCCTGACGGACTGGTAGCTGCATGGTCTCTGACTCCCCGCGTGTGTGTGCTTGTGCGTGTGCGCACGGCGGGGCGGACATGTATGGGGGGCTTCGGACACTATTGGGACCTCGCAGACCTGCCCCATGCCTGTTCCATCAGCGTGTGCACGGCGGGGCGCCCACTGACCCACCCACCATCGCGACGTACGGCCCGGACCCGGACCCGGCAGGTACCTGGAGCGGGCGGTGCGGTGGCTGTTCTACCCGGACCGCTTCATGCGCCTGGAGCTGGAGCTTATGCATGGAGACAGAGGCGCAGATGAAGAGGGCAAGGGGTGGGGGCGCGGGCGGCATTGAGGGCAAGGGGGCGCGGGCTGGGATGGATTTGGAAGAGGCGGCAGCGGCCCGCAGAGATTACCGGTAGTGACATGACGGTCTGGCCTGAATCGGCTTTTATTACGCTTTCGTCTTATTAAGTTTCTCAGTATGATCGACCGACAGAGCAACTAGGCAGCTCAGGCCGGGCCAGGCGTACGTCGCGGCGCTGCACGGCAACCTCGCGGTGGGTGGCCTCCTGGATGCTTGGCACTGGCCGGCTGCGGCCGCCGCAGCCTGATGCGGCTGGTGGTGCCGGACACGGCCCCCTGCCACCTGGTACTAGTGGCGGCGGCGGCAGCGGCGGCAGCGGCGGCAGCGGCAGCAGCAGCGGCAGCGGCAGCGGCAGCGGCGGCCGCGGCGGCAGCGGCAGCAGCAGCGGCAGCGGCAGCAGCACTGGGAGCGCAAGCCTACCTCCGGAGGCGCTGCTGGAGCACCCGCTGGACTGCGACCTTCCGGGGCCCCTGATAGACTCCCGCTTAGGATAGTGTGGATTGCTACCGCTGGTGGGGCCGCTGCGGCAGCAGGCAGCAGGGCGGACAGCTGCAGCGGCAGCGGCTGGGAAGGCGGCGCCAGGGCGGCGGCGGGCGGGCACGTGGAGCGTGCAAAGGGTGGCGGCAACTGGATTGCGCCACCAGGGGATCGGGAGCGCCTGATAGTCAAGCACTCGAGCTGCAGGAGAGGCGCCATGATGACGTGCAGCTGTCGCGCCTGAAGCGCTGGCGCCTGGCGGCGGCGGAGCGGCGGCTGGGGGCGGGCAGGACGCTGACGGGGCAGCAGCGGGCGGGGGCGGAGGCAGAGCTGGCCGCGGCACGCGCGGACGTGAATGCCTGATGCAGAGATTACGTAGGTACAGTAGGAGCTGCATGTGGGTACGATGTGCAAGGGCAGTGGGTATTTCGGTGTGAATCCCCTCAGCAACGGTCGTGCTTTGCGCCTTTGCCTAGTTGGCTAGCCTGGCGCCTTGGGCCGGCCCACCGGGCAATGGGCGCACTCACGCACTGGACGTTGCAGTTGGATCTGGTTGGATTGTTGGAAACACGACAAACGCGCGGGTTGGAGTGTTCGAAGGTCATGAGGGTGGATGCGTGCGTGGCGCTGGTGTCATGCAAGATAATGACTAATGAGGCGAGTGTGGTTGGTTACGGGCAGGGCAAAGCCGGCGGCGGTGGCGCTGGATGCAGGATGTGTTGCATTCTTGATTCGTCGTTGGGGTCGTTGCAATTACACAGGTCCTGTTGTCATACATCATTTCTTGACAAGGCACTAGGGCTGAACCCAAGGCGGACCCCATGCGGCCCTGCCCTGGTCATCACCGTCGGTACCAAACGCCATCGTCTCTCTTATCACAGTCTCATGTCATAATCCTTGCCACCAGCGCGTTGGCGCATTCAAACATGTTCGCCACCTGCCCTGCTCAATGGGCAGCTTGCACCGGTCCGCTACGCGTCAGCGCCTGCAACCCTTGCCCCATACGCAACCCTTGCCCCGTATGCGCGCTCCTGGTCGCGCCTTCCCCGGAGAAGCCGCAATCGCTTCCCTGCCTGCCTGCCTGCCTGCACACACGTGCGCACGTCTGCCTCGCAGCCCCCCGCGGCACTGGCCCCTACCCCTTCGACCTTCGTCCCTTCGGCGAGCATTGGCTGCCTTGCATCTCCTGGTACGGGACTGCCTGTAAGCACCAATGCATTCTGCTTGGTCCTCAACGCAAAACACCGACACCAACTACCCACCACGACGCAACACCCCCTCTCTACCACCCCGCATCAGCCCCGCCCCACCGGCGCCCCCTCCCTCACGCCGCCAGCGCGTCCGCCGCCTGCGCGGCCGCGGCCTCCGCCTCCTTGGCCGCCGCCGCCGCGCCGCCCTGCTGCTGGCCGGCTGGTGGCCGGCTGACGGAGCGCACGGTGTTGGTCAGGTCGTCGTACACCACCACGTCATCCAACTGGCGCAGCGCGTTGATGAGCGCGGAGCGGCCCACGTAGGCGGCGGCCTTGGCGGCGGCGGCGCCGCCCTGCTGCTGCTGGGCCGCCGAGGCAGCCGCCGCCTGCTGCAGCTTGTGGTTGAGGTCGCGCAGGAGGTCGTCCAGCGACAGGGCGTGGTGCAGGCGCGTGCCTGCGTGGTGGGTGGTGGGGTGATGGGGTGACAGACGGGTTCTGGTTGACTACCGTGTACGCGACGTGCCCGCGAGGCCCAGGGCCCAGCTGAGGTACAGGCCGAGGCGCTCTGAGTGTACCCTTGTTAAGCTATATTGCTCAAGCACTATTGCAGGCACAGCCCCTTTCCATAGACATCCCGCAGAACCCCCCACACAGCCGCCCCCCGCCACCAGCACCAGCACCCCCCCACACCAGCCGTTCCCCGCCAGCCACCCACTCTGGAAGAAGGCGCGCAGCTCCTCGGGCAGCGCGCGCGCCGCCTCGCGCTGCGCCGCCGTGGTGCCGGTGTACAGCGTGTCCAGGTCAGGCCGCCCGTCGCCGCCGCCGCCGCCGCCCGCCGTGCTGCCGGCCATGGCGCTGTACCACAGCCGCACCGCCTCCGCCACGTCGCCGCGGGTCACGTTGGCGTCCAGGCGCATGCGCGCCAGCGACTCGGCGATGCGGATGAGCGACTCCAGCTGGCGCGGCGTGGCCATGACCACCTTGCGTTCGCGGCCATCGCGGCGAAGGGTCTGGTAGCTGTGGTGGGGATGGAGGAGGGGAGGGGGGGAGTATCAGGGGGCTGAGAGCGAGAGGCGAACAGGCGTTCGCGTAAAACCACAGCAGCTCCTTGGAGCCGTCTTCACTCGCCGGCCTGGCCCTTACCCGCCACCCTCCCCCCTCACCGGTCTTCCTGTTCCCGCCTCCCACGCCCCCGTCATAGCCATCACCGCCCCCCGCCCGCCCGCCTGCCACCACTACCGCCATCCGCCCACCACCACGGACCCACCGGGTCACCAGCTCCTCGGCGGCCTCGTCGCTGAGCTTGGGCTGGCAGCGCGCGCGCGCGTACGCCACGTACTTCTTGAGCAGGTCGGGCGAGATGAGGTCGCCGCCGGCGGCGGTGCGGCTGCGGTCGGCGGAGCCGGGGTGGAAGAGGCTGACCAGGTGGCGGGCCAGGCGGCGGTCGCGCTGTTCCTCGTATCGGTCCAGCACCAGGTAGATGAGGTCGAACCTGGGAGTGGTTTGGTGGTGGTGGTGGTTTGGTGGTTTGGTGGTTTGGTGGTGTGGTGGTTTGGTGGTGGCGGTGGCGGAGAATGAGGTGGTGGTGGGAGGGGAAGAGAAAGAGGCGGTGGCAGGTGAACTCAGTGGTTGAGAGGTGTACAAAGGTGTGACCAAAAAGTAGAGACGGCTGGGTGACTCACACGCAGAAGCCTGAGCGCGCTGCCATCTTTCAATTACCCGCGGCAACCCGAGCCTCACGCGGCCCACGGCCCCCACAAGCCACAGCCCACAGCCCAGGCCCGGACCTGGTCAGCAGCGTGGGCGGCAGGTTGATGTTCTCGGCGATGGACATGGCGGGGTTGTAGCGGCTGCCGATGGGGTTGGCGCAGGCCAGCACGGAGCAGCGCGCGTTGAGGGTGGAGATGAGGCCGGCCTTGGCCACGGACACGGTCTGCTGCTCCATGGCCTCGTGCAGCTGCAGGGCGGTTGCGGGTGGGAGTTGGAGGGGAGATGGGGAGGGAGGCAGTTAAAGGGAGGGAGGGAGGGGCAGCGTGAGAGGAGGAGCGGGCTGGGGAAGGGTAGAGGCGGCAAGTGAGGATTTCAGGACCGCGGGGGAGGGGGGGCTTACAAAGCCATGACGCCGCGGAAGGCTTTTGAGGGGTGGCGGAGGAAGGGACTGCAGCAGCACAGCCATGCGGTACGAGACAGGAGGGCCTGGCCCACACACGGCGGCGGCTGTGCAGCTCTGCTGCCCTGCCCTGCTCTGCTCTGCCCACTCTGCCCGAGCGGCGGCGGTGGCGGCGGCGGCGGCTCACCATGCTGCGGGCGCTGTCGCTCATCTTGTCGAACTCGTCAATGCAGCACACGCCGCGGTCCGACAACACCAGCGCGCCCGACTCCAGCACCATCTCCTTGGTCTCGGGGTCCTGTGCGGCGCGTGGTGGTGGGGGTGGTGGTTGTGGTGGTGGCGCAGGCGGATGCTGCTGTTGACGAGGGCAGGGCCTCTCCTTAGCACACGCAAATACAAGGCCAGTTTCCCTGAAGACCCTGCTCCACCCCTCCCTCTCAGACCTCTCCATTGCCCCCGCATCGCCCCTCCCCCCGGGTGAACAAACCCTCCACCACGTGACCCACCGCCCCATCTGCTCCCCGCCTCTCCGCCCGCCTCTCCGGCCGCCCGCCCCGCCCACCCAGCCTGCCCCCACGCACCTTGGTGACGTAGGCGGTGAGGCCCACCGCGGAGCTGCCCTTGCCGCTGGTGTAGATGCCCCGCGGCGCCAGCTTGTGCACGTACGTCAGCAGCTGCGACTTGGAGACGGAGGGGTCGCCCACCAGCAGCACGTTGAGCTCGCCGCGGATCTTGCCGCCCGGGAACGCCTGCATACACCATGTGTTGGCACATTCAATCAATGGTTAAGGAGCAGTAAAGAATTTCAATGCTTTGAGAGGTTGCGTTGATGGTTGTTTTCGCGGCTATCTCAAGCTGGTGCTGCTTGTGAGTTGGACAGTTGCGGGCGCAGCCTTGCGGCTCCGAGCTCACAATGCAGACGGTACAGACAGTAGAGACAGTGCACACACAGTGCACACACACACGCTGCACACACACACACACACCTTGCTGCAGCCGCCGAACAGCTGGCACAGCACGCCCTTCTTGATGTCCTCCATCTCCCAGATGTTGGGCGCCAGGCTGGCGATCAGCCGCTCCGTCAGCCGGGGGTCCGCCGCCAGCTCCTGCGGGGGGGGGGGGGTATAGCCATCCATAGGATGGTGTTTATCAAAATGGTTGTGTGTGGGGGGGGGTCGGGTGCAGGCGTGCGGTATGTGTGCAGCAGTTGCGGCGGGCGGGGCAGATCAGGGGCAGGTCGGCAGCGGCCATGGGCAGGTCGCTGCAACAGGACCGCGCGGCCAGGAAGCCTCCCGCACACGCACATATCCGCAGCCTTCTTGCCATGCCGTCATCATGCTCACCCCGCCCCCACCCCTCAATGCACACACACACACACACACACACACACACACACACACACACACACACACACACACACACACACACACACACACACACACACACACACACACACACACACACACACACACACACAGTCACACACACACACACAGTCACACACAGGGTTTTGGCACGTTCCGCAGCTCTGCAACCGCGCCCGCCACTGCGCCCCATTCCGCCGAGTTGTCTTAAGCGCGCCGCCTGCCCTGCCTCGTCCTCTCCTCCACTAGGGAGGAGAGCCGTTTCCTGGGTTGGGATTGGGCGGGCTGCGTGTCTAGTTAGCTTGCTTGCTGCACGCCGTTAGCATTGCCGCCTCTTTTTCTTTGCCATGCCCGTGACACTTTCGCGCTGCCGCCCTTTGCCTATGCTTCCTCTGCCGCCTGTAGGTGAGACTACGGACAGCGGGCGGGAATCAGGGAATTAGGCGTGCTGGGTAAACGTTTTTAGGCGCATGTCACAAGCATATGGGTGCATGTCGGGGTCGGTTTGCTTCGCGAACGCCCGACGGGTTCCAGGCTATTTCTGCGGGTAAGTATGACTACCGGGGCTACGCGGTACCGTCCAAGAAGTATTCGGTGCGTATCCGTCAGTAACTGCGAGCGATTGCGGGGATTCCTCTCCGTTTCCGTTTACCAACACACAGTCACACACACACACACACACACACACACACACACACACACACACACACACACACACACACACACACACACACACACACACACACACACACACACACACACACACACACACACACACAGTCACACACACACCTTGATCTGCCCCTCCACCTCGCGCAGCTCTTCGGCGGTGATGTTCTCAATTGCCACAAACTGGTCGTCCGCGGCGGCAGAGGGGTCGGCCTGCGTCTCCGTGGCGGGCGGCTCTCCGCACTGGACGTGTGAGAGAAGAGGCGCAGGGCAGGGAAGGGCCGCGGTGTCGAACAGGCAGCAATTGAAAGGTGCGGCCACTCACGCGGCTCGTCCAGGCACGTGTGTTGGGGCACACGCCGTGATAGCGATTTACGCATTACGTGAGGGCGGCGAGCATCTTCTGCAGAGCTTCCACAACCTGCCCCCACCCTCCTTCCGGTCCCTCCGTGCTTTTATCTTTTTGTGGATAACCTCCTTCCATACAGGTACGTTGGGTGACATCTAGCACTACTGCTTCACGGACCTGCGAGTCGGCGGGCGTGTTGGGCGCCGACAGCACGGTGGGCTCCGCCTCCGCCTCCGCGACCGGGTCGGCGGCGCCGCTGCCGGCGGCGGAGAACAGGCGGCGCGACTCGTCCCGGTGCACGTGCACCACATCCACGTAGGTGCGGAACATGGCGTACAGCGCGGCCTGAGGCGTGAGGTGAGGTGAGGAGGGGGGTGTGGTTAACAGCCCAAACTAAATCAAACCCAATGCATAAGAGCGAGGAGGTGAGCGTGGCCTAATATGGGAGAAGGAGGAGGAGAAAACTCGCAACCATTCCCACAACCCGATAAGTCCCGGTCCCGAACCCAAATTCCCTGTCGCTGCCCATCGAGCCACGAGGGGTAGCCATCCATGGATGGTGTTAAATAAAAAATGAAGTGGGGGGGAGGAGGAGGTAGGGGGAGGGAGGAACGGGGAGCAGAAGGCAGGAGAGAGCGCTGTTTTACCCACTCGGCCACAACCCAACCAACCCAGCCCCCACCCAACCAACCCAGCCCCCACCCAACCAACCAACCAACCAACCAACCCAGCCCCGCGCCCACCCACCTGGCGCGGGTTGGCGCGCACGGGCGCGGCGCGGTAGATGCCGGTGATGGTGACGCGGTCGCCGGGCCGGGCCACGTCCACCAGCGTGTCGTACGAGTACAGCGTCACGCCCATGGGCGTCTCGCCCTCGGGAATGTCGTTGGGGCTCTCCTGCGGGGCAGGGCGGGGGGCAGCGGGGGGGGGATGGAGGCGGGGTCAGGGGGAGCGAGAGGAGCGAGGGGATGGGAGAGGTGGGTCAGGCAGTTGGGTGAGGACGTTCAGGGGGGGGAGGAAAGGGGTGTTGCACGGCAAGAGGCCGAGGGTGCCATAAAAGGTAAAATGTACTGTACGCCCTTTCGCACGCACGCACGCACGCACGCACGCACGCACGCACGCACGCACGCACGCACGCACGCACCTGCATCTTGACCAGCTGCTTGTCGGTGTACTGGCCCTTGTTGTGCTGCAGCACCATGCACCACTTCTTCTTGCAGGCGGTGCAGCCGGTGGGGTCCTCCACTCGGCCGCCCACGTTGGGCGCAGCCACCTCGGCGCCGCAGGCCGCGCACTCGAACACGGCGTAGCTGCGGAGTGGGGTGCGTGTGTGTGTGTTATAATATCACAAGGATAGGATGTGTGTGTGTGGAGGGGGGGCGGGGCGGGGTGGTTAGGGGACGCGGTGGCGGCAGCCTGCAGAGCGCACCACATCATCATCGTCCACGCCGCCGGCAGTCCCTGCTCTCCCTCCCCACCTGCTGGCGCAAACTTCCTGTTCCTCCTCCTCCTCCCCTTCTCCTCTCTCCCTCTCTCCTCCCCCCCCCCCCCCGTCTCACCGCAGGTTGGGGATGATGGCGGAGGTGCGGGTGACCATGCCCTTGATGCACACCAGCTTGTCGATATCGGAGGGGTCCAGGTCGCGAATGTGCTTGACCGCCGCCAGGTTGAAGGGCCGGCACTGAGGGCGGGCGGGCGGGCGGGCGGGCAGGCGATGGGGGTGGGGGCGGGGGCGAGGGACAGGGACAGGCGTTGAGAGTTGAGACGCATTGCAGGCGTCGCCCCATGGCGTCGCCCTCAAAGCATGGCAGGCCACAACCCGCCTGCGTCTCACGTCCTCCCCACCCCCATCAACCTCGCCCGCCACCTCCACCCGTCTTTCCTGTCCCGTACACCTGCATCATCATCATCTACATGTACAACTCCACGCGGGCCTCTCGTCCTCTCCCGCTCTACCTTTTCCCACTCTTTCTCTCACCCATCTCTCTCTCCGCCCCCGCTCTTCGCGCCACCACTCTCCAAGACCTCTCCCCCCTCGCTCCCCCACACGAGTCGGCCTCTCCCCCCTCGCCGGCACTTCAAATTCTTCCAATTGACCCATGTCATCCCATGGATGGCTACCTCGCCGCCCCCTCCCCAAACCAAAACTTCCTATCCCCCCCCAAAAAAACCTCACCACCAGCGTGCACAGGTCCATGGCCTGCTGGCGGTCGAGCAGGTCGGGCTCGAAGCCCAGGTCCCGCACCGCCACCTCGCGCACCACCTCGTCCAGCACGCAGTGCACCTGCAGGGCTCAGGGCAGGGCAGGACAGGGCAGGGCAGCAAGGAGGGGACAGTGGGCCGCGGTTGTGTGTGTGTGTGTGTGTGTGTGTGTGTGTGTGTGTGTGCGTGCGGTGTGTGTGTGTAGCGGGGGGTTTCTAGACACATGGTGTGGCGGGAAGGGCGCCTTAACGACCCTGCCCCACTACACCATCTGCCCCACCATGTGGTTTCTGGAATGAACTACCCACCCCCCTTTTCATTCGCGCTGTCTGCCTATCTCCAACTCCCTCCGCATCCCTCCACATCCCTCTGCTCCCACATCCCTCCCCATTCCTCTGCCCCCACGTCCCTCTGCTCCCCCTCTGCCGCCATTGCCTGTCGCTCTCTAGTTCGGCTTTGGTTTAGAATGGGCTGGTATTTACAACCCCCCGCCCCCCGCACACACACACACACACACACACACCTCGCGCGGGAAGTCCACCAGGGTCTCGTACAGCGCGGCGTGCGGCGCGGCGCCCGTGGCCGCGTCCACCGCGCGCATGTCGGCGGTGTCGATGTTCACAGACGTCTCGCCCGCCTCGATGGCCTGACGGGTTGAGGGTGGCGTGGCGTGGCGTGTGGCGTGGCGGAGGGGACGAGGGGGTTACTTCGTAGCGGTGTGTGGCTGCCCAGACAGGTTCACATCGGGCCCATTGCAGGGGCACTGCACCGGCCTGCAAGATGCAGGAGGGCGACCAGCGTCGCCCCAGCCCTCCCCACCCGCCCACACCAGCCCCACCAGCCCCCCCCTATTTGTTTGGTTCAGCTTGGGCTGGCAACCACCAGCCCCATGCCATGTAAGCCCCTCCCCCCCGCTCCGTGCCCCCGCCCCCGCCTGCTCACCTCCTTGACGATCTGCATGTACTTGGGCACCGCGTCCGGCCCCGCGTTCGCGGGCCTGTGCGCGTGGTTGATAGCGGCAGGCAGGCAGGCAGGCAAACAGCAATCAGTGCAGGCGCTGGCGGCAGGCACCACCCGGTGCGCTCATTACGCATGCCCGGTGCGAACGCTGCGGCGCTCCCGGCACGCCGTGTTCCGTACCGCCGAACCTCGACCCCGGACAGCCCTCCCAAGGCTCCCCAGCCCCCTGTCACGCACACGCACGCGCGCAAGCGCACACCCACTTGAACTCCTTGATGAAGGCCTCGATTTGCTTGCGCAGCTGGCTGGTGTTGATGGTGGTGCCCCACACATACGTGCCGTCGTCCACCGCGGCGTCCACAGCCTGGCGAGGGGGTTCCATGCATGTTGAATTAATGACGAAGGAGATGTAGGGGGGTTCCATGCATGTTAAAATAAATGACAAAGGAGATGTAGGGGGAGAGGAGAGGCGGGCGGTGGAAGGCATCGCAAGGAGGGAAGAGCCCGACGCAGGTGGCCGTGCAACTGGAAGCCCGCGACCGGTGCGGACTCTCCTCCCAACAGAACCCACAAGCTCGTACAAGCGCCTTCCCGCTCCTCACCAAGCACGCGTCCACTGACCGGCAAGACTAGCGGCCAGCTCACAGCCTACACACAAATCCAAGTGCGGAGCCCCACAAAACTCAAAGCACCCTCGCCGCCTCCCCCCCCCCCCCCGGGTTTGGACGCACCGGCGGCAGCTCCAGCCCGTCTACGTTCATCTGGCCTTGGCCGCCGCCCGGCAGCGCGGTGCTGACGGAGGCGGTGCGCTGCGGCTTGGCGGCGGTGCCGCCCACACGCACGTTGGGGCGAGCCATGGCGCCGCCGAGCTCGGCACGGTTGTGGCCGCGAGGCGCCGGCGTCGCCGCAGCCGCGTGCTGGGCACCCACCGTGCCATCACTGCCGCTAGGCTGGGGCTGGGCCTGCTGGTGCGCCGCGGGAGTGCCCTGCTGCGAGCCGGGCGCGTCGCCGTTGCCCAGGCCAGATGCAGTGCGGGCGCTGTTGGCGGGCTGGGCCGCGGCCTGCTGCTGCTGGGGGCCGTCCTGGTCCATGGGGTCTGCGTTGGGAGCAGCGCGGGCCGAGCAGGGCCGAGTCAACAGTTTGGGCGAAACAGGGCCTGCACTCCACCGCGCCTATCGCACTCAACTACCACCAATGTTTTTTGTGCGCACGCACTCTCTACTATGTATCCATTTGTATGCCCGAGTCTAAGCGGTACTCGGCGCGCATTTCCCGCCTGAGCCCTTGTCGAGGCCATTAACGCCCAGGCCTATTCCATAACGACACAGTAAGGTAGCCTGTCACTACTGACCTGCCCCTGCGCCAGGGGAGCCACCGGGGCCTGCGAAACGAGTCCAAATTGAAGGTCAGCTCCTGGCCGCGAGTCATGCTTGTGAGAGCTGTGAAACATGTAATTCTAGGACTTACTGTTGGCTGCAGACATTATACTGCGGGGCGCCCTGCTCGCTAGCGGCCAAAGACAGAACTGAGTTCAAAAATGCAGCCGCGCGAAGTTTGGACTTGTTGCCTCAGTTACGAGTGTAAGGCCTAGTTACACAATGGCAAGCTATACGCGCAACACAATGAATGTAGCTGGTTGAGCAACGAGGCAGCTGAGGGGGCCTGCGCGAAAAGCCCGCGAAATGGGCTGCAATCGGGCAAGACCTTGGCCTTTGGCTTGCCAAGGCAGCGGACTGACAATCGAGGTACAGTTTGAGGTATTTGACATGGCATAGCACCTCGCGGCGTCAGCACAGGCCATCGGCCGACATGTCGCCGAAGGGCCATGCCTAAAACCATTGCCACGCTTGCCAACCAAGCTGATCATACCGTGCTGCACTGAGCAGGTGGTCTATGCAGGAGATAATCTATTCCACGGTGGATTCGTGTGTGCTGCATACCTTGGACCTGCCAGTGCGGCCGTGAGTGCGGCCCACTCGACTCGCCACGCGTGGCAAACCCAAAAGGACGGAGCGCTGACGGAGGCCCCCTCGCCAATCGGGCAGCGATGCTAAAACACCTACGACGTCACTGTTATAAGCTTGTTTGCAGAACTCACACGATGTCTGACCACTGCAAATCCGCAACTCCACATTCGCAATACGCCGGGCATTACGGTTTAAATATGACGACACTTGACTGAGATAACATGCGATCATATCGTATTGTCGCAGCGTGCTGAACCTGCTTGCACTCTGCGAGTGTGCGCATCTGAACTCGGGCTCCGCGCTGAAGTAAGATATATGAAAGTATCAGTTTTTGTTATCAGGCAATGACCAGGAGCAAAAGGAAGCAGTCGTCTCAAGGGCAGGTTGCGCCCGCCGAGCCCGCTTCAGGTGCGTCCATCATGTCGTGGCCCCTCGCCTTTCGAGCGGGGACCCGTTGAATGACTTCCTGTCATGAACTTCAACACAGGTAAAGATGCAAAAAGACGGCGAAGGCGCAGCCCAAGCCCTGCCGCTGACACCGTGCGGCGCCCGGTACCGGAGCTGCCTGGACCTGTAGTCTTGGGACAGCAGGCCGAGGCACAGCCGCAGCCATCCGCCGACCGCCGCGCACAGAAGCCAGGACCTTCGGGCGCTACCACTGCAGCCGCCGGCATGGCAGGCGGCAATGCCGGCTCCCTCCCAGCGGCAGGGGCCGGGGGCTCCCTTGGGTTCGTGGCCGCACAGCAGGGTGCGGCCGCCGGGGCTGATGCCGCTGCCTACCCGGCGCCCGCCGGCCTGGGGCCTGCGGAGCAGCAACTGTACAGTTGCCAGCTGCGGTACCTGATTGGGGAGCAGCAGCGGCTGCTGCGGTTGCAGGGCCGCGTGGCTGAGCAGCTGCGCCAGCTGCTGGCCGCCGGCCGACCCATTCCGGGGCTGCTGGCGGCGCTTGGGCAGCAGCACCAGACGCAGCCGCAACCGCAGATGCCACCCCGGGTTCAGAAACAGGGAGCGCAAGTGGCGGGTATGGTTGGAGGTGTGGGGAGGTCAGCAGGAGAGGTGGCGGACGGGGTCGCAGCGGGCGAGCGGGCTGCCGCGCCCGCGGCAGCCGCGGCAGCCGACGACTTGGGCAACCCCGTACAATCACGGGCATCAGGAGGGGCAGCAGGGCCCGCCATAGTACCGGCTGTAGCAGCGGCGGGTGGGCCAGCTGTAGCAGTGGCGGGGCCGGGAGCTGGCGCCGCCGCGCCGCCCGGCATGGTTCTGCTGGTGATGAACAACGCGGGGGGCCTGTCGGCGCAAGCAGCAGCGGGGCTGCAGCTGCAGCCGGCGCCGCCTCCCCAGCGCCGCAGCTGGCAGTGGCGCCGCAACGAGGCTCAACAGCAAGGCCAGCAGCAACCACGACAGCAGCCTGGCGAGCAGCGGTCGTCGCACTCCCTGTCGGCGCCGCGTCTGACGCGGCATGCGGAGGCCGGGCCAGCAGCTGGCGAAGGAGAGGGCGAACGCGGCGGCTCAGCAGCAACAGCCGCTGGTGGCGGAGGCGGAGGCGGAGGCGGAGGCGGAGGCGGAGGCGGAGGCGGAGGCGGCAGCGGCAGCGGCCGACACGCCGCGAAACGTACGCGAGCCACCGCTGCTGCCGTAGCCGCTGGAGCTGCCTCTGCCCCGGCTGCTGCTGCAGGCACTGATGCAGCGGTTGGCTCGGAGAAAAGGCGCTCCGGTACCAGGGGCTCGGGATCACGAGCCGGAGCCAGGGCCAGGACGGGCGGGGGCGCGCAGTCGGGGCAGCAGGCGCAGCAGGGGTGTGTCAAGGCTGAACGCGCCCACGACGATATGAGCGCTCCGCCGCTTGGCCTTCCTGGGCTGCGTGAGATGGTGGACGCAGCGTGGCAGCAGCGGCAGCGGCAGCTGCAGCTGCAGGAGGAGGAGGATCAGGAGGAGGAGGGGGCGCGGTTTTTGCGCAACCGCGAGCTGGGTCTGAGGCTGATGGAGCAGGTGCTGCTGGCGGAGCGACTGCAGGAGATGTTGGAGGAGGACTGATGAGGGGTTGGGGCCGGGGCCATGGCCGCACTGCGCTGGGTTGAGGGAGATGTGTATGCAGAGCTGGAGACTTGCGGTCTGACAAGGTAGTGGGGCATATGAGCTCTGGCGTAGCACGCATGAATGTGGGCTTCCTGTAACAATCAAACATATGTCAAGGAGGTGCGCTAAGAGTGTGTATTCCTGAATTGCTCAGATGCTCTGATAAAGTGTCAGACGTCGTGGTCACAGCTTGCAAGCAGCAAGAAAGGCGGAGCTAAAGGCAGACCTTCTCGATGACAGGAAAGGCGGTTCCCCTGAGCCCACACGGCATGCACTAGTCTGAGGCCGAAGGTTCCGAAACAAGGCTCATCTCCCAGACAAAGGTGGGGTCGGTTTGTAGAGGACTAGAGGCACCGCCCGCCATGTGTCCACTCCGGCGTCAATGCTGTCAAATGTTGTCGCGAGTGTGTAGCCTTGCGTGCCGATGCCCAGGCCGCCCTTTGTGGAATCTAGGTTAGCGCGTGCGTGGTTTGGCACCGTAACTCGACAATCGGTTCATCCCGCATCGCCAGTTCTGCTTACCAAAGACCCCCTACCTCTCATCCGCCTCCTGCTCTGCCTCCTGCCCCGGCCGCCCCCGACTCCTGTCACGACCATCTGCCGGCTCGTGCCTGGCTCGTCACCGGTCACACCAGTCAAGCGGCTAGGTTTCCCCGATGCCCTGCCGGCGAAATGCACTGCCGGTATAATGTCGTGACACTCCGCTTACCATGTTCACAGCACAACACAAGTACACGCACCCGTAGCCGCAACGCTCCGACCGGAAAGTCTGGCCCAGACAAAACCCCCAAAACAAGATGCACGAGGCAAGCCTCCGAGTCGTCCCCGCTCATGACCCTGTAAACGCGGGGTTCAGCCACAGCCGCGTGGCAACACCCGGGCAAGGATGCCCCTCGCGCACGAACTCCACGAGCCCACGCGGCAACGACGCCGGAGCGTCGGCGTCAGCTGGCCCGCCCACCGCCTCCTGCTCCGCACACGGCTCTCCCCGCGCGCCACCAAGCCTGCTCCCGTCCTGCACTACTGGCAACTCCACCAACGCCTGCAGCTTCGGTGGCCCTGCAGCCAACAAGTTTGCCTGTGCGGCCGCCAACCCGACCGCGCTCCCAGTGCCTGACCGGTTGGCGGGCTGCGGTTGTGTTTCCTGAAGCCCGCCGATGGCATGCGGCGGCATCTTTCTGGCCTGTGCCTGCGTAAGCGCCTGCGCCTGCGCCCCCGGCTGCACCTGCGCCTGCGCCCCCGGCTGCGCCTGCGCCTGCACCCCCGGCTGCGCCTGCGCCTGCGCCCCCGGCTGCGCCTGCGCCTGCGCTTGCAGCCGCGCCGCGAGCCAGTGCGCCTCCGCGGCGCTGACGGGCGCGGGCGGCTGGGCGCGCCACTGCACCGCGGCGCAGCAGGCGGACGGCAGCGGCAGGCGGCGGAAGTAGGTGGCGGGCTCCATGGCGGCGTGCGTCTGTGTGCAGGCGTGTGCAGGCGTGTGTGGGGTGCGGGCGGCGTGGGGTTTAGCAAGCAGGAAGGTGAGAAAGCGGGCGATGCACAAACACACGGGGGCGGGGGCGGGCAGCGGCAGGTGGGGCCTAGGCAAGGAGCCGGCACGGGAGCAAGGCACGGCGGCAGTAGGCATTGCGACACCTGTGGGCAGCGCGCGCTGCTGGTGCTGGTGGCTGCATCGCGCACGCCGTCATATACCGGGCAGGGGCGCTGCGCTGCGTGCACACCGAGCACTGACAGCACTGACAGCACTGACAGCACTGCGAGCACTGAGAGCACTGAGAGCACTGAGAGCACTGCGAGCACTGACGGCACTGAGAGCACTGAGAGCACTGACAGCACTGACAGCACTGGGAGCACTGACAGCACTGACAGCACTGACAGCACTGACAGCACTGGGAGCACTGACAGCACTGGGAGCACTCACCCGCCGGCGCGGCTCGTGTGGGCTGACGGCGATGGTGACAACGCCACGCTCCGACAGGTGGCGCAGGGGCTCCGCAAAGTCTGCGTGCACGAGTGGCGGGCGCAAAGGCTTGCACTCCGTATGCGTGCGATGACCACTGTGACAAAGCGAGCAACCATACGGGTGCAGCTAATGCCATTCACTAGCTGTTGCTTGTCGCGACGCACATACCCTTGGCCAACATGTGTGTGCTGGGCCCCCCCCCTGCCGCACCCACCTGTGTCCTGCGACACGCACAGCACTGCGGGCAGGAGCCCCGCGTCCTCAGCCCCCTTGCCACCTGCCACAGCATCAGTACCGCTGCCGCCTGCCACGGCATCAGTACCGCTGCCACCTGCCATGGCATCAGTACCGCTGCCACCTGCCACGGCATCAGCCCCCTTGCCGCCTGCCACGGCATCAGTACCGCTGCCACCTGCCATGGCATCAGTACCGCTGCTATTCCGCTCAACACGCCCGCTCCCGCTGCTCCTCCCCTCACGCCCGCCCCAGGTGCTGCCGCCCTCCGAGCCGCTGCCGCTACTGCTGTCCTCGTAGCTGCTGCGGCTTGCTGCAACGGCGGTAGCGGCGCCGCCGGCGGCAAAGGCCATGGCGTCCTGCACCAGCCGCATGTCGGCCGCGTCCGCCCGCACCGGCACCAGCACCACCTCCATCAGCCCCCAGCGCTCCAGCAGCGGCAGCACGCCTGAGCCCGGCAGAGCAGCGCAGAGGCGCAGCACGACATCGTTAGCGGCACCGCCAAGCAAAGGTTAGCACCCCGCAGCCGCGGAGTCATTGATGCGTACACGACATAAGGGCCGTGTGCGCCATGTGTGCCGACGGCGCTGGACAGGTGCAGCGAAGCTGGCACGCAGTGGTGGATAGGATAGACAGGTGCCCGAAGGTCCGCAGTGAGGTCGGAAAGACTCCGGCACCGGCACCAGCACGCAACGGGCGTGCAGCCCTGCTTGAGCTCTCACCCCTGAGCCGCGCGGCCGTGTCGTGGTTGGCGTACGCGCGGCACATCGCCAGCCTCCCACCCGCCGCCGCCACCAGTTCCTGAACGTGCCGCGGCCCATAGGATAGGGGGCGATATGGTTACGCTCCAGTACCCAGTAAGTCACTGTGATGACCACCGAAAAGGGGCCAGCCAGCCATGTGAATCGTGTTTGTCAAACTCGGGAAGCGGGAAGGGGGGTGAGGAGCCGGGGCAGACAGCGCGTCAAGGTGGCGTACGCACCCGCCATAGGCCTTCAGGCGCCCGGGATGCGCCCGCTGTACCGCGGGTGCACGCGACACGTGCCCGCACACACCCGTCAACAGCGATTGCGGGGATTCCTCTCCGTTTCCGTTTACCAACACCCGTCAACGCGCGGGCAACACACGGCAGCGCCGCCCCCGCCCCGCCCGCCTGCCGCTCCACCCGCACCTGCATCCTCCGCAGCTGCAGCGGCGCGCTGCTGGCGGGGGCGAAGAAGTCCACGTTGTCCAGGTCCTGTGTTTGTCAGGTGTTGGCATGTTGGCATGTTGGTATTCACTGTAGTGCATGAGGGGTCGTGATGTGGAGCTTGTCAAGAGGGTGAGGAGGTTGCCGTGCTGTTGACCACACCTCGTCAACAAGAGCTCACTGCAGCTCATTGCAGCGCACTGCACTGCAGCGGCAGGAGGGTGTGAGTACCGCTGCAGTGCAGCGGCAGGAGGAGCGCACTCGCAGCACGCGGGCCAAACGTAACTCCGAACATCCCACCCTTGCATGTTAAGTCAGTCCTTCACAGTCTGTGCGTGCCACTGCGAAGCACGCAGTCCCATCCCGGCCCAGGTGTAGCCATGACCCATGCAATCCCTCACCGCACACGCGCCCGTTCCTCCTCCTCACCCAAAGCAGTGCCACACGCCGGTCCGACAGCAACGCCCGAAGCGCTGCCAGGCTGAATCCAGGTTCCAATGCGTGGGACAGTGCGTGCGCGCGTGTGGCAGGCTGGCTTGCCGGCTGCATGGATTCCGTTTGCACCGATGCCGTGGCAGCGCTGGCCGCACTGGCAGCGGTGGCCACGCGGCTGCTGGCTTCGCAGCGCCTACTCTGCTGACGACCAAAGCAGTATACGTTGCTTGTACCAGTACTCATCGGTGCCCCTCTTTGATACGGCCGCGAGCAAGGTGCGACGGTCATATTCTTGCAGGAGGGGCCTGTGGAGGGGTCCAGCCGTGGTGGGGTCTGGTGCAAGGCTGGCGCACCCGGCGTCGCTGCCGCTGTCCCCGCGCGTGCTCCCGTCTGCATGACCGACTTCCTCAGCTGCGGGGCTAGCAGTCGCGCTATCTGTCGAGCATTCTGTTGGGGTGAAGCCCGTTTACAGTCGCGCCTCGCGGTCGAGCCCAGCCGAATGTTCGGCCCTCACTCTGAGGCTGACTCTGAGGTATTGGTTTTGGAGGCGCAATATGTTGTTTACAAAATGCCAGCATACTTTGGGAGCAAGCTCATAAAAGCAATCTGCCGTTCCCATCGCCTCACTAAAGGATTTCACTAGAGCCCGCCGATAGCAGCTGGGCCTCACGGCTGTCGATCGTTTAAGCGTGCACTTTGCGTTCTTCTTCTTATTCTGCGTGGTCCCGCGCCATTAAAGTGGCTCCCAGTCGACTTGCAATTTCCACGAAGTCGATAGAGGCACGGCCTGTCGGTTTAGCACCAGAGGACGGACATGTAGCTATCAATGTATTGCCCGAGGATGGGGCCGTGAGCCAGAACGGGGCAAGTTCCCCGAGCGCAAATGGCAACGTCACCGTGGCAGTACCAGCGGCTGGCTCGTCACCGCTCTTCATTCTGCGTGGCGTAGATGAGACGCTCGCGCAGTCTCTGGCTCCTGCAGTGGCAGCGGCGAAGTCACATGGCTCGCAGGGCCTTAATGTCGCTGCTTCGGTCCGCAAAAGCGGGGCGCACAGCAGCAACAACAAGAGCAGCCTGAACGGGAACGATGTCGAGCGCATTCTCAAGGAGAATTCAGTGGCCACGGTGCCGGAGGTAGGTACCCGGGCACCGTGGCCACTGAATACACTGTATACATATGTTCAGGGAGGGGAGGGGAGGCGTGCGGCACGCCCGGGGGTTGGTTCTATTGATGGCCCTCGCTCCCACCTTACCCATCCCCCCCGCCCACAGTCGACGGGCATAGCCGGGAAAATCTTTCACCTGAAGCAGCGCGGCAAGCAGATGAGCGGCAAACCGGGGGGCAGCAACACCAGCGACGTCCCGGAGGCGAGGCGCGTGAAAAGGGCGGTGAGTACTCGGGGGAATGCCGCTGCGTGTCATACAGCTGTCCACCCCGCAGCACGGTGCCAGGCGCCGTCGATACACGCGACCGGTCCGTTTGGCCGGTGTTGAATGCCGCCCGTCTCCAATGCACTTGGCCTGACACGGGCATTGCTGCCAGCACGGCTGCAAAGGGCGCACACAGCTGCCGCGCCTCTTTGCGAGCGGCCCCCTCTCCCCTCCTCTCCCCTCCGCCCCCTCCGGCCCGCCACACACAGGCGTTCCTGCTGGCCGTGCGGAACGACCGCAAGGTGGTGCTGGTGCCGCTGCTGCTGCTGGTGCTGTGCACGGGGCTGGCGCTGTGGGGCGTGTTCGCGTCCGCCAACGCGGAGAGGCGCGCGCGCATCGAGAACGCGCAGAACCGCGCGGACGACAAGGCGCAGAGCATCGAGTCGGAGCTGCGCGCCTGCTACCTGCCCGTCAAGGTGCGGCGGGTTGGGGGCGGGGGCGGGGGGCTGCTGTGAATAGGGAGAGATGGGCGGCTAGGGCGGCTGGGGCGGCTGGGGCGGCTGGGGGGCCCCCAGGCGGGATGGGGCATGTGGTCGGGCACAGGCGGCAGCCGCAGGGAAATCGGGTTTGCGTGGCTCGGGAGGGGCGGGCTGCGTGCAGCGGCCCTGACCGTCGCGACAGCCCACACGGCGGTATGCATGGGGCGGACCTGCCGGCTGCGTAACCCCGCGCGCCTGGCTTTGGGCCGGCAGCAGGCACGCGTCTTCTCGATACACACACGGTATCGCCTGTCCCACAACCGCTTCTACCGTATCTTCACGATCCAGCCCCTATCCGCGCACCCCTGCTGCCCACACTGACCCACACCTCACACATGCACACACATACCCACACCCAATGCACACACACACGGCCATGCAGGTGATGCAGTCGTTCGTGACGCGCTACCCGGACTTTCCCACGCTCAACGCCACCTTCGCCAGCCTCACGGAGGAGCTGCTGAGCCTCACGGCCGCCGGCTCCATCGCCAACATGCAGCTGGCGCCGCTGGGGGTGGTCAGCGCGGTGCAGCCGCTCAAGGGTGGGTGGGTGGGCGGGTGGGTGGCTGGGTGGGTGGGTGGGTGGATGGGCGGGTGGGTGGGCGGGTGGGTGGGTGCGTAGGTGGGTTGGTGCGGGTGGGTGGGTGGGCGGGTGGGTGGGTGGGTGCCGGTGGGTGGGTGGGTGGGTGGGTGGGTGGGTGGTTGAGAGCCCTGCAGGAGATGGGGTTTGGGTGGGGTTGGGGGAGGCTGAGACGGGTGTGTGTGTGTGGCGAGAAGGGGGGACGGCCTTCGGCGACGAAGGGGTGCGGACGCGGGGCCGGGGTTGGGGTTGGGCGGGGGGGGGAAGGCCGCGCGGGCGGGCAGGGGCGGGGGCGGGGGCACGTGCGTGGAGGGGGGGGGGGGTTGATGGTTTGGGCGGGAATGCGGGAGCGTGTGCACTCGCGGGCCCGGGTATCAGTGGCACGACCACAACGGCTGGCACGTATCCTGTCCAGCTGCACGCACTCGCACCCCTCCCCCTTGCTCCACGGCGCCGTGACGCCACGCGCGTGTGTGTGTGTATGTGTGCCTGTGTGTGTGTGTGTGTGTGTGTGTGTGTGTGTGTGTGTGTGTGTGTGTGTGTGTGTGTGTGTGTGTGTATGCCTGTGTGCCCCTGGCACGCATGGCACGCAGGCAACGAGAAGGCCATCGGTCACGACCTGCTGTCCGACCCCAAGAACCGGGACGTGGCGCTGCTGACCATCGCCAGCCGCAACCTCACGCTGGCGGGGCCGTACATGCTGGTGCAGGTGCGGCCGCGGGCGGCGGGCGGCGGCGGCGGGGGCGGGGGCGGGCGGCGGGGGCGGGGGCGGGGGGTGGTGGTTACCAGCCCAAACGAAACCAAACCCAATGCATAAGAGCGAGGAGGTGAGCGTGGCCTTATATGGGGGGGGTCGATACCAGCCCACCAATAAAACCATACCCAATGAAGAAAGCACGGGTGGGGGTTGTGGTTACCAGCCCAAAGTAAACCAAAGGGAAAGGGAGGGAGGGCGGCGGGGGTTACTGGTTCAAGAGAGGGCGGCGGGGGTTACTGGCTCAAGAGAGGGCGGCGGGGGGATGAAGGGGTGATTGCAGGCATGGCTCGAGTAACGGGCTGTGGGGGTGCGGGTCGGGCGCGGTGGGTGGGCGTGCGGGGTGCGCGGCCCGCACGCGCTGGTGCAGGTGCGGACGGTGCGGGTGTGTGGGAGAATGGTGGCGGGGGGTGAGGGTGTGTCACGGTGTCGCCCGCTCCTCTCTTTGTGAACAACGACACTACACGCATTAGCTCACAGCGCACTGCACAAACGACCTGCGGCACGCCGCCGCCGCCGCCGCCGCTGACGCGCGCAGGGCTACATGGGGGGGGGTCGATACCAGCCCCCAAGTAAAACACCAAATAAACCATACCCAATGAAACAAAACGCGCGCAGGGCTACATGGGCGCGCCGGCGCGCTACCCCATCTACGTGCACGACGTGGACGCCAACGAGACGTTCGGCATGCCCGACGACGCCACCAACTGCTCCGTGTGCTACGACCCCACCACGCGCACCAAGTTCTGGGGTAGGTCCGCGGCCGGCAGCGCTACATGGCGGGGGGCGGGAGGGGGGGGGAGGGCGGGGGGCGGGGGCGGGGGCGGGGGCGGGGGTGGGGGCGGGGGTGGGGGTGGGGGCGGGGGCGGGAGGGCGGGAGGGCAGGAGGACGGGGGAGGGAGTGCATGCAGGCTGACTGACTGAGGACGACAGCAGCTGCACAAACGTGTGCGTGGCAGTTGCCGAAGCATGCATCGCCCGCTTCTACTCATGTCCACCTCCACACTTTGCGTGTCTCTCCACCCATCCACCCCCGCCCGGCCGCCGCCAGGCTTCGCCACGGTGATGATCGACTGGGACAAGTTCGTGTACGGCATCGTGCGCATTGACGAGCTGCGCGGCCAGGGGCTGCGCTACCAGCTGTGGCGGCGGGACGACACGCTGCCCGAGCACAAGTACCTGCTGGCGGGGCAGCAGGCGGTGAGGAGGAGGAGGGGCGGGGGGGGGTTGGGGTTACCAGCCCAAACTAAACCACTCTAAAGGAAGCGGGGGACAAGGCGGGTGGCGGCAGGGGCGGTTGGGGGCGCCGGAGGCCTGGGGCAGTGTGGCCGGGGCTGAGGGTTGCAAGAGGGGGTTGCAGGTATCGGGGGCGAGCGAGCGAGCAGCGGCGTGCGTAAGACAGCCGCAACCAGCAGCCCTGCCGGACCCCAGCATCCCGCGCCTGCTGAGTCCTGACTCCTGCGCGGCCACCCTTCTCGCAGTTCAGTTGTTTCCTATTGGGGATTTCTTTACCATCAACCCCAGCCCTACGCCTTCTCCTCCTAACTCTGATGCGTGTGATGCCCGCCCGCCCGCCCGCCTCTCATTGCGCTGTGTGCGTGTGTTTGCACAGGACCTGGCCAACCCGGTGACCGCGCACATCCAGGTGCCCAACAACGTGTGGGTGCTGGAGGTGGAGGACGACCGCGGCTGGATGCCCACCTACCTGTGGCCCATCGTGGCCATGGTGAGGGAGGGAGGAGGGAGGGAGGGAGGGAGGGAGGGAGGGAGGGAGGGAGGGAGGGAGGGAGGGAGGGAGGGAGGGAGGGAGGGAGGGAGGGAGGGAGGGAGGGAGGGAGGGAGGGAGGGAGGGAGGGGAGGGGAGGGGAGGGGAGGGGAGGGGAGGGGAGGGGAGGGGAGGGGAGGGGAGGGGAGGGGAGGGGAGGGGAGGCGAGGGGAGGGGAGGGGAGGGGAGGGGAGGGGAGGGCAGGGGAGGGGAGGGGAGGGGAGGGGAGGGGAGGGGAGGGGAGGGGAGGGGAGAGGAGGGGAGGGGAGGGAGGGGAAGGGAAGGGAAGGGAAGGGAAGGGAAGGGGAGGGAAGGGAAGGGAAGGGAAGGGAAGGGGAGGGGAGGAACTCAGGAGAGGGAAAAGTGGCTATCAGGCAGGGCGGCAGAGCGGCGATCAGGAGGAGGTGCCGGGAGGACAAACGACCGGCTCTGGCTGGCGTCAGGTCTTACCCGCCGGCCCTCGCGTGGCCTGGCCTGGCCTGCCGCCACACACGCGCCCCACCCTACCCCCCAGGTGATCGTCATGTCGCTGGTGTTGGCGGTGCTGGTGGGCATGGCGCTGGTGCAGCGGGCGCAGCAGAAGCTGCTGCTGCGGGAGGTGCTGGTGAGTGCTACTGCTGCTGCGGGTGGAGGGCGGGTGGAGGGCGGGTGGAGGGCGGGTGGAGGGCGGGTGGAAGGGGGGTTGCGGTTACCAGCCCAACCTAAACCAAACCGAATGCATGAGAGGGGGATGATGCCGAGCTGGGGGTTCGGGGGTCGGGGGTCCGGGGCTGTGGGCTGCAACGGGCAGGGCGGGGGGTGCTGGATGCAGAGGGGGGATGGCGGAGGGTTGGCGGAGGAACGAGGCACGCGGCTTGCGCGGCGTGGACGTGAGGGCCTTGCCGTGTCGCCGATCGGGTATGCTCCCTAGGCGGCCGATTCCGCCTGCACGCGTTACAGGTAGACGCTACCCTGCGCTACGCCGTCTGATCTCGCCAACGCTTCGACACGTCTCAATGTCTCCCGCCCACTCTTTACTTCACACCGCACCGATGGACCCTTGACATGCCGCCTCCACCCCCTTCGCTACATATCCTTCCAAACCCCCACTCGCCACCTCCACAACTGACTCACCCCCGCTCACCCCCACTCTCCACCGCTCACCACCGCTCACCACCGCTCACCACCTCCGCAATTGACTCAATCACGCTCATCCCCACTCACCACCGCTCACCACCGCACAACTCCGCACGCACACACCCCGCCGCCCCGCAGTCCGCCAACGAGAAGCTGGAGGAGGCGGCCAAGGCGCTGCTGTGCGAGAAGGAGCGCATGGAGGCGCTGCTGGGGAGGCAGTACGACCTCATCGAGTGCCTGGGCGGCGACCCGCGCTCCGCCGCGGAGGCGGCGCCGGGCCAGCAGCTGGACAAGCTGGCCGCCAACAACCCCGCGGGTGCGTGACGGTCACGGTGACGGTGGCCGTGGCGGCGGGCACACGGGGGTCGTGCGCGGCAGGATGGGAGGGCTGGGCCACCCCTGGGCGGGGCTGGGCCATGTCGCTGCGGCGGTGGTGTGGTGGCATTTACAGGAGCGGGAGCGGGCGCGGGAGCGGGAGCGGGAGAGGCGCTGCCAGTCACCTATGGCCGCCTCCACCACTGTGCGGGTGATGTGCTGTTGACGCCCCTTGCGTCCGCCCGCGCGTGTGCCCCTTGCACACCGGCTCACCTGCAAAACTCACCCCGCCTCCCTGGGTTGGGCTGGGCTGGCTGGTTCGGGTTCTCTTGGTCGTTGCGCTTCTGATACCTGGAATGAACTACCCACCCACCCCACCCCGGCCCGCGCGTGGCCCGCTGCCGCCTGCAGACAAGATCGAGCGCATGCGCGCCAAGCTGCTGAACGGGCTGCGCCCCAGCGCCGCCGGCCACAGCGGCGCGCTGTCATCGCGCCGCAGCCTGCACTTGGCGCCGGGCGGCGGCGGCGGCGGCGGGGCGGGCGGCGGGCCGGGCGGTGGCGCCAGCGACGCGCGCATCAGCGCCGAGCTGGAGCTGAAGGAGATGATCGGCGAGGGCACCTTCGGCAAGGTGTTCCGAGGTGCGGGCAGTGCGTCGCGGTTGCGCGAGCGAGCGGGCGTGTGTGTGTGTGTGTGTGTGTGTGTGTGTGTGTGTGTGTGTGTGTGTGTGTGTGTGTGTGTGTATGTGTATGTGTGTGTGTGTGTGTGTGTGTGTGTGTGTGTTTGAATCGACCACTCGCCGGCGTCAGCTGGGTGCAGCCACTCCCGCATGATTGGCGGACAGGCTGCTCCTTACGAACCGGCCAGAAGAGCATTTCCCCTGCAATCCACGTTTCATTACTTATGCCGCTGACGCCGTGCGCTGACGCCGACCATGTGGTAGTAATGGCAACCCCCCCCCCCCCCCGCGGCACGCCGGGTTCCTCCCATTGCGGCGCTGCAGGTCTGTGGCGGGGCACGGAGGTGGCGATCAAGACCATCATCCTGCCCACCAACATGAGCGGCAAGGAGAAGCGCGAGCGCATGGCGGTCATGGAGGCGGCCATCAGCAGCTCGCTGGCGCACCCCAACGTGGTCGCCACCTACACCTACCAGATAAAGCCGCTCAAGGCAAGGCGCGAGGGGCGCTGGCGGCTGGGTTGCAGGGGGTTGCTGCTGCTGCGGGGGGGGGGGGGGGGGGGGCTCCCTGGGTGAGCGTGCTGCGGTGCCGCATGGGTGCCGCAAGGAGGCCGCAGGGGGGCCGCAGGGGGGGGTCCATGCAGGAAGATTACGCAGAGGCGAGGCAGACAGGGTGGGGGCGGGGCAAGGCCTGCGCCATGGCGCCGTGCCGTGTGGCCCAACGTCCCTTCGGCGCCGCATTGGCTGCGGCTGTGGTCGCCTGACGAACAGCTGTGCACGCCTGGCAGTCAGTCTGGCACACACCACACGTCCGTTGCTGATTTGGACTATCATGCAACGCCACACGCCGCGCCGCAGGACTCGTCTGAGGGCCCCGGGAGGCCGTCGGAAGACATAACCGCCTCAGCCATCATTGTCGGCGGCGCGTGAGTACGGCATTGGCATGCGGTGGGCGTGCTCGTGTGATCCTTGGGGCAAGTCAGCTTCCGTCGCTGGTGGTGGTTTTGCTGGTGTGTCTTGCGTGCGGAAGCCGCGGGCTCAGTGCCCATTCCAACGCACAACCTCATGCCCCCCCCCATATATCCTTGCAATCCCCGTGACTACTGTATCTGTGTACCTGGCTACGCCTCCTCTTGGTAACTCTTGATGCGTAACCCAACCCCCGCACCTCCACAGCAACGTCACCACGGCCGTGCTCACGGGCAGCCAGTACCAGCACCTAGTCAGCAGCAGCAGCACCAGCAGGGGCAGCGGCGGCGGCGCAGGAGGAGGAGCAGGCGGCGGGGGTGGAGGCGGAGGATTTGGCGGCAGCCCCGCGCACGGCGGCGGGCGGGCCAAGCCGCCAGGCGACCCGCTGGCGCCGTTCAAGGAGGACGCGGACGAGGCGGCAGCCAAGGGCGTGTACAGCTACGAGGTGTGGTGTGTGCGGGTGTGGGGACGGGCGCAAAAGCAGTGGCCAAGCTGGCGACGGAGTTGGGGCTGTCGTTATGAGCTGCTGCGGGTGCTGCCCTTTCGCCATGCGCTAGCTGTGGAAACGCGTCAACAGGGGGTCGCACTGTACCATACCAGACATCGGGAAAGTCCCGCAGAAGCTGCAAGATCCCATTCCCTCCTCTCCCCACCGCTCCGCACCGCACCGCACCTGCGCGCACCGCAGGTCCAGCTGGTGATCGAGTACTGCGACAAGGGCTGTCTGCGTGAGGCGCTGGACATGGGCGTGTTCTTCGGATGTGAGTACCGGTGGTGGTAGTAGGAGTGCGGCCGGTGGTGGTGGTGGTGGTGGTGGTGATGGTGGTGGTGGTGGTGGTGGTGGTGGTGGTGGTGGTGGTGGTGGTGGTGGTGGTGGTGGTGGTGGTGGTGGTGGTGGTGGTGGTGGTGGTGGTGGTGATGCCGCAGAAGCGTAAGAAGAAGCGGAAGCTGCCCTGCTCCTGATGCTGATGTGTGTGCTCCTGCGTCTGATGTGCGTCTGGTGGCCTCTCACCAGAACCAACCCCACGAGAGCGCAGGGTTGGGACAACTGGGACGCTTTACGTGAGCGTGGTAGTTCACTTGCCCCTTCCCTCTCTCGCCTCATCTCACCGCATCTGCTCCTCCTCCGCCCCGCCCCGCTCCTCCCCTCATGCTCTCCTCCTCCGCCGCCGCCGCTGCCACCTGCCGCCTGCCGCGCACGCACGAAGCCGCGGGCCTGAACTACCCGGCCATCCTGGACACGGCGGCGGACGTGGCCAAGGCCATGCTGCACCTGCACCTCAACGACGTGCTGCACGGCGACCTCAAGGTAAGGCGCGTCCTGTTGACGGGTGCGCTGTTTGAGCGGCCGTGAGGCCGTCCGTGCGCGCTGTGCGTGCGAGCGTGGCAAGTGCTACGCGTGCATGCTGTGCATGCTGTGCATGCTGTGCGTGCTGTGCATGCTGCTGCTGTGGTGCTTGCGTGCGATGCTGTGGTCGGGCTGGACGGCCCCGTGGCTCGCCCTTACAGTGCCCTTGACTACTGCTGCTGCTACATGCCCCACCCCCTCCACACATTGCACCTTCCCCACCTGCCCCTGGGCCCGCAGGCGGACAACGTGATGCTCAAGTCGTGCGGCGGCGTGGGTCGCGGCGTGCTGGCCAAGGTCGCGGACTTCGGACTCGGTGCGTGCGTGCGTGGCTTTGCGGCACCGGCTGGGGCTGCAGTGGGGCGCTCGGGCGGCGCGAACTCCATACTACTTCGGGTGGCGGGCCTCCAAGGCGACCTTGTCCAACCGTCCCACACTTGCACACAAGTTAGTTGCCTTGATCGTACTGCACCTGTCGGACCCCCGTCTTCGCGCCGCAGCGGTCAAGATGGACAACCGCGACAAGACCCACATGAGCGGGCTGTTCCAGGGCACACCCACGCACAGTGAGTGGCTGTGCGGCTGCGGCTGCGGCTGCGGGGCGGCGAGGGGGCAGGGGCAGAGGATTCGAGGGAATGTGTCGTACAGGCGCCACACCCACGCGCGCAGGAAGCATCTGCTGGGCGGCGCTTGGCCTCTTGTGGGCACAGCAGTGCAGGCTGCTGTGCCGTTTGGGAAATCGAGTCTGTTGTGGCCCCTCTTCCTGACACGCGTTTCCTGACACGCGATTCCCGACACGCGCTCCAATCATCATCATCATCGTCGCCGTGACTTGCTCGCAGTGGCGCCCGAGGTGATGTTACACGGGCAGGTGTCCAAGGCGGCGGACGGTGAGGCGGGGGGGGGGGTTTGGGCCGCTGCGAGGGAGGGAAGGGCGCCGCGGCCACGGCCGGAGGCCGGGGCTGTAGGGTGGCTGTGTGTGGGCGCGGGGTATGGGCGACGTGGCCGGGTCTGGACTTTGGAGCGGGGATGGCGACAGCTAGCTACCGAACAGGACCAGGCCCAACAAGTGCCTCGAGTGCGCATCGCTCTCAACAACACAAACAACCCAGCGCGCATGGGTAGCATGCGCTGTGCCTGCTGACCTGCGTGCTGACCCCTCTGGTGTGCTCCGCCTGCCCCTGCTCGCCGTTTGCCTTTGCGCCACAGTCTACGCCTTCGGCGTCACGTTGTGGGGTGAGTGGCGCAGGACATGATGTTGTCGTGTAACGTCGCCCAGACTCCTCATTTCGTCTCAATGGCTTGCACGGCACTCCTGTCCCTACCCCCCTCGCTCTCATGCAGTGTTTTTCACATCGGGTACTAGTACCCACCCGGGTACTATAAAAATAATTAACCCCCTACAAAGCACGGGTATTAGAAAACAATTATCACACGCCCGAGTACCCACACGGGTACCTAAATCTTAATTCTCGGCCCCCCTGCAAGTACCCGTGCTCGCTGCAATTTTTTTGCCCAATAAGAGATACGCATACGACGCATGCACGCTCGAAATGCCGCCACGGGAGCCACCTAAGCCTTTGGGCATAATTAGACCGTGGCGGACTTCCCGTACAGCAAGGCGCTGGCGGCCTGGCGGGACAACGCTGCATTGGCCGCTGGGAGTAGAACCGACATGCGCTAAGCTGGGAGCAAAGGCTGGGCTCGGACTGTAGGGCTGTAGCGGTGGACGGCTGCGCTACATAGGAAAATGCTATATTTTCAATGCGTAAGGATAAAAAATTTTCCGGGGGGCGGCCCCCCCGGACCCCCCCGGACAGGGGCCTTCGGCCCCGGGTACTGGGGGACTAAAGTATTCCGGCGGTGAGTACCCGTAGGGGTACTAGGGGCGTAATCCTGAAAGTGAGATGTGAAAAACCCTGCTCTCATGCATTGGGTTTGGTTTAGTGTGGGCTGGTAACCACACACACACACCATTGCATCTCACCTGACCAAACTTACAAAGGTTATCACGCACCCGCCCATATACACACACACGCATTGTCCTCTGTCTGCTATTCTCTCCCTTGTGATCTCTAACACACACACACACACACACACACACACACACATGTACGTACTCACGCCCCCAGAGATGTTCACGGGCGGGCACCCGTACAAGGGCGTGCCGGGTGCGCTGCTGGGCCACTCCATCAGCCGCGAGGGCAAGCGGCCGGTGTTCCCGCTGGGCACGCCCGGCGCCTTCAAGGAGCTGGCGGAGAGGTGCTGGGCGCCCGACCCAGGCGCGAGGTGGGCTTGGGGTTGGAGGGGAGGGGAGGGGGGTCGGCGCGCGGGGGTGGGGTGGTGCATTCCGGTTTCCACATCGGGTAATAAAATCCAGGACCCAGAGCCAGCAGGGGGGAGAATTGACGGCGGGCGGGGAAGGGGAGGAGGAGGTGCTGAGAGCGGTGTGTTTGATTTGTGGCCGCTGCAGGGCGGTGTGTGGATGGCTGCGAGTGGGGACGGGGGCGGGTGGTAATGCCAGTCAAAGCTGAACTGACAGGGAACAGCGAAGGGAGGTCAAGTGTCCGGGGTCTTCTCATTCGGGGCGCCTCATCAGCTCATGCATCCATCGCTTATACACACATACACACACTCACACGGGCGATTCGTTTCATTTTTTCTAACACACACACCCGAACCACGCGCAGGCCGGCCTTTGATGAGATCCTGTCCATCCTCACCGACCTGCGGACGCAGCAGCCCGACCCCACGCCGCCCCTCACCTACACGCCGCTCACGGCCGAGCAGCGCCGCGAGCAGCGCCGCCGCGAGCGCGAGGGCCCCGCCGCCTCGCTGCGGGCCAAGCTGAGCGAGGCGGCGCGCGCCTCCGTCTCTGCGCCGCTGCCCAGGCTGCACCACCACTACCGCCGGAACTCGGACACCTCCGGGTGAGCGCCGCGCCCTGGCGCCGCCCTGCCTTGCCTTGCTCTGCCGTCCTGCCGCGTGGACATCGCAGCCGCATGTGGCTGCTGCTCACTTGCGCTTTGGGCGGCATGGGGCTTGCTGTTCTTGTCTTTAATCAGAGCCTGCACGGGTGTACCGCGCTGTCCGCGCTCCGTGTGTGCCACAGGGGGAGGGCCGGCGAGGGCGGAAGCAGCGTGGATGGCAGCGCGGCCCGTGACGCCCATGCTGGCCAGGCCGCGTTCAACGGGCTCCGGCAGGCTTCCAACAGCAGCGACGGCGCCAAGCCGCGCAGCACCTCTCGCAGCGGCAGCGGCAGTGGCAGTAGCAGCAGCCACCACCACCACCACCACCACCACCACCGGCGCAGCAGATCGCGGTCGCGAAAAGGCGACGACCCGGTGAGAGGGTACTCCACACTGGAGGAGAGGAGAGGGGAGGGCGGGTAGTGGCAGTTGCGCGGGCAGGCTAGGTAAAGTTGCGTGCCTGCCTTATTACGTGCCTGCGAAAAGTCGCATTACTGAAGGGAGTCTATGCCATTTTAGAAGTTGTCCACTTGGCCATTGCTGCTTGACTAACCCCGTGTTGGTTTGCATTCTCTGGCTGCCGCTGTTGCACTCTCATGTAGATTATCATGGTGGGCAACAGAAACGTGTCCCTCTCGAATGCAATCACCTCCAAGTCCGTGGTGGTGAGTGGCTTCATGTCAACAGCGCGCCTTGCAGCGGCATATCATACCACACGGGGATCGTGGAGCCGTGCCGTTATCACTCATTCCTGCAGCCCAGCATATGGTAACCTGTACGTGACCCCTGCCCACCCCATGTCTGCCTGTCCCCCCCGGAGTTCTGGACTGCAGTCCTTTCACTGACGCGTCGCGAATGATGTCAGTAACAATCGTGACTATCTTGTTGTGCTGACGTGCACGCAGTTGGAGCCAATCTGCGAGGCGCGCAATGAGGGCGACTACGGCAACGACGGCTGAGCTGGCAGCGGGCGGGCCAAGTGCGTGCGCGTTGGAGCAGCGGATGCCGCAAGCCTGCTCGCCGTCCGCGTCGGGCGGGGGTGCATGCCGCCCGTTCTTGCGCTGCCACCTTGCTGGTGCGGGGCCAGCGCAAGCGTGCGAGGAGGCCCGGGAAAGCCCTTGCGGCCGCCGGGTCATCGCTGGGCGTGTATACGGAGGTGTGCCTTGCTTCTTCTTACGTGTCGCGCCCGATATCATCAGAACATATACCGTACATGCGCTTGCATGGAGCTCGCGCAAAAAAATTGCGTTGAGCGCGGTAGTAGTTTAAACGTGCCAACCGCTCGGTTGATTACATGAAAGGACTGAAGGAAGGGAAGCCCGGTATGAGACTGGGCTACCTGCTGCCACACTGCAACATACCGCTTATGAAGCGTCGAATAGCTAGGTATGTTTTCAGCTTTTGCTGCACGGGTCACTGTGAACCGTGTCTAGGAATTGTGGAAGCAACATATACAATGAGGTGCCAACTACGACTGAGATGTGGTCTTACCCTGTTCCAATTTCGAGCATTTGCACCATCTTGCATTCTCAGCAGATGATGTTGACGCAGGACGCGTGAACTGGAATTTCGTATTGCTGAATGCATTGCAAAATGACACGCCCTGGCAAGCCCGGGGGTGAGAAGCCTGGGGATCGAGATGGAGCGTCTGATGCAGTGCCGCGAAGTGCTTCAGGGTGTGGTGGGGCCAGGTTCAGTGACTTGGCCTTGCCCAAAGCACGGGGCACTTCGCCGGGTCGCAAGCGTTGCGCTGGGACGCATGGTTGGATGCGCACGAGCATTGGCTTGGAGCTCTTTCTCTTGGAGGGAGGTGCCTAGGGGCTGCGCGGTGGTGGACGTCTTGCGCTTGTGCACCAAGAGGAACTACGTGCACACGAGGAGCACTGTGCGCGCGAAGGCGTGCGAGTGGGCGTGGTGCGTGTGGGCGTGTGGGACGACGAAACACGACTACCGTATTCAGGCGGTGCCGCTGCAGCGCGCAAAGGACCGGACAAGAATGGGCTGGCGGTTGGCACTCATTAGGCAAATTCATGTCCAGACAGGCAGCGGTGCCAGGCATGGGGCAGTGGCGGTGGTAAGGTGTCACAAATAAGCCGATAGGCAAGCTTGCGCAGGCATGCAGAGCTTGATGAGAAAGATACACGGATGCCGGGGCCGGGCAGGATACGGCAGGGCACTATTAATTGACTGCAAGTGAAGCTCGGGGGGCATGGCGGCCACTGGTGGGCAAGCTGGTGGGTGTAATTTACGGCACATCAATGATTTGCCAGAAGTGCAAGGCGTCCAGGCAGTGGTCTTACCTTTTTAATATGCGTGGAAATTCCCCGCAAATCTTTGCGAATTCATAGACGTTTCAAGGGTATGGCACGGCCAATCTACGCTGACACGGCTCCTGGGCCCCCCATTTCTACGTTTGGGGGTGGTGGCACGGGATGGTGGTGGTGGTGGTGGGTGTACATCAGGCCAATCTGGGGGTCAACCCACGCTGCCCGCCCCGGTCCCCCTTCTAAGGTACGACCTCTGCGTTAAGGAAGGATCAGCTTCAGGTCGTGCACGTCGAGTTCCCACCTGCGGGAGCAGCTGCAGACACAGGCTTGGGAGGGTCAGCGGCGACCTGCTAGACCTGCCTTGCACCGGCTGTGGGGCAGCAGCTGCAAGCCCGATGCTTGTCGCGTCCTGGCAAAGCTTCTCTTACGATTCCTGTCTGAATGTGATGCCAGCAGGCGTGGGGGAGGGAGACTCCGAGGACGCACCAGGCGATCTGCCTCGGAGCAGGAGCAGGAGCGGGAGGGGGAGATCTGGGGGTGGCCAGCCGCCCCAATGTCGCGTCGACACGCAGTTGTGCCACGCAGCCGGCCTCCTGCACGGCCTCCAGCGGCCCGTCCGCCGCCTGCGTACTCCATCACAGGCACCACCGAATAGGCGCCGTCCGTCCGCTCGCCGCTGCCTGCGGCGCTGCCGTCGCTGGCGCCGCCGCCGCCGCCGGCGACCATGGCGGCGGCGGCGGCATAGCCTGCAGCTAAACCGGCTGCCATAGCCACCAGCACGGCCATCCGGTGTTCATATGTGTAGCCGCGGCCAGCGGCAGCGGCCATAGAGACGAGCTCGTCTGCCGGCAGTGCTGCGCTCCTGGCGGTGTTGGCCAGCCGAGCGACCTCCTTGGTCGCCACCTCCACACCAGCTTGGAACACCTGGGTCACACCCACCCACTCATTAGCGTTCTCGGCCCGCAACGCCGCAGCCTGTGCAGCGGCCCCGGCCGCCGCGGCAGCTGCCGCTGCCGCGGCCTCTTCGCTCTCGACCCTGGCCCAAGCGATCTGGACAGCAGCCTTCTTCTGTTCTGCCACGCTGGCCGCCTGCATGGCCGCCTGCTCAGCCGCCTTCACAGCTAGCGCAGCCTGGCTCGCCGCCTGTGCGTACTGCTCTGCCGCCAGCATCGCGGCCTGCGTCACAGCTTGAGCCGCGGCCTTGGCAGCCGCCGTGCTCAGGACAGGAGCGTCCGCTGCCGCCGACTTCTGCGCTTCGGTCGCCTTCATGGAGGCTTCAGCTGCGTACAAGGCCAGCTGGCGCGCGTCGGCCTGGGCTGCCTGGAGCTGAGCTGCGGCTTCCGCACTGGCCCGAAGGGCCTGGCTGTGCGGGTCTCGCGCAGTCTCGACGCCCGCCCGCTGCTGCTGCTGCTGCTCTACCTGCGCGCGCCGCTGCGCATCAGCGGCCGCTGCGCTGGCCTTCAACGCGGCGCTGCGCGCTTGATCCCGCGTGTCGCGTGAGGTTTATCCGCGCCGTTCTACCGCCAACGACGACGGCGCTAGGGAAGGGGTCGCGTTTGCACATGGTCGTATGTGGATTGAGCGGTCGCCTTGTGGCGTTAAGAGCGGTCGCCTTGTGGCGTTAAGAGCGGTCGCCTTGTGGCGTTAGGAGCGGTCGCCTTGTGGTGTTAGGAGCGGTCGCCTTGTGGTGTAAAGGGCGGTCGTCGTGTGCTCGAAGTTGAGCAGGCACCACGGACGGCTGCTGAGGCCCAATTGATGCGGTGGTTTGTGCGCCTGGTAGGGATTGGTCGACCCGGAGAGGGCATAGGGAAAGTTGTGTGGCATGCCTGCGACTATTGTCAAAGAGGTGCTATGGCAGGGCTCGTAACACTTTGGGTCGCGCTTCTTCTCTGGGCTGAGCCCCTGAGCGAAGCGATTGGCGCGTCGGCATGGAAAGCTTGCGCCTGCTGATCACAGCCACGAGCGAGGGAGCGACGCGCTCACGTAGCTACACAGGCGGACTGCCGGGCAGCGGATGCCCAACGTCAGCTTCTCGTTGGCATGTGGGCATTCACTGCCACCTGTGCCAGCTAGATGACCCATGGCCCTTAGCCACCTCAGCTCCTCCACAGTCCAGCCCAGGCCACAGGCCTGGCCAGGCGCACCTGGCGCAGAAGGCGGCTCAGCGACGTCAGCGCCGCAACAACCGTCACATGCTCACCGTCTCTAGCCTGCCCTGACGTGCCTACTTCATGCCCCACGCCACCACGCCGCACACCTGGTCCCGGTCAAACCTGCAAACGCAGCACGTGCATACATAACCACATGCAATGAACAGATGCGACGTGCGCCCCACCGTGCAGGGACGCCGTCGATCGAACCCACAACGCCCGTGCATTGCGCAATGCACATTGGTCCGCAGCCCCCCCCCCTTAGCAAGTCAGCATCAGCATCAGCACACCATCTTGTGGGTTCCTCTTCAAAACATTTCACGGCTGCGCCTCTGCATCCCGTCCACACTTGATGAGGGCCGGATTCACACCTGCCCGCATTTATTCCTACTCTCACCATGACAAACCCATGGTGGCAATCCATCAAGTGTCTCATGCTGCGAACGGCATGCAACCTCTGTGTGTTTATGTAATGAATACATCTATGCCTGGTGATTCCTTCACCTATGGTTTTGGGCGCCACCCACACGCCACGCAGCCACCTTGCACTCGCACAGCCACCGTGCCGGTGCGCCTCCTCTCACCCACACCACCTGAGAACCTACCTACCTGAAAACGATTGGGGTTACCTTGTGTTGTGCCACAAAGCCATTTTCAGGTCATCCTGCCGCCACGCTATCCGCGGCCCCCCCTCCAGGCCCACCACGCACACACAACGTCCCTCATTATATTGTTTCCATCCTACCGGTAAACCTTGGTGACGACGTACCCACAGTCGTCCGGCATCGTTGCGGCCTCATGCGCGACAGCTCGGTTTGCGCTTGCATGGCGACTACCTCGGGCATGCATGATTGGGCAAAGGCACGGACCACACACTCAAACGAACCCCACCATCCCTTCGCCATTGCCAGACAGTACTCGTGTTGCTATCTCAAACATGCAGTTTTAAGTCGTTCAGTACCCTACACGTCCTTGATGTTCAGCAGTGGAAGTTCGCCCACCCACGCTGTCGTTCGGCATCAAATCGTTACTGCCAAACGACTGGGCCCTCACAGCCGGAGGAGTGAGGGCCCAGTCGGCAAACCACCCGTTGCTGCCAAACCACATTCCTTGCGGACCGGGCGCCCCCTGCTGTAGTTAACCTGCCGCACAGTACGGTCTGGCAACGTACACCTATCAATACCCACTACGTACCGCACACCGATCGCTACATCCGACACAGCATGCCCGCCTGCATGGCGCTGGGCGTGCAGCTGCCGAGCTTCGCTGAGGCACGCACGTCACGCACGTCAGTCACAGGTGCACTCGGAGCCACCCAAAAGCTGACAAGTATTGCTCATACGACTCTCTGACCTGAACTGAGCAGTGAGCCGCTGACCGCGGCGCACAGCAGGTCACAGTCGGTTGTCAGCAACAGTGGCGGCAGCGGCACGCACAGGCGCCCCCATCACCAGCAGGGTAGCCGCGGCCCCACCGCTGTTGCGGCTGCTGCCGCTGGTGCCAAGAGCAGAAGCCGCACGCGCAGGCGCGGCGCGAGTGTGGGTGCCCGCGGTACTCCCATGCCCCAGCCCCCACGACCACTGCTGGTGTACACCAGCGGCAGGCGCTGACCACACCCTGCCGCCGCTGGTCCCGGGCGCGACAGGTAAGGCGCGCACTGGTCAGCCATTGCCCTTGCGCCGCGCCCCCGCCCTCTGCCGCCGCCGCCGCTGCTGCTACTGCTGCTGCTGCCATGCCCACCACCTCTGTTGGTGCAGCCGGCGCCACCAGTGCCGCTGCTTCCGCCCGTGCCGCTGCTCAGGCAGCCGCCGCTGCTTTCACCCGTGCCGCTGCTCAGGCCGCCGCCGCTGCTTTCGCCCGTGCTGCTGCCCAGGCGGCCGCCGCTGCTTCCGCCCGTGCTGCTGCTCAGGCCACCGCCGCTGCTTTCGCCCGTGCCGCTGCCCAGGCGGCCGCCGCTGCTTCCGCCCGTGCTGCTGCCCAGGCCACCGCCGCTGCTTTCGCCCGTGCCGCTGCTCAGGCCACCGCCGCTGCTTTCGCCAGTGCTGCTGATCAGGCCGCCGCCGCTGCTTTCACCCGTGCCGCTGCTCAGGCCGCCGCCGCTGCTTCCGCCCGTGCCGCTGCCCAGGCGGCCGCCGCTGCTTCCGCCCGTGCTGCTGCCCAGGCGGCCGCCGCTGCTTTCACCCGTGCCGCTGCTCAGGCCGCCGCCGCTGCTTTCGCCAGTGCTGCTGCCCAGGCGGCCGCCGCTGCTTCCGCCCGTGCTGCTGCCCAGGCCACCGCCGCTGCTTTCGCCAGTGCCGCTGCCCAGGCGGCCGCCGCTGCTTTCACCCGTGCCGCTGCTCAGGCCACCGCCGCTGCTTTCGCCCGTGCCGCTGCCCAGGCGGCCGCCGCTGCTTCCGCCCGTGCTGCTGCCCAGGCCACCGCCGCTGCTTTCGCCCGTGCCGCTGCTCAGGCCACCGCCGCTGCTTTCGCCAGTGCCGCTGCCCAGGCGGCCGCCGCTGCTTCCGCCCGTGCCGCTGCCCAGGCCACCGCCGCTGCTTTCGCCAGTGCCGCTGCCCAGGCGGCCGCCGCTGCTTTCACCCGTGCCGCTGCTCAGGCCACCGCCGCTGCTTTCGCCCGTGCCGCTGCCCAGGCGGCCGCCGCTGCTTCCGCCCGTGCTGCTGCCCAGGCCACCGCCGCTGCTTTCGCCCGTGCCGCTGCTCAGGCCACCGCCGCTGCTTCCGCCCGTGCCGCTGCCCCGGCGGCCGCCGCTGCTTTCACCAGTGCCGCTGCCCAGGCGGCCGCCGCTGCTTCCGCCCGTGCCGCTGCCCAGGCGGCCGCCGCTGCTTCCGCCCGTGCCGCTGCTCAGGCCACCGCCGCTGCTTCCGCCCGTGCCGCTGCCCAGGCCACCGCCGCTGCTTCCGCCCGTGCTGCTGCCCAGGCGGCCGCCGCTGCTTTCACCCGTGCCGCTGCTCAGGCCGCCGCCGCTGCTTTCGCCCGTGCTGCTGCCCAGGCCACCGCCGCTGCTTCCGCCCGTGCCGCTGCCCAGGCAACCGCCGCTGCTTTCGCCAGTGCCGCTGCCCAGGCGGCCGCCGCTGCTTTCACCCGTGCCGCTGCTCAGGCCACCGCCGCTGCTTTCGCCCGTGCCGCTGCCCAGGCGGCCGCCGCTGCTTCCGCCCGTGCTGCTGCCCAGGCCACCGCCGCTGCTTTCGCCCGTGCCGCTGCTCAGGCCACCGCCGCTGCTTCCGCCCGTGCCGCTGCCCCGGCGGCCGCCGCTGCTTTCACCAGTGCCGCTGCCCAGGCGGCCGCCGCTGCTTCCGCCCGTGCCGCTGCTCAGGCCACCGCCACTGCTTCCGCCCGTGCTGCTGCCGAGGCCACCGCCGCTGCTTCCGCCCGTGCCGCTGCTCAGGCCACCGCCGCTGCTTCCGCCCGTGCCGCTGCTCGGGCCACCGCCGCTGCTTCCGCCCGTGCTGCTGCCCAGGCCACCGCCGCTGCTTTCGCCCGTGCCGCTGCTCAGGCCACCGCCGTTGCTTCCGCCCGTGCCGCTGCCCCGGCGGCCGCCGCTGCTTTCACCAGTGCCGCTGCCCAGGCGGCCGCCGCTGCTTCCGCCCGTGCCGCTGCTCAGGCCACCGCCACTGCTTCCGCCCGTGCTGCTGCCGAGGCCACCGCCGCTGCTTCCGCCCGTGCCGCTGCTCAGGCCACCGCCGCTGCTTCCGCCCGTGCCGCTGCTCGGGCGGCTGCCGCTGCTGGCGTCCTCGGCCGAGCCCTCAATGCCGCCGCCTTCACCGCCGGACATCTCCGCCGCAAACTCCGCCGCGGCTGCATCCACGGTGCGGCGCGATAGCAGCCGCAGCGCCTTCACCATGACCTCGTTGAAGTCAAAGAGGGACTGTCCCAGCACGCCGGGCAGCGCCTCGATCACGCGCACGTCCAACATGGCGCCGGCCTCCATATCCCACGGCTTCGTATGGGCCAGCACGTTGCGGCTCAGCCTGTGGAATGTGCGGTCAGGGGTCAGTGTCCAGGGCAGACGTCTAGACACCAACGCGCCTCAGGCTCAGGCTCCGTATCTGACGGAATGCTGATGGGACTCCGGTGCTGCTGCTCGGCCGTACAGCGCAGACAAACCCGCAGCACCCGCAGCACGCCGTGACCCCACCCCTGCTGGCAACTGCAGATGAAGCAAATGCCGCCGTGTCCTGGCACATGACATGCGCCCACCCTCATGCAACCAGACCGTTGCGTGGTAGACGCAGCAGGATGGACCGCAGCAGCAAGGGCTGCAGTAGCACCCACCCACCGCAGGTAGAAGACCAGCATGGCCAGGTGAGTGCTCCGCGCCTGCTTATTCTTCATGTACGAGTCACGGTCGCGGTTGTTCCACTTGGAGTTCAGCACCTCCTGGAACCAGGACTGACGCTCCCACAGCTCCTGGGGGCTCAGCGCCGCGCCGGCGACCTGCTGCTGCTGCTGCTCGCCTTCTGCCGCCGCCTTTGCCGCCGCCTCCAGCTTGTTGCCCACGTCGTTGGCGATGGCCTGCGATGAATAGCGCGAGTAATGTCCAACTATGTAGTTCGACATCGCCGCGTGACGAAACATGCACGTGGTGTGTGCGAGTGTGCATGTGCACAAGACAATCTGATACACGCATCACAGCTGAGCGCCACGCAAAATGGGGCTCCCCAACACTCGGCGAAAGAGCGGAACCATTGCCACCAGCACATGCAGGCTCCATCTGCACTCACGAACGTGTATGTGCAGTTACTAGCGCTCCTCTCGCCCTAACCCTCAACTGAGCTCAAACCCTACATCCCATACATGATACATGCATGTGCGGACCTGCAGCTTGGCCTCGAACTTGTCCTTGCCAGCCGGCGGCTCCTCGCGCTGCCACCGGTCGCTTGCCTTGGGCCCGAGCAGGTAGTCCGCGGCCTCGCCCAGGTAGAACAGGTTCCAGCCGCCGTCCAGCTGCGTCAGGGTAGCGCTGAACTCCAGCTCGCTCCAGCTGTCCCGCAGCGTGCCGTCTTTGTTGAACAGCAACTGCACGTACGCGGGCAAGCAGGGCCAACAAGGGCGTGATGTGGCGCGGCGTGGCGCAGGCCTTCACAAGGACGGCCGGGGCGCACTAAACGAAAACCAACCGGATGGGGGGATGCAAGCCTGCATCCGAATTTGAGCTGACCCCAGCGCTGGGTGTTTGCTTGCAAGCATTTGATGCTGGGTAGCCGGTTGCGTCGTGAGGTAGGGTGAGAAATGAGCTTGGTTTCCGCGCACACACGCGCCCTGCCTCACCCGCACGATCTGGCGCTGGTGCGCGTCGCGGAGGAAGTGGCGGCCGTCGTCGGTCTCGTCCAGGTGCGGCGCCAGGAAGCGCCGCAGGCCGGGGTGCAGCTCTGTGTTGATCCGCGCCCCCACGGCCGGAAACGACAGGTCCAGAATGGTGAGCCGCTGCGATAACGGCATGGCCTCCAGTCCAAGCTTCCACTCCCTGCGCGACTGAGGTAGACAACAGAACATGGAATGGGAGGATGGATGCACGGGATGGATGCCAGGCAATAAAACAAGGCAACCATCCACCAATTCCAAAGCCTTTGCGACCAAACGCCCCCTCAGCGACAACACAACTGATGGACGGTGCACAACTGACATTACCCCAGCGGCACATCAAGGCAAGCCATGGATGTGACGCTGCCAGTGCTCCGAGGCTAGAACACACGTTCGCAGCCGCTGATTACGTGGGTGTGTGGGTATGCCGCTCGCTGTGCATCAGTCACCCACACACCTCTTCGACGAGCTTGAACTGCATGAACTCGCGCACGAAGGCCGCCACGTCGCTGGGTCGTCCGTCGTCGACCCAGCTGCGCACCAAGACCGTCAGGAGCGCTACTGAAGGCGGGCTGAGCTCCAGCAGCAGGCTGTCCAGCTCCACGTCAGGGTCGATGTCCTGCTGCAGCCGCTGCCAGGCCCATGTGAGGTGCGCGGCACTGCAGGTCGCCGGCAGGTGGATGGCGCTCGCGTTAGCGATGAGCGCGTAACCGTTGGGCGGCATGTTGGCCAGGCTGATCCAGGCATGCGCCATGGAGCTGCCGGTCAGGCACCACAGCACGGTGTGGGGGCCGTACACCAGCAGCTGCTTCATGAACACGTCTCGCACGTACTCGGCCCCGGCCACGTCCAGCTTGCCGTCGATGGTGGGCAGGAACAGGCTCTGCACCTCGTCTGCGTGTGTGGTGGGGATGGTGAGGCTGACGTCAAGAACAATTGCTGTGGTGGAGTAGGATTGGTGATGCAAGCAAGTTATCAGAACACACGAGGGGGTGAGAACGCAGGCCAACACGAGTTCCAGGTTTGTGTGGATCGTGCGTTGATGACACAGATGGGCCCAATCCATGCCGTGCCACATACATGGGAGTTTCATTCGTGTGCGCACAGCTTTACTAGTGCCACGCGGTAATGCCAAGAAAACTAGCAGACCGGCCAGACACAACCGACCAACACTCGGCGCACCAGGAGCGCCGTAGCAAGAATTGAGAACCCCAGCAGCAATTGATTCTCTGTTTGACGCCACGCACACCCACCGCACAGCACCAGCACCGGCACCTCCACTGCCTCGAGGAAAGCTTGGATGGCCGCGCCCGGGACGCTGGGCATGCCTATGTCCGGCTGCGCCAGGTCAGCCTCTGCAGCCGCCAGCGCACCCGCCCGCATGGGCACGTGCTCCGTGCGCGCCCACCGCAGCAGCACGTTGAGCAGGCTCCTCAGCATGGCGGTGGCGCCCCCCTGAATGGCGTTCCGGTTGACGGGAGCACCTCGTCAGCACACACGCAAGTTTGTGGCACGTCGGTGGCACCATTAGTGCTGTTGTTCACATGCATGCACCAACCAAGCAAGGCTTCGCCGATTCCTGCCGCCTTAGCTGTCCCACAGTTACGCGCTCACAGCGTGGCCACAGCACAGAAATAGAAACAACACAAAACAGCAGGCCAGAAAGGCAACAATTGGCAGCCGCGCGCACAAACACAGCCTGTGTTCCAGTAATCAACTAGGCCGACACACACACACACACACACACACACACACACACACACACACACACACACACTCGCCGCTTTGCGTGGGGTTTTGGCACGTTCCGCAACTCTGCAACCGCGCCCGCCACTGTGCCCCATTCCGCCGAGTTATCTTAAGCGCGCCGCTTGCCCTGCCTCGCCCTCTCCTCCACTAGGGAGGAGAGCAGTTTCCTGGGTTGGGATTGGGCGGGCTGCGTGTCTCTTAGCTTGCTTGCTGCACGCCGTTCGCATTGCCGCCTCTTTTCCTTTGCCATGCCCGTGACACTTTCGCGCTGCCGCCCTTTGCCTATGCTTCCCCTGCCGCCTGTAGGTGAGACTACGGACAGTCGGCGGGAATCAGGGAATTAGGCGTGCCGGGTAAACGTTTTTAGGCGCATGTCACAAGCATATGGGTGCATGTCGGGGTCGGTTTGCTTCGCGAACGCCCGACGGGTTCCAGGCTATTATCTGCGGGTAAGTATGACTACCGGGGCTACGCGGTACCGTCCAAGAAGTATTTGGTACGTATCCGTCAGTAGCTGCGAGCGATTGCGGGGAATTCTCTCCGTTTCCGTTTACCAACACACTCGCCGGTGCAGACGTACCGAACGATCCAACCGGTCGCCCCGCAGCCGCAGGACCACCATGCCCGCCAGGGGCGCCTCCCCACCGACATCCTCCGCCTGCGGCTTCGCCTGCTGCTGCTTGCGCAGCGCCTCCGCCACGACCGCGGGCACCACGTGCTCCAGGGTGTACGACTTGCCCGTCTGCAGCATGCACGTAGAGATGCACATGGCGGGGTTTCTCGGGAAATCAGTACAGATGCTGTATAGACCCAGACGCAATGTGTTTGCGGTAGCCTGAGCGGTATGAATGTGGGAGGGCAGGACAGAACAAACAGGTCCTGCAGCGCAAAAGACACGCACATAGCTCATGTCCAACAAGTGGCCAAGAACGACCAGATGAATGTATGTGTGCATGTGGCACCGATGCGAAGCCACGTCGCGGCTCAAGACACCTGCGGCTACCGGTGCGGGCGGGCGCAATGTTGTGCAACAAAACGGCCCGGACGGCGAGCAGTGCACTGACCTTGACGAGCCCTGAGACCAGAAAGGGCGCGGGGGCGTTTTCCCGGTTTTTGTTAACCGCGGCCTTCAGGGCCTCTTTAGCCCACGACCGGATGCGGTCCACCACCTTGCCCTTCGCGTCCACGTACGTCATCACGCGGTCGCTGTAGGTCAGCTTCCACACGATACCGTTGTCGTCAGAGAGGTGCGGCTGCAACTCCGCCGCGCCATCCATCAGCCGTCTTGGAGCCGGCAGAGCACCCGCACCACCGCCACCTGCGCCATCACCAAAGGGCCAGTTGTAGAGGCGCCAAGCAGAGCAAGCCGCTTGCGCAGAACGAAGCCCTAGCTGCAACCAAACCAAAAGGCGTCGGTTACAGCTGCGTTGGGCGACGCACGCACCCAGCCCACCCGAGCCTGTCACCCCAGGCCCGCACCCAGTACCTTTGGCGCCAGGGCCCGCCCCACCAGCACCGCCAGCGCCCTCTGCAGGTACACCCAGGGCAGCAATGAACAAGTAAGGCACAATGCGCAAGTCGGCTGTGAGGAAATGTTTAGTTCGTGAGGAAAGGCCAAGTCCAGGAAGCTCGTGGCGTCCAAAGCACACAGTTATGACATCAACTTGCAGCAACGACGAAGGCGACGCTCAGGGCAGCAATGAACAAGAAACTCCTCGAGAGCGAATTTCAGCAGCCAGTCCTATGAGCAAATAGACGCACCCGCCTGCACCGACAGGACCTCCAGCAGGACCATTTGCGAAGCTTTAAGGTATTTGATGTTGTTCTCATGCTGCTCGAGCTCGCTCTTGAGCACTTCCTGCTGCTGCTGGTTGGTGCACAGCGACAGCAGGCTCTTCACGTCCTCCAGCTCCTTCTTCTCCTCGCCAATCTTGCGGTTCAACTGCTCCAACTGTTTATAGATGATGTCTGTCATTTTGGTCGCCAGACGCCGGAGGATCTAAACCTCAAGCGACAGTTGTGGCAGGAGGCGACACCCTGAGAGCACATGCAAACATTGCAGTTCTACCTCTAAATAATGAAGCAACATCCAGTGTGCAGTGAGAGATGGGGTGCCCCGCCTTCCCCCCATCCCATCCCCCGGGTTTCTCTCGATGCCTCATGGCTCGGCACACACACAATCTCTCGGGACACGTGCCCCTCTTGGAACAGGCGCGGCCGGGGAGACGGACGCGGCGCAGGCGCGTCAGCTGCTACAGGCCCAGGCTGGTTGCAAGCGTGGTCGTGCAAGCGTAGAGGGCGGCGCGGGCACCAGCTCCAGCCCTTCGGGCGCTGCCCCCAACACCAGGCGCGCACCAGCGCGCACAACCCTTATGTCGTGCGAAAGCCGCTCGCAGAAATGTACGTTGATTGTGGGCTGGGCTGGGCTGGGCTGGGCTGGGGGGGGGTCGCTGTCCGTAACGCTGAACGCTCTTAACATGCTCGCGTCCGTCATCTGACCTGCAGGAGCCGCAGGCTGATGCTGCGGCTGAGGAGGGCGTGGAGGGCGAGGCGGCTGCGGCCGATTCGATGGGCGCGAGGCGAGCGGTGGGTGCGCGCGCTCGGCTCCTTTAAAAGACGTGGCAGTTCCTCTCCCCTTCCGCCCCTTTCTTCCCGCCCCCCTACCGCATCGCAGGACGGGCCCTCCGACCTGCAGCAACACCCGCCGCAGCCTTTGGGAGGCAACCGCAGCCACGGCCGCGGAGGCAAGGTACGCTCGGCGTTGCGTCGCGTTGTGTTGCGTTGTGTTGCTGGGTTTGTGCGTGGCCCGGCGGCACGGGGATACGGTCCTTTACGCCAAGAAAACACGTAGTGTTTGTGTGACATCCTCGTCCCGGCTGCCTCGCTCTCGCATTTCGCATTCGCATTCTAGCGCATGTCGGTGTGTGCGTCCATGGGGAACGCGCACGATTCCAGCCGTCGTCTGCCCCGCCCCCTACCCCACCCTCGCGCTTCATTTCTCTTCATCCAGGGAGGGAACGGCAACTGCCCGCTGTGCCAGACACCAGACTCGGGAAGCCACATACTGGGAGGGTGTACGCACCCCAAATGAAAGGAGCTTACATCAATCGCCACAACTGGGCCGTTCAAAGAGTCGCTAAGTGCTTGTCCAAAGGCAAATTTAGCGGCGGATACATGGTCATGGATGCAGGCCCGCTCGCAGACCTCCCAGCCTACGCCTCAGCCCAGCGCCCGCCCCCCTGGATGTTCCCCCCCAACACCCCCGCGACCCTCATAGACAAACTCCGCCCGGACATACTCTTCATACCCAACCTCTCCATCCACGATGCTAACCAAGAAGACTTCCGTCCACCCCGCAACAAAAGGGGAATGCCCGTCTATATCATCGAAGTTGGGTACAGCTCAGACATTGGGAACGAAGACAAAAGCGAAGAAAAAGCCCGACAACACCGCGAGCTTAAACAGCTGCTGGAACAAGCTGGCTGGACGGTCCATTACTCCGTGGGCGAATGTTTGGCACTTGGCTTTACAGGGGCAATCCCCCAAAACTTGAACTCCCTCCTCACAGACCGCCTGGGTGTGACCAAAGCATCAGCACGCACATGCGGCGAGAAACTCCACGACAACGCGGTCAGTACTGCCGGCGGTATCATAAAAATGCGCCGGATTATGGAACGGGAGCTACAGAAACGAGGGGGCTGAGGCCCCCCCCATTTTCTCTGTGCCCCAGGGTGCGTGGCGAGGTGAAAGCGCGAGGGGGGCGGGCCCCCTTGCCCTAGTCACCGTGCCCCGTTAATCCACGCCAGGCCCTACGGGCCGGCGTTTCTTCTTTTTATTATTATTTTCTTTCAAGAAAAACGGTAATTTAGATGGAGGGACCCAGCGGAAAATGAATAATGCGTAGGCGCGGCCAGGGGCGGGGGGATCTTCATCCACCCCTCACTCTTTCCTTGCAGGAGCCGGGGGCTGAAGTTGCGGCTGAGGGCGAGCAGGACCCCCAGGTGCTGCTGGACCACCTGGCGTCCATGCCGCTCCAGGTGCACGCCATCGGCCCGGCGCTGGCCGTGGGCCTGGCTTACAACGCGGTCTACTCACCCGGTGTGTTTCCGCCTGGCGTGCGGAAGCTGACAACGCACCTGGCCGCGCACATCCCGCCCGAGGCCCTGGTCGGGGCTGGCCTGGTCACCCACTACGCCTGGAACCTCGCCATCAGCCCCACCAGTCACCGGCCCCTGCTCGACGCTGCATTGGAGTGGCTGGGCAAAGCCAGCTTGTCCACCACAGCCCGCGACGCCTGGGGCGCCTGCACAGCCTCGGACCTGCTGCAGTCAGCGCACGAGCGCGACCAGGCAGGCCCCGCCCCTGCCGCCTCCTTCCCACACCCCCTCCCCGCCACCAGCCACCCGCTGCTCGCTGGAGTACCTGCTCCGCACCCGCTCGGGCTTCGCCACCCTGGCCTCCATGATGCGCGACGGCCCCCAGCCAGCCCACGACCTCATCAGGTCATCGCTGTCCCGTGACACCATCGAGCAGCTCCGCCGCCAGTACTCGAGCTCCCCGGCAGGCTGCTCGCCCGCAGCCGCCTACGAGCTCCTCCACGCCCAGCGGCCCAGGCACCCGGCGTCCTGCCCAGTGCCCTGGACATGCTGGGCCCCGCCTACCATGCCAGCCCCATCGCCGACCTGGTCTGCGTCATGGCCGCTTGCCCCACCGACTCCGTGCTGACGCGCCTCACGCGGGGGGCTGTCCCCAGCCCCTGGCTCCTCTCCACCTCCTGGGTCTTCCACGAGACGTGGTCGGTGCCACCTGGCGAAGCGGGTCAGAATGGCGGCAAAGCAGTTCCTCTCAGCAGCGCCGCCTCCTCTGTGGAGCCCCAGGAGCAGCCCGGGGACACGGAACGCGACCCCTGTACAGAAGGACACCTGGCCAATGCTTAAGGCAGTACGTGTGCTAATTGCATACAGCTGGTTTCATTTTGAAGTGGGACACTGAGCGGTCAAGGCATTTGGTGTGCGGGCAGCGCCCAGCGCAGACAGAACGCGTGCCTCTCCCCCGCTAATGCGATGGGGGTACGTAAGCTAACGCGATGGGTACGATGCAGCCTCTTAGACGGTGCGTGTCTCAGTGCGTGTAGAGGTACGTAGGCTAATGCATGCCGTGTCTATGCTATTACTAGGCAGTACGGGTACTTATGTCATAAAGGTACGTGTGCTAATGAATTACGGACTAGGGCGTTTTGGCCGGTTCCTACAAAGGATAAGAACACTTAAGGTTTCCGCATGAGCGTAGCGACTAGTCGGAAACCGTAGTTTCCTGCGTTCGGAGTGTTCGTGGTGGTTCCCCGGGCGTGTGTGTTTGGGCTTGGGGCCCATGCGTGGCATGGGCCGCCTTGGCCCGGTGAAGTAGCGGAGCGCGTGTTGGCGCTCGCTACTTTGCGAGTTTCTTTCTGTCAGTACTGACGCCGTCGTTCCTGGCTGCGCTCTTCCTGCGCTGCCACACGACGGTTCGGGCTCGCCCTCCCTTACGCAATGCATGGAAACCTTTGTAAAACCGTGTAAATCCCGCTTTCTTACCTTTCAAGTTCACACAGGATTAATGGCCCCCGAGGGCGGTACGTGTGGGAATTATGAAAAACGCTGGTTATCTGTGTGAAATTGAGGGTATACGATGCGGCCTTAGTCTCTCTTTAGACTCTCCGCACGAGGGAGGGGGGCGGGTCGGCGCGGCACGGGGACTTGCTACGATGGATGGGGGGCGGCGAGCCATGAGGGATTTCGCTACTCGCATGCATCTTTCTCAACGGAACGGCGAGCCAGACGCGTATCTTTGACATTGTCGACCAGCGTTCACTGCCTATCACATTTTATTCTCCCGTCGAAGCTGAAACATTGCAATGGCGTGCACACGAGAAGGCGGTCTTGAACATATATCTTTCACCTGTGTTTACGATACATTGCCACAGCACATAAAAGCATGGCGGCTGCAGAAACGGAAAAACGCCCACAACCCGGGTTTGAACACTCGGGTAAACCGCCGCCTGGGCCGCCGGCGGGCGACAGAGGCCGGAACAGCCGCGCCCGCTCCTCCAGCCCCGGCGCCAGCACCTGTGTTGTGTCGTGTTATGTTGCGTTGCGTTGTTTTGCGTTGCGTTGCGTTGTGTTGTGCACCGGGAGCTGTAGAGGGAGGGGCCCCAGGAGGGAGCGCAGCCCAGAACGTGCTCCGAGAGTGCACAACACGAACAACTGCCTGGGCCGCATCCCACCCGCAGCAGCACACGCCGCATCCCACCCGCACCCGCCGCTATCGCGCAAGCCATCTTCCCACACTCGCCAGCTTTACGCACACACGCACCCGCCCATCTTCAAACATCACACATCACACACACACACACGCCAGCCTCACCCACCTGCGTCACGTTGACGTACTCCACGCTGTTGCCCGCCTCCAGCTCAAACACGCCCATCGCCATCACCTTCAGCCCCTGTGACTGGCCCGGACCGCCGCCGCCCGCCGGCGACATGCCGCCGCCGCCGCCGCCTGGGCCCAGCCCGCCGCCGCCGCCGCGGCGCGCCAGCGCGTCCCGTGCGGCGGCGTTGAGCGCGGCGGTCTCGCGGCTGGCTGGCGCCGCCTGGCTGAGCGCGCCGCCCGGCACCTCGCGGAGATGTCTGCGCGGGCGACCACGTGCACGGTGAGTCGGTGACATACACACACAGGGTTTTCCGTATGCTCTCTCTCTCACACACAGGGGCCACACACCAGCGACTCAAGGGAAGAGGCGGTCGTGCGGCACCGTGGCGGAGGCGGAGAGACGCGGTGGTCGACGTAAGTACGTAAATATAGAGACAGGTGTTCACAGACCGGCGAATACGGAGCATGAATCAAAGCTCTATGCACAACCAAAGCAAAGCGAAGCAGGCGGGGGCTCGCGGGCCCGGCTCTCACCCCACGTGGGGGTTGTGCGTCCCCGCCGCCACCGCCGAAAGCAGCAGCCCTGTGGTGGTGGTGGTGGTGGGCAGCTGCGAGGAGTCCAGGTCCACCGAGTGCGTGCGCGTGTGCGAGCAGCTGTACGGCAGCGCTGGGTGCTGGTGCTGCTGCGGGTGGGGATGGTGGTAGTGAGGGTGGCCGTGGTGAGGGTGGTGGTGGCCGTGGCCTTGTGGGTGGTGGCCGAGCTGGTGGGGATGCAGCGGCGGCAGCGCCAACGGCAGCTGAGGGTGCAACTGCACCGCGCCGCCGGCTCCAGCTCCCGCTCCCGCTCCCGCTCCTGCTCCGGCTCCGCCGCCATAGGCTGCAAGCGCGTTCACGCCGCCGACACTGTACATGCCGTACTGCACCGCGGCCAGCGGCGTCACAGCGGGCACGGCCCTGGCTCCGGGCACAAGCGGCGACGGCGCTACAGACGCAACTCCGGCGCCCGCCGCCGGGGGCGGCACGGCCCGATCGCCGCCGTCGCCACTGCACCGTTCTGCCGCCTGTCCGGGGCGCGCGGAGTCGCCACCCAGTGATCTGGCGCGGCGGCCGCCATCGCTAGCCGCCGGCGCATCGGCCTGGGCCGCGAGGGCGCCGGCAGCGGCGTCTCCGACGGAGCCGCCGGCGGCAGTGCTCGCTGCCGTGGTAGACACGGCTGCAGCGCTGGAGCGTCGAGCCGCTTTGTCCGCCGCTTTGTCCGCGGCCGCCGCCTCCGCAGCCGCCGACACCGACGCGGCGATGCTGCCACTGCCCTCCACCACAGCCAGCATGTCGACCCCGCCGGCGCCGATGGCGCCGATGGCGCCGGGGGCCGCAATGGCGGGAGCGAGGCCGCGGCCGCGGCCGCCGCGTGACGACGCGTCGCCGTTCAGCTCGCAAGCACGTGCGGCTGTGGGCGACGCGGCGGCCGCACCGCTGGCGGCAGGACCAGGCAAGCAAGCAGGGCCCCAACATGCTGGGTGGTCTTGGCCCGTCTGTTGGCCCAACTTGAGGGTTACTGATGATTTGACGGCTATGCCAGCATTCCAAGCATGGATGTAGTACTCTCGACATGCAACCATGAGGTGAATGTGGCGTCGCTGGCAGCGGCAGTGACCGCAGCTGCCCCGCGCAACACGACCGCCGCAGCGGCAGCGGCAGCGCAGCTTCTGCCTTCTTGCCTCAGCCCCGCGGCTGGTGCAGTTTCCTCAGCAGCAGAAGCAGCAGACTGGCAATCACGGCATTCTCAGCCCGCAACCCAGTCCTGTGCACCATCAAATTGAATGCACAAGGCGACAAAGCTAAGGTAAGGCCTGAACCGTACTGCAACTGCCACGGGCCTGCCTGTCTCCTTTTCCTTGCCTGCATGCTTTTGATTTGAGTGGGGGGCCCAACACAAGCGTTTCCGCCCCTTGCTCCAGGACCTGCAAGAGCTGCATGAGGCACGGCCAGTGCATCAGCGGGGCAGCCCCGTGCAAAGTGCCAGCGACAGTGACATGGCCGGCGGTGCTTTCAGGGGTGTGCAGCTTTGAGGAGCTGCATGTGACGGAGTTGGATGTAGGGTTAGAGCAGCTGCTGCTGCACGTGCGATCAGGTCCATGGTACCGGGCGTGGTGGGGCTTTGCTATATGAATGGAGAAGTACGAGAAGCTGAAGAGGACAGGAAGCAGGCCAGGGGCAAGGCGGGAGACAGATGTGCAGCGGGGTGTGGGCAGGTGGCGTTCTCCGTGCCAAACACACTGTGAGTTACTTGCTCCAGATCACTCCAAAATTGTTCCATAGAAATAATATTAACTTGAGTGACATCCTAACAGACAGGGCAAGCGCTCGTTGACATGGCTCTGAGAACCCGTTGACCAGCGCTGTACCTGATACTTGCAGAGCATAGGGTATAGGTCGAAAATAGAGCAATCATGGCTCAGGAGCAAAAGGGCGGTTCGGATGCGAAGAGCGTCGACGCAGACGCAATTTTTAGAATTTTCACGGCGTGCCAGGGCGACATCGCAACAATCATCATTGACACACGGCCGCATAAGGAGTTCAAGGTGCGTCGCGCCGGGCGCTGCGGCATGCGCGGCCACCGCGCCACCCGCCTTCCCCCTCACCTGTCGTCACCCTGTCCTGCTCGCGCTTGGTGCAGGTGTCCCATGTCTGCGGCGCCTTCTGCGTGCGCCTGAGCGCCAATGGGCATGTGCTGGCGGTGAGTGGGGCACGGGGCTGGCGTCAGGGGAGCCCTATCGCCTATGCGGTAGGGCACCGCCACGTCTTAGCACCAGGGGCCGTCGGCATGTGCACCAAGCCGTTGCCTGTCTCGGATAGATGTCAGGACGCACAGTCAATCAAACGATGTTTTGACTGGGGTTCAGGCTCGGGCGCATGCATAGGCTGCGCGGCTGAGAGGCTGGCGGGGGGGACCGGCCCGTGTGGCTGGCGCCCCTTGGGACGAACCGTACCGAGTACGGTCGAGGCCAGCGCTGGTCCGGTGCATGGGGAGCCAGCCCTGGACGCGGTAGCCTGTCGGGCGTTGCCTGTGTATTGACACACGGTGGGCGGCTGCGTGCACCTCGCCCGCAGGACTACTCCTCAGCCAGCTACAACATCAAATGGAGCCAGGACTGCTGGTGCGTGCGCTGTGTTGTCTTTGTGTTGCGTTGTGTTGTGTTGTCTTGTGCTGTGCTGTGTTGTGTTGTGTTGTCTTTGTGCTGTGTTGTGTTGTGTTGTGTTGTGTTGTGTTGTGTGTTGTGTTGTGTTGTGTTGCGGTTCGCTGGGTCCGCCCGGGCTGCTTCGTGTGGGCTCGCCGTGGTTGACGGCAAGGGTGTGGCCATGTAGCCGGGCTCCTGCTCTCTCCTCTCTCTCTCTCTCTCTCTCTCTCTCTCTCTCTCTTTCTGTGTGTCTCTGTGCTTGCTAGCGCTAGCCCTTCCGATGCTCCAACACCGCATGGGCCCCTCTTCTTTGCTTGGCTCCTTTACCACCCGCACATGCAACACGCCTCCTAGTGTGAATCCACCTTGTCTTGGCTTACCTTATGACTGGGCGCAGGTGGGGCCGCAATGTCCTGGTGTACGGCGAGCCGGGCCTGAAGAAGGACCACCCCGTCATTGCCTTCCTGTGGGTGTTGGGGGGTTGGAGGGGTGCTTGGGTGGTAGGGCGGTTGGGTGGCGGTACGTGGCGTGGCCCGGGTTGACGGGCTGCAGTTGGGTGCGCGGGCTGCGAGGAATGGGGGCGGGGCTGCGATGAATTCGGACTTGTGGCGGGGAGGGGAGAAGCGGGTTTGGGTTGGTGGGGGGACAGATTGGGGCCCGCATCCGCGGCTCCAGATGAACTGCGTTCCTAGGCGTGAACTGAGGTGCTGCTGATGCTGGACTGGTGTTATGCTGCTGTGGTGGCGCGGTGGTGGCCTCAAACAGAGCCCGCCAGGGCAAATGTCGCAACCTGCACTACTACAAGGACGGGTGAGTCGAGGGGGCCTGGCGGGGGCCGGGGTCGGGTGTCCGGGCCTGGATCTAATTTCGCGTGTGTTTTTGTGATGGGGCGGCGACACCAGCAGCGGGACATGTGCCGCGCGCACGGCTGCCGGGAGTGCTTCATGGGTTGTGCCGATATCCCGGAATGCATGCCTTTGCCTCGTTACACAAGTGCGTGTCCCGCTCCTATTTGTGCTTTTCTGCCCCCTCCGCCCTTCTTGACACCACGACAGCTTCGAGGCATTCTCCAAGGCGTACCCCTACCTGACCACCACCTCCCTCAAGTCCATCTGCATCAAGCGGTGCGGAGCGGCGGTAGCGGCCATAGCGGCAGCCGCCCCTGCGTGCGTGCGTGGGCGTGTGAGGCCTGGGCCTGACTGCGTCTGTGGCACTAAGCAAGCACCGCATTCCTCCCGTCCTCACACCCTTCACGCCGCGCCAAGCTTGCCCTATCCCCGGCACCCTGCGCCGCCCCGCCCGCGTCCCTTGTGCCCCGAATGCTGCATGCACGCCCTCTCTCCGCCGCAACACCACCGCGGCCACCACCGCCGACCGCTGCCGCTGCCGCCCCACAGCTACCCCAGCCAGATCCTGCCCGGACAGCTGTACCTGGGCGACTGGGAGCACGCCGCGGACAATGAGCGGCTGGCGGAGATGGGCATCAAGCGGTGAGGCTGGCATGGAGGGGCTCGGGTTGGGAAGGTGCCGTAACCGCGCTTCACACGGCGGTTTCAAATTAAGGTGTATTCAGCTCGCCGAGCTGAGCTGAGCTGAGCTCAGCTGAGCTGAGCTGAGCTGAGCTAAGCTGAGCTAAGCTAAGCTAAGCTAAGCTGAGCTAAGCTAAGCTGAGCTGAGACTGCGGAGTCCCGATCCTCGGCCCTGGACCTTCACAACCACACCCTCGCCCGCACCACACCGCACCGCAGCATCCTCACCATCCACAACCACCCGGAGAACCTGCGGCCGCCGCCCGGCATCAAGCACCTGCGGCAGCAGCTGCCCGACATCGAGGGTGAGTGCCTGATAGCGGCGTAGTACCGTAGTGGTGTAGTGGTGGGGATGAGTGGGTGCACCGGGCTGGGCATAAGGGCGATGGGTGGGTGGTTTGGGGTTGCCACTGCGCGACCCTGTCGCCGCTTCGGTCCGCACAGCAGTAGCAACGACAACACAAGCAGCCTGAACGGGAACGGGAACGGGACAGATGTCAAGCGCATGGTCCAGGAGAATTCAGTGGCGATGGTGCCCGAGCCGACGGGTATGGCCGGGAATTTATTCCGCCTGGAGCAGCGCGGCAAGCAGGTGAGCGGCAAGCAAATTGCGGGGCAGCAACACCAGCGACGCCCGGGACGTGACGCGCGTAAAAAGCGCGGCGAGTACTCACCGGAAGGGCCGCTGCGTGTCATACAGCTGTCCACCCCGCAGCACGGTGCCAGGCGCCGTCGATACACGCGTCCGGTCCGTTTGGGCGGTGTTGAATGCCGCCCGTCTCCAGTGCACTTGGCATACAGTAATACGGGCACTGCTGCCAGCACGGCTGCAAAGGGCGCACACAGCTGCCGCGCCTCTTTGCGAGCGGCCCCGTCTCCCCTCCTCCCCTCCGCCCCCTCCGGCCCACGAGCTTCCTCCCCACCCAATCCCCATCACGTCGCCCACCCGCCCACCCGCACACCCCGTCCACACCACCATGTCGTACACACAGACGCGGACATCTCAGCCTACTTCTCTGAGGCGTTCGACTTCATCGACGAGGGGAGAGAGCGCAAGCAGCGTGAGTCGCAACGCGCCCCCGGAGTTCCTCCCTGGCGCCTTCCTTCGTTGTTTGGTTTCGGCCCCATCCAGCCCCGTGCTGACTATCCTCCCCGCACCAACTTCCACTTCCTCCGCTCTACCCCCTCCACCCCTCCACCCACCCTCCCCCAAATAGCGGTGCTGGTGCACTGTGGCGCGGGCGTGAGCCGCAGCGCCACGCTGGTCATGATGTACCTCATGCGGCGCAACGCCTGGCCCGCCGCCCGTGCGAGCGCCTACGTGGCCGAGCGGCGCAGCGTGGTCGCCATCAACGACGGCTTCTACATGACCCTGTGCGCCCTGGAGCCGCAGCTGGGCATCGCGGAGAGGTGGGCGCTATGGCTGGGCGTTCTGGGCATGATTGGTACAGATAAGACGACCTAGCGATGAGAAGACCTGAAGATGAGAAGACTTAGGGGAATCAAGCTTTAGGCAGGGGTGGATTGGATTAGGGGAGGGCAGGGGAGCCGCAGCGATAGTGAGAGTGAGACTGAGAGAGAGGGGAGGCAGCGGATGACCAGGCTAAGAAATCGTACCAACAAGGCGAGCAGAGGACACTGTTGCCCACGCACGCGCCCCGTTTCTTCTCACGTGTCCAGCTGCCCCGCCTGCTGCCCCGCCTGCTGTCCAGGAGCGACCCCAACGCCACGTTTGGGTTCCGCGGCGCGGACGCCCCGGAGCCGCAGCAGATCAAGGTGGTGCTGTCCGAGGACGCGGCGGGACAGAAGGTGCCGGTGCGGCTGCTGGGGCCCAAAGAGGCCAAGGAGGCGGCGGAGGCGGACAAGGCCGGGGGCGCCGGCGCCAAGCGGCCGCGCGAGGGCGGGGAGGAGGGCCAGCAGGCAGCCAAGCGTAGCCGACCCGGCGAGGCCTCTACAGGTGGGGGCTAGCTGGAAGGCTGTGCAGGCTGTGCGGAAGGTTTTGACGTTTGGGGTTTTGACGTTTGGGGCCATGTGCATGGGGCTCTGGCCAGGGGTTGCATCATTCTCCTGTCGTGTCACCTGGCCGTCACCCCTTCATTCGTACAACCGCACGCTGAACTCCCCTGTTGCCCCTCCATCCCGCTCCATCCCGCGCCGACCCACCCCGGCCCCAGGCTCGAGTGGCCCGGCCTACCACCTCGTGTTCGACGTCGTCAAGCCGGAGGGGCTGGTGGGGCGGCTGGAGGCTGGACCCATGCGCCCCAGCCAGCGCCTGCTGCTGGGTCGCCAGCCGGGCGTGTGCGATGTGCTGCTCGAGCACGCCTCAATCAGCAGGTGCGTGCTGAGTACAGGGTGGCGGAGCGTGTGTGGGGTTGTGTGGTGCATTCCAGAGCCCAAGCGAACCGGGTGGTGGGAAAGAGGGCGGCCGGGCAGGGAGAGGGACGGTAGGGAGGAGGAGCAAGCGCGCTCAACGCTGCACTTCATGAGGAGCGGGCAAGTGCATCTTGTGCAACCAGCTCGCATCTGTATCGAATGCTACTGCGCAGGCAACACGCGGCGCTCACGTTGGACCGGGCTGGCTCGGTGTTCGTCACAGACCTGCAGAGCGGTGAGGGGGATGAATGGATGATTGTGACCCGCCTGCGGGGCAGGGTGTGGCAGAGCGGTCACGTTTAGGGCTGCATTGCAAGAAGCTTGGGGGTCGCACTTCCGCCCCACTCCACGCCACTCCACGCCACCCGTTGCAGGCCACGGCACCAAGGTCGCGGATACGTGGATAAAGCCCAACGCGCCGCGGCAGCTGAACCCAGGGGCGGTGATGAGCTTCGGCGCCAGCACCCGCAGCTACAAGCTGGTCCGAGTCACCAAGGCGGATTGACGCAAGTGCCGCATGCGGCGGAGAGTGTGTGTGTGTGTGTGTGTGTGTGTGTGTGTGTGTATGCGTGTGTGCTACCATTCAGCGGGACTGATCTGGACGTGCAGCTTTTACAATGCGTTGGGCTAGGATGGCAGCAGGGCCTGCTCGGCAGCGGGAGGCAGGGGTGGCCACGATATCAATCCGGCGCGCGGGATCGACGGTTGGCAGGCAGCTGCCTGCGGGGCACATGTGGCACTGTGCGCACTGGGGTGTATGTGGAAGCAGCTGTGCCACCTGCAGAGCAGGCGGGAGCTTGGGCCGTTGGGCGGGAGTGCAGCGGACCTGGCTACTGTATGATAGCGGCTGTCAAATTACAAACAGATATGTGTGGATGGAAGCAGTGGCAACGTGCGTCTGTTACATGCAAGGTGGATGCAACTCCGGTACAACGGTGAAATCAACCGAGGGGAACCAGGGGAGGGGAACCCTGCTGTAGCTCTGAGGAGCCTCCCAGCCGTGGCCGCTTGGCGACGCTACACCATAAACGCATGCCATGCAGGCTCACGTCTCTCTTAACCTGTACTACCTCCGACCGCTGAACACGTTGACAGCCTAGTGGCGGCGACGCGGCATGCGCGCACGCGAAGGAAGAGGGCACGGTATCCAAAAGAAACTCATTCGCATGAGGCCCAAAGCTGCCGTGGCGCACGCTGCTTGGAGGCAGAAAACGCGCGCTGCTCGTTTCGAGCTCAGCCCCACCAGGAATCCAGCCCAACCTCAATTAACGCCTGCTCTTGATCACATGGTACTCAACACAATCTCATTTATCAGCCCGCCAGCAGTTCTGCATCACATATGCCCTATCATTACCGCCATCCTGCTCTCAAGCAATGAAAACCCCTGCCTCAACTAACTCAGATCCTTGGCGCCCTGCGCACATCCCTTCACTGAATACGGACCAACGGGAGAGCTTCCAGGTCTGCATGCCATACATCAAGAGCCACAGACATTACATTCTCGTACGCCAGCACCGCGGCCTTCACCTCCTCAGAGCTCTCGGGGCGCTTAAACACCGCCGCCACCGCCTGCGCCGTCTCCTTCAGCAGCCCGCACACCAGCGGCGTGTGGTCCTGGTGCGGGTGGTCCAGCCGGCAGCGCTGGCTGCAATAGCGCGCCATGCCGCACCGCGCGCAGCCCTCCGGCAGCCCCACGCCCACGTCGCTGGGGCCGCCGCAGGGCGTGCAGCCGGGAAAGTCGCACAGCCGCAGCTTGGCCCGGGCGGCGTGGGGCGGCATCAGCGCCTCCACGCACCCCGGCGGCAGCGCCAAGCTGGTCCCGACCTCCGACAGCAGCCGCTGCAGCGCACCCTCCGGCGGCGGCCGCTCCGCGGCCCACCACGGCGCGAAGCGCCGCACCCCAAAGGCCGCGCCCAGCGCGGCGCGCAGCGTGGTGCTGCGACCCTTCACGGCCGCATAGTAGGCCGCCTTGGCGCCCTGCATTTCGGCGGGGTACAGCGCCGACATCAGCTCCGCCGCCGCCACCACGCAGCCCGCCTCCTCGCCGCGCGGCGGCAGCGCGTCGACCGCCGCCAGGCCGCAGGCGATGTCCAGCACCATGGGCGCACACAGCGACCGCATCGCCACGGCGCGCCAGCCCGCCGCCGCCAGCTCGCTGCCGCGCTCCTGCGCGCAGTGCGCCGCCAGCAGCATGACGCGCGCCCACTTGAGCAGGCCCACCGCCACCTTCGCCAGCGTCCGCGCCAACCCTTCGCCGCCGCCGCCGCCGGGGGCGCCTACGCCCAGCTCCAGCGCCGCCAGCCGCGTCAGGACGTCGGGCAGGACCTTCTCAAGCATGCCCCGCTGCGCCGGCAGCCAGCTGCCCAGCGCCAGGGACACCAGCTCCTTGCGGCGGCGATGCTGCTGCTGCTGCTGCTGCTGCTGCTGCTGCTGCTGCTGCTGCGCCTCAGCGGTGCTGCCGGCGCCGCCGGGCGCACCGTCGGTCTGCTGCTGCAGCAGCGCCAGCAGCTGCGCCGGCTCAGGCAGGCGCAGCCCGCCGGCGGTGGCGAGCAGCACCTCGCGCGCCTCCAGTAACGTGTCCATATCGGGCGAGTCACGCACCGCCGCCATGGTGCGAGCGAACGTCACGGCCGCCGCCTTGGCGACGCTGGACACGAAGCCCGCCGCCTGCTGCGGCTCGGGCGCCGTCAGCAGCATGTGCTCCACGCCCTCCCACGACCCCAACAGGCTGAACAAGCACGGCGCCACCGGGCACATGGCCGGCAGCTGCCGCGCCGCCGCGCGCAGCAGCGCCTCCAGCGCCGGCAGCAGCCCCAGGCGCAGGCCGCGGCGCAGGCTCTCCTCGCCCACCGCCGCCAGGTAGGCGTCCGCCTGCGCCACCCACCGCCGGGTTTCGGCGCCGCCATCCTGGTCGTCCTCTTCCTCCTCCTCTTTCGCTTCCCCCTCCACCTCCTTTCCAACCACCACGTGCGGCTTGCCGCCGCTGCGGCCGTCCTGCGACGCGTGCGCCGCCGCCTGCGCCGCCGCCTGCGCCGCCGCCTGTCCTTGCCCGGGTGCCCCCCCCGCCTGTCCTTGCCCGGGTGCCCCCGCCGCGCCCAGCTCCAGCTCCGTGGTCGGCCCACGTCCAGACTCGTGGGGCAGTGGCTGCGCCTTTGTTTGGAGCTCCCCTGCGTCACCGCCGCCGCCGCTGCCGCCGCCGCCGCTGCCGCCGCCGCCGCCGCCGTTGCTTGTGCGGTCAGCAAAGGCCAGGCCACTGGAGCCGCTGTGCGCCGTGCTGCTGCTGCTGCTGTCGCTGCGACCCCTGCCGCTGCCGCAGCGGTCGCTGCTGCCGCAGTTGTCGCTGCTGCCACCGTTGCCGCTGCCGCTGCTGCCTCTAATCCGCTCCATGACGCAGGCAGTGATGAGGGGGTCTGCGAAGCAGGCCGTGAGCGACGCCTGGGCGCGGCGCTGCTTCTCGTGCTCCTCGGTGCCGGCCCCAATCAGCGCTGCGTATGGGTTAGGGGGCCAGCAACACAAGCGGCAGCGGCAGTGGCAAGGCTCGTCAGCGGCCCGTGTGTAACCGTCCTAAAGAGCCACCCCAGTGAAATGGGCGATAACAAGGGTCAAGATCCAAGAGCCGAACCTCATGGCCGACCGCCGTTGACCGAGCAAAAAACCACCTGCGCCTGCGCGCTTTACACCCCCACTCCTGCCGCCGCGCGCATGCGGCACACGCGCCAACGCCTTACGATGACCCGAAGCCTTGCCGCACCCTCGCCGAAACGTACCGCACCGCACCGCACCCCCACGGGGGGCTGGCTGGTTCGGGTTCTCTTGGTCGTTTCGCTTTTGGTTTCTGGAATGAACTACCCCACCGCACCGCACCGCACCCACCGTTCCTCAGCAGCCGCTCCAGCCCCATGGCCACCTTGTCCTCATCCATGCCCATGTCCTGTGTACGGCAGTACGGGAGGCATTGGCACGCGTGCGTGTGTGCGCGTCAGCAAATGGGCACCAGGCTGCATCAGAAAACGGGCACATGTCCCGCATCCAACGTTCCCTCCCAACGCAGGCACTTCCCCAGACCTGAAAACCGCCCATGGATGGCTACCCCCCCCCCGCATGCAGGCAAGCAGGCAAGCTGTCTGCCAGGCCCACCTGTGCCAGCAGGTTCAGGCACCGCAGCACGCTGCGCCACCAGCCCTCCGGGATCGCCACACGCTCGACCGGAGCCAGTGCCGCCACCGCCGCGCGGCCCGCCACCCCCGCCACCGTCACACTTCGCACAACCCTGCCGTCGTGCAGCACGCCCACGCAGGACAGGGCGAGCATGGCCAACATGGGGTTGGTGCTGGGAGACAGGCCGCCCAGCTGCCTCGCACGCACACGGTGAAGGAACGCCTCCTCCTCCCGCTCCTTGCGCGCCTTCTCCGCCCGCTCCGCTGCCCCACCGCCGCTGCTGCCGCCGCCGCCGCTGCCCACGCCCTTCTTGGCCGCCGGTGCCGCATGCGCCTTCTTCGCCGCCGCCGCCTGCTGTCGCAACTCCTTCTGAGTCAGCGGCCGCGTGCGTTTGCTGGGCTCCGGGGCGTGCTCCGCCGCAGCGGTCGACTGAGGCTGCTGCTGGCTGCCGCTGGGGCCCGCAGCAGCCGCGGCAGCAGCACTTGCTCCCGCCGAGGCCGCTGCCTTGCCTGCCTCCTTACGCGCCTTGTGCAGCAGCACCTGCTCCACAATGTCGCCCCAGCTCGCCAGCGTGACGCGCGCAACCCGGTCCGCCAGCGCAATCTTGCAGCGCCAGTTCAGGAGCTTCGGTGGCGGAGCCGAGACCAGCTCGTTGCGGCCCGCAGCCGCAGCAGCAGCCGCAGTGCTGCTGCTGTTGGTAGCGCCACTGCCGCTGGTATCGGACGAGCAGGTGCCACGCAGCCCAGCGCTACACATGGCCAGCTCCGGGGGCGGGGGTCCCTCCGGGTCCATGCAGCAGTGCACCCACGCATGGAAGGCGCACACGATGGCCGAGTGGCGCAGCGTGGGCACGCCGCCTGTCGCACCACAGGCAGCCGGACAGAGTCGGAGGGCAGTTGATGAGTCAGCCTCATCAGCTTGGCAAGAAGGTAAACCCAATCGCCGCCACCTCCCTCGAGCCGACCGCCACCCAGCCCCTAGTATATGGCATCACGGGATGCAGTGGCGGCAAAGGGTCCGTCACAGACCTCCTTCACCACCACCACCACCACCACCACCACCAGCTTGAGGCCCCGCCCACCAGGGAGCAGGTGTGGTTGTTTGAGGCCCCAGCTGGAGTGCAGCAAGCAGTGTGGGATGTGGTAGCCATGGCAGCGCTAGCGGCCATGGAGAGGGGCCGGTGTGTGCTGTACGCCGCACAGCGTCGCAACCTAGCCGCTGCCACGGCGCCACCGCCACAACAGCATGCAGGGGCCTTGCCGCAGCTGCTTCAGCAGCCGCAGCAGCAGCCGCAGCAACAGGCCCAGACTCAGGCAGATACCCAACAAGCGATGAATACGGCAGTGATTGACTTGTGGAGCCGTATCAAGGCGTTTGCGGCATTGGGAGTGCCGCGAAAGGGTTGGGACCAAGTTGGCGCGCAGCATCCGTTCCTGAGAGTGGTTAACGGTCAACTGCGCTGTCACATAGATACTAGTGCGGGTCAGCCCGCTCAGACTATCACGAATGAAGACGATGACTAAGCACGTGCAGACAGGTGCAGGGCACGGTGCGAATGAGGGTTGAGGTATTCGTTTTGTGGGTTTTGGTGTGCTTGTGGGTCGGGGGGTTTCGCCAGGGCCAGCGATGCAGGGTGTGTTTTCCGCCAGAGAGCGGCCCCTGCTGGTCCTGAATAGAGGGACTAGGTTAGCCTGCTTTATGCGTCCTAGGCGCCTTGTCTTGTCTTTGGGTCCAGTAGGGGTAGTGCTGTGGCGGTGTGCGGCTCTGTTGCGGGTGGTTTGGTCTGGTGTTTCTCTTTGTGTAGACGTGTGTGTGTGCGTGTGCTCGCCCTCGTGAGGTGCTGGCTGCCCTGTGGTCTGTGGTGGAGGCGTACGTCTCGTGTTTGGTTCGTGGTAGTGGGCTAGCCCGTGCGTCTCTCGTGTCTTGACCAGGACTGGGGCCTTCTCCCCTGCTGTGTCGAGCGTGCCTAGAGGGGGAACACGCAAAGCGCGCTTGCCCTACGTTAGGGCTTGGTAGCCCTAGCCACCAGTGGCATCGCCACTAACGTGTGTAACTGTTATGTGACCACCACCACCACCACCACCACCACTAGCACGCGTCATAGACCCAGAGCAGACAGCTTTCCTCCCCAAGCACCTGATTGGGAAGGGGGCCCTGTTCCTCCGCCTGCTACCGCACCTCCTGCGGCAGCAGGGCCGCCAGGGCCTCATTGCTTTCCTCGACTTCGAGAAAGCATACGACACGGTAGACCGCACGTTCCTGTCGGAGGCAATGGAGGCCGCCGGAGCAGGCCCCAACCTTAGAGGCTGGGTGCGCACGCTGCTGACGGACACGCGCTCACGCGCGCAGGTCCAGGGCGCGCACTCCCAGCCCGTAGTGATGGTGGCGGGCGTGCGACAGGGCTGCCCGCTGTCACCCCTGCTGTACCTCTTCATAGCACATGCGCTGCTGTGCTGGCTGCGACACCGAGGAGTGGGCCTGCGCCTGCACCCGGCCGACGCCCAACGTGTTGCAGCAGTGCAGTACGCTGATGACACCAAGGCGCTGCTGGAGAGTGAGCAGGAGGTGGTGGCCTTTCTGGCTGCCATGCACACCTTCTGGCAAGCGTCAGGCCAGCGGCTGAACCTAGCCAAGGTGCAACTGTTGCGCATTGGGGCGACGGGAGCCGTGATGCCGGCGGGGGCCGCTGGGGTGCAGCCACAGCCACCGGCAGGGGAGCAGGAGCGCATCTGCGGCCTGGCGGTTGTCACCACAGCCACAGCCCTAAACCTTCCCGTCTCCAACACGCCCGAGCAACCCCAGCTGGATTGGGTGACCAAAGCAGCGGATGCTCAACGGCGAATGCAAACGCTGGCCCACCTACCGCTGTCTGCCTTTGGAAGGGCGGCGGGCGTATCAGGCTATGCTCTGTCCATGCTCACATGGCACGCCGAGCACGCCGGCATGCCCAGTGATACCATTGACCAGCTAGAGCGCCTTGCGGCGCGAGCAGCGGATAGGCGACTCGGGCCTAGCGATACGGAGCGACGGCTGACAGGTATCCCCACCTCCCTGCTGGTGGGGCCACCGTCGGTAGGCGGCTTTGGTATGCTTCCACTTCGGGCGCACCTGCGGGGCCGCGAGGCCATGTGGGCGGCCCGGCTCATCCAGGCAGATGCCGCGCCGCCAGGGGAACGGCATCACCCCTTCCACCGTGTGGTGGCCCTGAGCCTACAGCAGCACCATCCATCGCTGCGCCCGTGGACCTTGCTCACAGCCCGCCCGGAGGTCCGGCCCATGGGGTGTCAGCTACCGAGTGACTTACAGCGCATCTTTGAAGCGCTGGGTCACCTCCCGCCTATCCGGGCGCTTGCGGCACCACCGCCGGCACCAGGTGACTGGTGTTGGGCTGCACCACTATGGGGCAACCCTCTCCTGCCGGCGGAGGACACCACTCGGAGACCGGGCCTCGAAGCGCATCATACACGCATGGCGGCCTGCCGCCGGTTGCGCAACGTGGGCGACCTGGTGCGCAGCCTGGCCGCAGCAGCGACGTGGCGCGCAACACGGCCTGCCGGCAGTAACGGGGGTGCAGCTTGGGAAGATTGGGTGCGACAGCACCTAGACCCAGAACTGCAATTGCGGGTGCTGGAGGGGCTTGACAGCCTGGCGGCCGATGTCCCCGAACCCTGGCTCGCTGCGGCACGTGCAGTGCATGCGAGACTCCTTGCGGGGCTGGACACTGCACCGCCGTCAGAGTCGGCGGTGATCCAGCTTCTTACACCTTGTCTGGGGTGGCAGATCCCGGGGATACAGCAGCCGCTGACGCTGGACAAGCTGTCAGTGCGAGCTGCTACAGCCCTGCAGCTAACCGAGGTGGCGGTGGCGCGCGGCCAGCTGCACGCGGCCTATGCGGCAGAGGCGCGTGAGACCCCACCAGAAACGCCCCAGCCACGTTGGGCCCCTCCGTTCGACCGGCTCTGGCGGATACGCTGGGAGAACGTGAACAAAGAAACTGCTTGGCGGGTGTCAATCGACGGGATTGGCATCGCGGGAAACACGCATCTCACACACGCGCCCGGCCCGGTGCCGTGTGGGTGCGGGGTAACGCCAAGCCACAGCCCCCGGCTACATGCGTTCTGGCAATGCGCAGTAGCTCAGGCGGTTGTGCAGCAGCTCGCAGCACAGCTTGAGGCCCCGCCCACCAGGGAGCAGGTGTGGTTGTTTGAGGCCCCAGCTGGAGTGCAGCAAGCAGTGTGGGATGTGGTAGCCATGGCAGCGCTAGCGGCCATGGAGAGGGGCCGGTGTGTGCTGTACGCCGCACAGCGTCGCAACCTAGCCGCTGCCACGGCGCCACCGCCACAACAGCATGCAGGGGCCTTGCCGCAGCTGCTTCAGCAGCCGCAGCAGCAGCCGCAGCAACAGGCCCAGACTCAGGCAGATACCCAACAAGCGATGAATACGGCAGTGATTGACTTGTGGAGCCGTATCAAGGCGTTTGCGGCATTGGGAGTGCCGCGAAAGGGTTGGGACCAAGTTGGCGCGCAGCATCCGTTCCTGAGAGTGGTTAACGGTCAACTGCGCTGTCACATAGATACTAGTGTGGGTCCGCCCGCTCAGACTATCACGAATGAAGACGATGACTAAGCACGTGCAGACAGGTGCAGGGCACGGTGCGAATGAGGGTTGAGGTATTCGTTTTGTGGGTTTTGGTGTGCTTGTGGGTCGGGGGGTTTCGCCAGGACCAGCGATGCAGGGTGTGTTTTCCGCCAGAGAGCGGCCCCTGCTGGTCCTGAATAGAGGGACTAGGTTAGCCTGCTTTATGCGTCCTAGGCGCCTTGTCTTGTCTTTGGGTCCAGTAGGGGTAGTGCTGTGGCGGTGTGCGGCTCTGTTGCGGGTGGTTTGGTCTGGTGTTTCTCTTTGTGTAGACGTGTGTGTGTGCGTGTGCTCGCCCTCGTGAGGTGCTGGCTGCCCTGTGGTCTGTGGTGGAGGCGTACGTCTCGTGTTTGGTTCGTGGTAGTGGGCTAGCCCGTGCGTCTCTCGTGTCTTGACCAGGACTGGGGCCTTCTCCCCTGCTGTGTCGAGCGTGCCTAGAGGGGGAACGCGCAAAGCGCGCTTGCCCTACGTTAGGGCTTGGTAGCCCTAGCCACCAGTGGCATCGCCACTAACGTGTGTAACTGTTATGTGACCACCACCACCACCACCACCACCACCACCGCGACCACCACCCCCACACCCACCGCCACCACCACCACCGCCACCACCAACCACCACCACCACCGCAGCCGGCCCTCACGCACCTTTGCAGGTGGGCAGCTTGCAGCCGCCGCAACCGTCCATGACCAGCTGCGGCAGCGCCGCCGCTGGCAGGCCGTACAGCTGCACGCCCGCCGCCGCCGCCCGCACCACGCCCGACAGCTCCGCCGCCACCTGCTCCAGCGACCGCTCCTTCGTCCATGCCTCCACCGACGGCAGCAGCTCCGCCCCCGCCCCAGTCCCGGCGTGCTCGACGGCTGCCGAATCCGCGGCTGTAGCAACGACAGCAGCTGACCCTGCTGCCGCAGCTGCCGCTGGCGCCGAGACGGGCGCGCGGCTGGCGCCATCGCTCGCACCAGCCGCCGCTGCCACCGCCGCCGCCGCCGCCCCGGACTTGCGCGCGGTGGGGTCAGCCGCCATGACGCGGTACGGCACGGTGGCCGCGTGCAGCTCCGCCGCCGTCACCTGCGCCAGCAGGTGCGTGGCCAGGTACCACTGCGTGCTGGGGCCGAACGGCTCGCCGTACCTCCGGTGATCATGCGGCTCTTCCTCCGCCTCATCCTCCGCGGCCTCCTGCTCATCGTTCCCATCGCCTGTGTCACCCTCGCGCTTGCAGCCGGAGCAGCTGCCACCGCCATCGCCGCCGCCGCCGCCGCAGCAGCAGCAGCCCTGTGAGCCGCTTGCGCGCTCCGTGCAGGCCGCACAATGCGGGGAGGGCACGGTGGCGAAGAGGTCGAAGAAGGCCTCGATCGCGTCCAGCACCGCAAACTGCGCGCGGCCCAGCCTGCTCTCCGCCGCCGCGCTGGGATCGCACAGCGCCACCTCCTCCAGTCCGAGCAGCGGCGGCGGGAGCTCTTGCTGCTGCTGCTGCTGCTGCTGAGGAAGAGGAGGAGAAGGAGGCAACTGCCCTGCTTCAGTCACCCGGCCTGTGGCCGCCACCGCCGCCGCCTGCCCCGCCGGCGACGCCAGCAGCAGCGCGGCGCGGGACAGGTGCTCCAGGACGCCGCTGGCCTGCGCCGCGTCCAGCGCCCGCTCCGCCAGCACGCTGCGCTTGCCGTCGGGCGAGAGGTGCGGCAGGCCGCTCTTGGGGACGGGCACGCCGCGCGCCTTGTACGAGGCTATCGTCTGCAAAGGGAATGGAATGTAGGCGACTTAGGGGTGCGCATGCGCATGGGTGGTGTTGCGCACGCCGTAGCATGTTGCTTGCACTTGTCCCAGATTCCGGCGGGTCCAAACCGCTCTCACCGCCTGGATCGTGCCGCACATGCAGAACAGGGCGTGCAGCAGCCGCGCCAGCCCTTCCAGGTACTTGCGCTTGGCCTCGAGCGAGTGGAAGCGCACGCCATCGCCCAGCGGTCGGGACAGAGCCTCCAGCAGCCCGCCCCGCAGCAGCGCCGCCGCGGCCTTCTGCGCGCTGACCTTGAGCGCATACTTCTGCGCCTCCCTCAGCGCCTCCGTGCCGACGGGCCACGTGAACAGCTCCTGCAGCGTGACCATGACGCCGTCGAAGATCGCCGCGTGCTGCTCGCTGACGTCCAGGAGCGGCGCCGGGCCCACGGAGTGCACCGAGCCGAGCAGCGCATGCAGCAGGTGCAGCGCGGGCTCCGGCCCGTCGCCGAAGCACCGCCAGGCCCGTGCGCCGGGGTCGTAGCGAGTTGCTTCAGTCGCCGTGGCGTGGGCACGAAGTAACCCTATGGCTTGGTGTGCCCTGTAAAGGAAGGAATGCGCGCGGGAAAGCAAGAGGGCGGGGCGCACTTATGAGAGGTGAGGGGCAGGTCCGCCGGAGCCTCCGTGCACAATGTCTCTGAACCAGCACTCAGAACTTCGCCCCGCGTGATGCCAAATGAACGTATGCATACTGCACACCTGTCCACGTCAGCGGTCGTCCAGGTGTGGTCCAGCGCGGGAAGGTGGCCAAGCCATGGCGCAGTTGAGGCAGAGCGGGGCCAGGCCTCTCTCTGAACCCCTTGTGAGCCTCGAACTTTTGGCATTGGAGCTTTTCCCGCGTGCATTCCAGCCTGCAGCCTGCTAATGCTTGTCCACCCGTCAACCCCAGCGAGTGCCGTCCCTTTCAAATCCTATTCGCACATATGGACTACTGCAGCACGCCAACATTCTACCTCTGCCCCCAACTCTGCCACGCACCACGCACCCTCGTCAACTGGCCTGGTCCCCTACCCCAGCGGCGGCCTGCGCGGCCGCGTCCCTCATCAGCGCGCACACGCGAGCTGTGTGGTCGTACTCGCGCGCGTGTTCCTCCATGCACCGCTGGCTGCAGTACCTCGACACGCCGCAGCCGCCACACACCACCGTCAGAGGCATATCGCGCTCACTCGCGCCGTCGCAGGCTGCACAGCCCAGGTTGGCACACACGCCCAGCCGGTTCCGGGCATGGCTTGGCGGCGTCAGCGCGGCCACCTGGTCAAGGCTTGGGCCGACTGGTAAATTGGTGAGCGCCAGCTCCTCCAGCACCTGTGGCGGCGCCGCCGTCTGGCCCGCCTGCCACCAGGCCGGCAGGCTTTCCTTCTTAACCACCCGGCCAACCGTAGTCAGCAGCGGGTCTGCCCTGCCGCTGTCCGGCGACTGCGCTATGATCTCCTGAGAGTACCGCGCCCACAGCAGCTCCACGGTCCGCACCACCATGCGCTCCCGCGGGCCGCCGCGGTGCAGCAGCCCACCGAGGCTGATGGTGCAGTAGGCCGCGGCCAGCTGCTGCGCACGGATGCCCCGCAGCACGAACGCGTCCCAGCTCGCCGCCGCCAGCACGTCGCCGCGCGCCGCCGCCAGCACCGCCGCCTGCACCAGCACCTGCACCCAATCGGCCGCCCGGAGCACCAGGTCCCGGAGGGAAAGAGCGATTCCATCGCCGCCCTGGTCCTTCCTCGCCAGCGCCACAATCTTGTTGATCGTGGCCGCGTCCGTCAGGTCCAGCATCCGCCGCGCTGCCGGCAGGTAGCTAGCAAGGCCCAGCGACAACAGCTCCAGCTGCTGAGGCAGCATGCGCGCGTTGGCCCCGCCCCTACCAAACTTCGCGGTCCTGGCCATCTCCTCCGCAAATACTGCGGCAGCAACGGCGTTGAGCGGTGGTTGCAGCTGCAGCCGCATCGCACCCTCCAGCAGCTCGTCCGCCTCCTGCAGCCCGCCGCTTGACACCACGCCCTTGGCCGACTTGGCGGTTGCCATGCCCAGCTCAAACGTGGCCACTGCCAGCTTGCTGACACTGACCAGCAGCGTCGCCGCCTGCGGCCGCGGCGCCAGCTGCAGCAGCCGCTCGATGCTGTCCCACGCGCCAACCGCCCCCACCACGGCCGCCGCCACATGCCCTTTGTCCCGCCGCCGCTGCTGCAAGCTCAGCAGCAGCTGCCGCATCAGGCCCTCTAGCCCCGGCAGCAGGCCCAGCTGCAGGCCGCGGATCAGGCTGGCCCTGTGGACATTCGCCAGGTAGCCATCCACGTCCTCTTCTACATCTTCGCTGTCGTCGTCATCCTCGGAGTCCTCAGAATCACTTGAAAACCCGCTTGAACTCCCACCTGCAGTTCCGCTTGCACCGGCATCAGCAGCCTTGGCTTCGCCTTCGCCATGCGGTCCGGCCGCTGCCGCCGATGGTGTGCCGCTGGAGGCGGCGGCCGCCGCCTGCGCATGCGTGCCGCTGCCGCCATGGCTGCCCTCGCCACCGCCACCGCCGGAATTGCCGCAGCCGCCATCGGCCTCATCGTCGCCGCCGTCGCTGTCAGACACCCAATCGCTGTCGTCGTCGTCGTCGCTGGATTCCACCCAGCCGACGTATCGGCGCAGCCGCACGCGCTGCGCGTGCTCATGCCAGTACGTGCCTGCGCCGGCCATGACTGCAACAGCATAGGGCAGACCGGAGGACAAGGAAAAATGAAGGCAAGGGTTTGGGATGAGAAGTCCGGGGGCTCAACAACCCGAGAAGCCACCATTCCCACTCCCGGTGCCTACGTACGGCACCGTACTCACCGTGCTTCAACAAGTCGCCCAGGCCCACAGTGCCCTGCAGCTTCGCCTCGCCGCAGTCCACACTCCCCAGGAGCCGCAGGTAGCGCAGCGCGGTGGTCCACCACAACTTGCCGAGCGCAGCGTCCTCGGGCACCGGTAGCGACGCCGCCACAACGTCGCGCCAACGCGTCGCCGGCTGGCTCTTGCCGTCGGCTGCGCCCGCGGCCCCTCCGGTTGCAGGGGCGCCGTCACCCGTGCCATCCGCCGCCGCGCCCACGCCAGCCGCTGCTGCCGCAGAAGCATCGCTGCCGCCAGCCGCCTCGCCACCTGCGCCACCTGAACCCAGCTGCCTCGCCACCTGCCGCTGATTAGCAGTCAGCTCGTCCGCAGCCTCCTGCGCCCCGCGCGCAACTGCAAACTCCTTCATCGTCGCTGCGCACGTCAGGCTCATCACCACAAGCTGGGGGCATGACTCCGGTGGGAGACCGCCAAGCAGCCACGCCCGCTTCCGCTTCCCACGCTGCTCCTCCTCCGTCTCCCTCCGCGCCCGTTCCGAAGCCGACGCAGCCGCCGCGCCGCTGCCCCCGCCCTTCTTGCCCGCCGGTGCCGCCTGCGCCTTCTTCGCCGCCGCTGCCTGCTGCCGCAGCTCCTTCTGAGTCAGCGGCCGCGTGCGCTTGCTGGGCTCCGGGGCGGGCTCCGCCGCAGCGGTCGACTGAGGCTGCTGCTGGCTGCCGCTGGGGCCCGCAGCAGCCGCGGCAGCGGCAGCCGAGGCTGCCGCCGCGGCCGCGGCCTGGGCCCGCTCAGCGCTGTCGGCCCAGCGCGCCAGCGTCGCGTTGGCGATTCGCAGCGACAGCCGCATCTTGCTGAGCGGGTGGAGCAGGTGGAAGCCGGGGCGGCTGGCGGCGTCCGGGTCGTAGGCGTGCATGCCCGCCGCCGGCTCCACCGCGGTGCGCATCCACGTCTGGATGGCGGCGATGAAGGTGCTGCTGCGGAGCAGCGGCACGCCGCCTGTCGTGTGGGCAGGTGTGCCGACGCAAGTGACAATGGCAGGGGCGCGTCACGAATTTCACAGGGGGGGGGGGGCGCAACATGGTCTCGGACCGGGTCGCAATGCCGGGAGCAGTCAGGCCCGGAGCAGGCCCCAGCCAAGCTGTACTCCCTGTGGCCAGCTCTGATCCCTGCCCTCGCCAACGACTCAACCACACACGGCCCCACGTGCCGCCGTCCCCCGCCTGCCTCCCCCCCCTCACCCCCCGCCACGCCATACACATGGCCGTGCCGCATGGACTCACTGGCGCAGTCGGCACTGCTGCAGCCGCCGCAGCCCTCGACGACGGGACGCGGCAGCGCGCTGCCCGGATCCAGGCCGTACAGTTCCACGTTGTACACGGTTGCCTCCAGCAGCCCCGACAGCTCCTGCGCCAGGCTCGCATCCGAACCCATCCCGTTGTCCTGGAGCCACTCTCGCACGCACGCCATCACCGCCGCGCCCTGGACGCCCGCAGCGCCCTGGCCAGCACCGCCAGCCCCTGCTGACGCGGCTGCAGCCGCCGGCCCTGGGCGCTTTGCGCCCGCGGCGGCGCTGCTACTGCCGCTGCCGCTGCTGCTGCTGCTGCCAATGGCCCGCTCTGCCGCCATGACGCGGTACGGCAGCATGGCTTCGTGCAGCTCCGACGCCGCCACCTGCGCCAGGATGTGCGCGTTGAAGTACCACTGCGCGCACACGCCCAGTGGGTCGCCGGGCCGCTCCAACGCATCGCCGTCCTCATCCACGTCCGGCGGGACGCTGAGGTAGACGCCGCAGTAGAAGTCCAGCGCATCAAGCACCGCGCCCTGCAGCCGGGACAGGGCGCTGCGCGCCTCGGCGCCAGGGTCCCACAGCGCCACCGCCTCCAGCGCCGGCACGCAGCTGTTGGGGTCGTGCGCGCGCGGCGGCGGCGCCGCCGCCGCCCGGCCGCATGCCAGCCGCAGCGCGGCACGGGACAGGTGCTCCAGGACGCCGCTGGCCTGCGCCGCCGCCACCACCTGCTCCGCCAGCACGCTGCGCTTGCCGTCGGGGGACAGCTCCGGGATCATGGGGACGGGCGGCTGGGGCGCACGGCGTCTGCCGCCGTTGCTGGGGCCGGCCGCTGCCGCCGCCGCCCGCGCGGCCGCCCGCGCAGCCGCTTTAGCCGCCGCGTGCTCCGCCGCATGGACGCCGTCGCTCACCTCCTGCGAACACATTGCGCCACCACTGTACGTTGCGAGTTGGGCATTACCTGGCGCTGCTTGCCAGAGGGGGCGCTGCTTGCCAGGGGGGGGGGGCTGTGTCGCCCGGGAAACAGCCGTGGCTGTAGCAAAGGGCTCCGGCAGCAGCAACGCCGTGGAGCGCGAGATCACGGCTATACGTCAAGTGCTGTTTGCTTAAGCTTGCTGCGCTTAGGCGACTGCTTTGAAGCTATGATACGACAACAGGGAACCTTGCGGCACGAACCGTGCCCATCCCCCACCCCCCACCCCTCAGCCACATGCACCCTGTCCTCTCCACCCCATGAAATTGAGACACCCACCTCCTGGATCACCCGACCGAGGCGAAAGAGCGAGTGCAGCACATCTGCAATCGCCTTATACGTCACGACTTTGGCCTCGCGCGACAGCTGGAAGGGTGCGTCCGCGGCAAGCAGCCGCGCCAGGGCGTGGAGGGCCTGGCTGCGCAGCAGTGCGGCCGCCACGCGCTGGCCCTTGATCTTGAGCATCTCCCGCTGCCCGTCGTCAATGCTGGAGGCCTGCAGGAACGGCGAGCTGAGCAGCTCGTTGAGCGAGTCCAGCACGTCCAGCAGCATGCGGGCCTGCACCATGCTGACCGGCTGCCCGGGCCCTTGCGCGTTGACCGCCTGCAGAGTGCCGTAGAGCGCGGCGAAGAGGTCGGCGACCGCCCTGCCGTCCATCATGAAGGTTTGCCAAGCCCGAAAGCCCCAGTCGTTGTAGTCCAGCGCACGCGCGCGAATGAGTACAACGGTGGCCATGGCATCGTCGCATTGTTCCTCGGTCCACGGCTGCTGGCCCGCACTGAGCGGCGGCATGCCCTGTTCGCGGAGTTGGTCCATGATGTTATCGACCACGGCATCTCCGTAGCTGTCGTCGTGCCGGGCGCCGCCCGCTGCTCGAGCACGAGGCATGGTCTTTTACACGCCCTGCCGCACGATACTACTCAAACCACTACAAGTTCTTTGTAAAGCAATACCGGTTACGCGCTTCTGTTAAAGTAGCAGTGGGGCTTTCGCGGCGATGAAGTCTATTGTCACCAACGATATTGCTGCTTTGAACCATAACCATATGCAGTAGCTTGTGCGTAATTTACATGTTTATTACTGCAAAGGACCAAAGACTTGGTATCGGCATCGTCCTGTCCCCTGTGGATGGTACATGGCACGGCACGCCTCCCCGCCCGCCCCCCGCCCCCTCCCCCGCTCCCGCGCGGCGCCCTATTCCCCGTGCGCGTCACACTCAGTGCGCCCTCTGGCCGGCTGCTTGAGGAGGTGCAGGCACTGCGCCTTCAGCTGCTTCTCAAAGGACGGTGCACATTCTAGTGCTACTGAGGACTCCACGAGCTTCTGCCAGCGAGGTGCACTGAATCGCACGTCCATCCGGCTCCAGATGACCCGACGCCGCCCACAGCAACCCCGCCGGGTCATCCCTCCACCTCAGTCGTCAGCACGTCTCTCGGATTGCCTGCAAAAGGTAGTAAGAAAATGCCAGATGGGAGCATGCCGGTTGTGCTTTGTGGCGCCTCGGGTTCGGGAAACCGGGCGAGCATCAGGGGAGATCGCTGGGCTGTGCCGGCGGCATCCACGGCGCCCGGCACTTTGCACACACGCCCTGGACAGCTCACCCTCAGCACGTCATCCAGGATGGGACGAGCGTCGTACCAGGTGAAGTCCACGTGGCCGTACGACGGCAGGTGCACGAGCCGCCGCAGCGCGCCGCCACTGTTGCCGCCGGCGCCGCCGGCGCCACTGCTACTGCTGCCTGCGGACCCTGTCGCCGCCGCCTTGCCAAGCGTCACCGCCACGTTCTCACTGTCCCACGACACGCTAACGGCATCGCGCCCGCCTGCAAGCCCATGTTTACAAGCGCACACGCGAAGCCGGTCAACGGTCTGGCACAAGGCTGCAATCGCTCAAATTCCGACTTGTAATCAATGCGCATTCTGTGCGCGAACCGCCACCTGGATGGGACCAGGGAAGATGGTCAGGCGGCCCAGCAACTTTATAAGGCGCCACCGCTACCACATGCTGTAACTAGTAAACCATCCCAGTCCCTTACACCGACTTTCTGCACTCATGACGCGTGTCGGCGTGTGGCGCAGCCGGGTGCTGCTGGCAGAGACACGCTGAGCCCACATTCATAACAACGCAATAGGCAACCATCACAGGCTTGCCTACCCGTGAAGATGGTGGTGGGTATGGGGTACCGGGACACGTTGTACTGCGGCGGCGCCGCGCTGCCGCCGTACTCGGCCTGGTTGCATGACCCGTCGCCGCCGGTGGCGTGCCGCGGCGCGCACACCGCTCCGTAGTTGAACTTCAGCAGCCGCGGTTCGTGTGGGCCGCGGCGGTACATCTGGATGCGGTGGTGGTAGTGCGTGGTGAAGGTGGTGGTGGTGGCGGCGCATGCCGAGATGGATTGCGCCGTGGTGCAGGCAGGGCGGCGGGCACGTGGGCGAGAGAGGTCGGGGCATACGCGGCATTGGGAGCGCACATGTTTCCTTGGCTCGGGTATGGGGGAACGTCCCCCATGCTGCTAACTACACCTTGAACAGACTGCTACCCCAAGACACGTAACGCAGCGCAGGAGCGGTGATCCGTACCTGCTGGGTCTGGAGCTTCTATGTCAGGCCGCCTACCTTCACCACATGCGCCTGATGCCTCTCGCGGCCTCACGCACCTACCTACCCACAGCAACCCACCTGACCAAACTGGCTGCTATACTCCAGGCCAAAGGTGGAGGGCCAGGCCACAGCCGCGATGCGCTCCACATCCACTACAAGGTGGCGGGGGCGGACATGCAGGCAGACAGGAGTGGGTGGGTAACAAAGTACTGATGAAGGACGAGAGACCATGCCACCCCCACCCACCCACAGCACCCACCCAGGGATGCCCGGCCCACCGGGCCGTAGGCCACCAGCAGCGCGGCGAGACACGCCGCCGGCCGCCCGCCCGACCTGGCCGCCGGCAGCAGCAGCAGCTGGCTCCAGGGCGGCGGCGGCGCGTCTGGGCCAGCAGAATGCCGGGCGCCGCCGCCGCACAGCGGCCCTAGCAGGGCCTGAACGAAGGCCGGCGGGAAGCGCTGCGCGTCCATGTGGTCCAGGGCCTGCATTGTGGCCGGGTCAGCACGAATGAAAGCCAAAGTGGCTATGAGCACTTAAAACGCGTGTTTGGAAAACGGAACGAGCCTGCAGGTGTCCTGCTGGGCGTGGCCGTGGTAATCCGAAAAAACACTTCCCGTCGATTGGCTTTTGGTTTCTGGAATGAAGTATCCGCCCACCACCACCACCACCACCACCGCCACCCACCACCGCCACCACCATACGACAAACATAATCATTCACTCCCAATCCGAGTCCAACACGCCCTGCCCTGCAGCCACTGGCAGCCTGGATCCACGCCGCACGACAGCGGCGACCGCCCAGCCGCGTACCGTACCGTACCGTACTTGGCGCAGCTCCTGGGCCTGTGCCCGTGCCCGTGCCCGTCCCACCCACGCACCCGCCCACCCACCCTGTCGGCGCCGGTGCCGGCCAGCCCCGCGAACAGCGGTGTGCTGAGGCGCTGCGGGAACACCACCGGCGCCAGAGCCACGTGGCAGCAGAAGCGCTCGGCGGCGGCGTGCGGCGCCTCGGAGCCGTACATGAAAGTGACCGTGGCTCCCTGCTTGGGGTGGGGTGGGGTGGGGCGGGGTGGGATGTTGATTCCGGAACCAAAGGCAAGCCAACCATTGCATAACCCAAAACCCAGGTGGGTTGGGGCGAGATGGGGGCCGAGGCGTCAGGTGATGGCGGGGTGTGTGGTGGTGTAGGTGCGGGGAGCGGCGTGCGTTGTGAGACGCGGGCTTGGACGTTGTGAGGAGCAGGGCGTGGGCAAACACACGCACACGGCCGTGCATCTATCAACGGTTGGTTCATGCGTACATGCACGCACCGCGGACCAGGACACGGTGGCGACGCGTGGCGCGCCCGTCACATGCCGTACGTGGTCGGCGAGGGCGGGCAGGTCGCGTAGCGCCACGTCGTCCATGGTGTACCTGTGGCGACGGAGCGAGCGAGGTGCGTGTTTGTGTGTTTGTGTGCGTGCGTGTGCGTGCGTGTGTGCGTGTGTGCGGCGGGTCAAGGTAGGGCTGGAGGGGTGGGGATGTGGCGTCCCAACCGGCGGGGCATGGAGCGGCGCGCGTTGCTGCATGGATTGGTTATTGTTTCAGAAATTAGGTTGCTTGGAGAGCTGCATGGGTACACGTGCTGTGCGTGACAGGGCCGGGGCAAATCGAGGCAGGCGGCTGGTCGCACGTCACGTGACGTAGGGGTCGGTGGTAGCATGCATCACGTTGTGTACCGTACGGTACCTCCAGAATTCTTTGGAGGTGGGCGACAGCGTGTCGTGTGACAGGCTGTGCGTGGAGCCGCGCTGGGACAGGATCCACACGTCGTACCCTGCAGGCGGGGATGGGGTGCGTGGGGGCGGCATGACAACGTCCACGCACGTGCGGGTTTGCGCAGCGCACATGCAGAAGACTGCCCGGCTGCCCGCTACTGCACGGGGCAGCAGCAGCAGCAGCAGCAGCAGCAGCAGCAGCAGCAGCAGCAGCACCTACGCCGCTCACCCCGCTCACCCCGTCGCTCACCCCGGTCCGCCAGCAGGTAGGCCAGGCCCTGGTCTCGGGGCAGCGGCAACCAGGCATTGGCGGACAGGGGGAAGCCGTGGTGCAGCAACACCGGCGGCCCCGGCCGCCGGGCCTGCTGCCAGGAGGGCTGTTGCTGCTGCTGCTGCTGTTGAGGCTGTTGTTGTTGTTGACCCTGCTGGTCATTGGGGGCTGAGGTTGCGTTGCCGCCGCTGCCATGGCCTGCGTGCGGAGGTAGGGTCCATGCATCATGTACGCGCACCACTGGCATGCCAGAGCGAGTGGGGGGTGGGGGCATGCAACTGCAGGTCCGAGCGCACAGCAATAAATAAATAAATGTATACGCCTTTGCATAGGTCATGACGTGGATTAAGGGGAGCCAACGCGGTGAGGAGGGCAAGCCCCCCTGCTGTACAAGCGTCTGCTACCATAGCGCACACACCTACCCTGCTCCAGCACCACACGGAATAGCGCAAGATGGTAGCCGTCGCTCTTCACCTGATGCGACGAGGGTGGCAACACAGGCGCCAGCAGTATGCGAGGCGTGCAAGGAAGAGCAGGACAGCTCCTTGGGATGTAATGAATGCCGTAATGCACAAACCTGCCCGGGACCCACCGCGCCGTGGCATGCTCGGCAACCGCAACCACCCACCGTGTGCCGCTCCAAATAGAACCCGGGCGGAAGCAGCGCTGCGCTGACACAACAGTTAGTTGAGGTGCGGACGGCGCGAGCGAGACCAAAACGTGCAAGGAAAGGTTCATGGACCCACAGTCTTGCGAGTCAGCAGCCGCTTGCGCTTACAGTCTATTTCTTGAACGTCCAGTGCCGCAGCAAACATCACCAGCAGCACTGGCCGCAGCAACACCACCGCCAGCAGCAGCACCTCCGGCCAACGCAGCGCTCCGCAGCGCCGCCCGGGTACATGAGACACCAGCAGCATTCAACCAGTGTGGGTCTGAGGCTAATGCGTATATTATTGATTCCAGATGCATCGAGGAACTAATCGATCGCAGACAGCATTTTGCGATAATTTGTTTAGTGGCTCCCCTGGGTCGTCAGTTGTTTCGTTCACAGACACACACTGACGCCGCGCATTGTCCGCACATTGCCAAAATAAAGTTCGCATTCCAAACTGTAACCAATGCAAAGTCCGAGGCATTCCAAGGTGCCAGTCAAACACCTGATTATCCCGAAACGCAGCACGCAGCACGCAGCCCGCAACGCACGCGGCGAGGCGCCCTCAGCTCGCCTGCCCTGCTCCATCGACGATTACAGCAAGGTCTACAGTGCAGTGCAGTCTCGACTCACAGCAATCTTTCGCATCCGACATCTTGCAGTCCCACAGTATCTGACCATTGCACAAGTTTGCGCTCTGCCAGCACCAGCGCCTCTTCCCTGTGGGGTAATCTCCTGTGCGCTCGCTACTACCGCCGACGCTCCTCAGCTTCCTCCTCGTCGCCGTCTCTCCCTTGCTGCGGCTGCTTCTGCCTGTCTCCCGCCGCTGCCTTGCCCGCCATGCCCTCGCGTGCCCGCGCCATGCCCTGGACCCGCGTGGCCCGCCGCGGCGCCGGCGGCGGTCGGAGGGCTTTGGCGCACAGGCGGCTGTAGCTGGTGGGGGTCCCGTCCACCAGCAGGCTGTAGTCGGGGTGCGCCGCCATGCCGCTGTAGCCGGGCGGCAGCAGGGCTGTAGCAGGAGTGAGCGAGCGAGCGAGGTGCAGCGGCGGAAGTAGCATTAGCAGCAGGGTCAGGCGCTGAAGCACTGGGCGCATCAAACGCTTTCCCCACCGGCAAACAGGACCACAGCACACCGAACGCCCCGCCCCGCAAGCCAGCCCTGCACGCCGCCGCACCGTTGCGAGACGGCCGCAGGCGCTCCTTGCCGCCCCGGCTGTTGCCGTGCAGGATGGCCGGGATCGCCCCCGACACGTTGTATCGCCAGCGCTGGGGCGTCCACGCCATCGCGTTGGCGTCCCCGCTGCTACTGCTGCTGCTGCTACCGCTACTGCCCATGGTGGTGGTGCCGCTACTGCTGCTGCTACTGCTGCCATTTGCTGCCGGCACCAGCTCCAGCCGCTGCCAGTTGCGATTGAGCGAGAAGAAGAAGGTGGAGTCGTAATCTAGGGTGAGCCCGTACCTGAGGCGATTTTGGAATGGCATGGTAAGGAGAGGTTGAGTATAAGCGTCATCTTTGTGCAATTGCGATAGGACTGCATAGCTTGGCCGCGTGCTCCGTGCTTTCGCCGCGTCATGACGCCGGCATGCACTCACGCGTTCCCGAACAGGTAGGGACAGGCCAGCAGAGCCTGGTCGTTGGTCGACTCGGCGCAGGCCGGCGGGTACCAGCTCTCGTTGTTGAAGCGGCGATTTAGCACGTCTGTGGTGGGTGTGCAGCGGTGTGCGGGGCGGGGTGGGTAGAGATGGGTGGGAGCGGCCGCGCAATTTGAGGTCCCTGAGTCCCCGCAGCCACGCAACCTACCAGCCATCTGGCAGATACATCTGCTGTGCCACTTAACGTTGCCTCGTTCCTACCTAGTCCCAGAACCCGGACGCTGCCCAGCCTTTCGCATCCCGCCCCCGCTCCAAGGCGGGCCGTCAGCAGCCCCTCCCTTGCCCCTCCCTTGCCCCTCCCTTGCCCCTCCCTAGCCCCTCCCTTGCTCCTCCCTTGCCCCTCCCTTGCCCCTCCCTTGCCCCTCCCTTGCCCCTCCCTAGCCCCTCCCTTGCCCCTCCCTTGCCCCGCCCTTGCCCCGCCCTTGCCCCTCCCTTGCCCCTCCCTTGCTCCTCCCTTGCCCCTCCCTTGCCCCTCCCTTGCCCCTCCCTTGCCCCGCCCTTGCCCCGCCCTTGCCCCGCCCTTGCCCCTCCCTAGCCCCTCGTATCGCGAAATTTAGATAACGGGGTGGTTCTGTACGCGCGCGAGCCTGGGTGCCATCCATGACTACCGACAACACCGACGACAAGACTGAAGATTCAAGGCTCAAGGGCGCCCGAGACCTAAAGGTTAAGGCCATACCACCTCCGCGCTCTGGGTTGGGCTGGTTGGTTTGGGTTCTCTTGGTCGTTTCGCTTTTGGTTTTTGGAATGAACTACCCTCCCTTGCCCCTCCCTAGCCCCTCCCTTGCTCCTCCCTTGCCCCTCCCTTGCCCCGCCCTTGCCCCTCCCTTGCCCCGCCCTAGCCCCTCCCTTGCCCCGCCCTTGCCCCTCCCTTGCCCCTCCCTTGCCCCTCCCCTGCCCCTCCCTTGCCCCTCCCTTGCCCCGCCCCCCCGCCGCACCCACCGCAACTCACCCACGACGTCGCTGACATACTTGGTGACCAACGCCGCCCGGCCCACGTAGGCGCCGCCGTTGATGCGGCGGTTGGGCCAACCGCTCCTGGCGGCGGCGCCCGGCACACGCTCGTACATGTGGCACAGCGGGTACATCTCCTTCGGCCTGTGCGCGCCGGGTGGCAGTTAGGGTGGTTGGGATGGCAGTTATCCGGTTAGGGCGGTTGGCGACGGGCCCTTTGTCTCTGTGGCAGGGATATTCTCTTGGAAAGGGAGGTCTCCCAGGACAACAAGCAAGTCACGCGTGATGCGACAGAGCGGGCTGCGAAACCGTGGCGGCTAGCTGGCATCGCAACGTGGAACCGGCTTAGGTAAGCTGGGAAGCCAAATATGGTCTTGACGACACGGCGCACGGCATTGCACCGCACACACGCACCAGCAGGAGGTCTCTGTGGACGCCTCGAACAGCGGCGAGCCGGCGGCGCGGTAGTGCGCCAGCAGCTCATTTGTGGACACCTGCGGAGGTGGAGGTGGAGGTGCAGGGGCAGGAGGAGGAGGCGGGAGGCAGGCATGTGGATGGAGAGGGGACGGAGGGGGGTAGTTCATTCCAGAACCCAAAGCCAAAACGACCGGGGGGTGCAGGGCCATGCGAACTTTGATGCGGGCTGTGGCGAGCCGGGCAGAGACCTGGAAACACACGTGGCACGGCGCATCTGCCACTGCAACGAAAGTGTAGCGACGCTGTGTGGCGAGTGCAGCAGCAGATTGACTCACTCAAAGAAGCAAGCCCACCTTAAGTTCACCCTAACCCTAACCCGTGACATCCCGGACATACCTGCGCGAGTGTGTCTGTGGCGTCAATGACGACCAGCACGTCCCAGGGCGCGATACGCGGCGCGAGGCTGTGTCAGGGAGGGATGGAGTGCCGGGGCGGGGCCGGACAACAACAACAATACACACGGCCATCGGCACGGCGGGCCACAGGGCGCAGATAAATGGCGGCGACAACAAACCGCCGTGGTATCGCTCGCATCCGCTCCTGACTCTCTGCTACCTGCTTTCACCCTCCCGCCTTCCCTCTACCCCACAACAGCAACAACACCTCGTCTCCGCCTCCTCCTCCTCCTCGTCCCCCTCCTCCTCGATCTCCCGCCCCCTAGCCCCTCCCCGCCAGTCACCCCCTAGCACCTCCCAGCCAGCCACCTGGTGGCGTCCAGCCGCAGCAGCCGCAGGAACAGGTGCAGCTTGCCCGCCACCATGGGCTTGCGGTACAGCCGCTCGCGCACCGTGGGGCCCATCAAGTGCAGCCCCGTCAGGCCCGCGTGCGAGCTGGTGTCCAGCAGCGTCTGCCGCGAGGTGAGGGGTGGGGGTTACTGGTAAACAGTCCCGGTGAGAACAAACTGCGAAGAACGTGACTGCGCTGTTGCTGGGATTCGCAGCCGCCTATGCGAGCTACTGAACATCACCGTATTTGGGCGGGCTTGGACAATGGAGCGGCAGGTTGGCGACGGAGTCCAGAGCCGTCTTGAGCCATGTCAGCCTTGCGAGCCGCGCGCGGTCCCCATTACCGACTAAATCCCCACACTAGGATACTCACCTGGACTCGGACAGAAGTGCGCCAGGTAGGAGCGTCCAACAGCAAGGCGCGACGGACATGTAGGGAGCAAAGGCGGCGATTGTGAGTGGAAGTCGAGAATCACGAAAAGCAATGGCATGGCAAGGCTATTAACTAAGGGATCCCGCGCGCGGCTCTGTAAGGAAGTAAAGAGACAGAAGCAGGGAGGGCGGGGCGATTAAGTAAGGAGTGGCGGGATGGGCCGGGGCGGCATGGGCGGGAGGTGAAGCGGCGGAGGGAGGGGGCGTCAGCGGGGGGGGGTTGTTGTCAGCGGGGAAAGTGGAAAAGGGGGGTGGGAAGGTGCAGGCAGGGCGCGGGCCGCCGAACGGCTCCCTCGCAACCCTGCCAGCAAGGACGCGCGCATGCAGGGGTGGGGGGTGGGGCGTGTTTGATTAATGACGAGGGAGATGTAGACAGACGTTGTGACACAGAAGGCATACCGATGACCAGAGGGGGGGCGGGCGTTGATGGTGGTGGTGATGGGTGTAGGTACCAGCAGCCCAACCAAACCATGATACCAAAGTAAGCGAGCGGAGTACAGGCAGGGGCATAAGGGAGGGGGTTCAGAAGTGAGGGGCCGGTGGGGTGGGATGGAGTGGAGTGACAGCGTGGGAGGTTATGGGGACCAGAGAGGCTCTTCACTTGTACACACACCAACCGTTCACAGTAACATCCACCAACAACCCGGGATTGCTTACCAGTAACCACCAACACCCCACCAGCCGCTCCTGTGGCCCATGCACGCACTCATCCGGTCCTCCCTGCTCCCACCACGCTTGCAACCCCAACCCGTCCCACACCCACCCACACGTCCGCACACCACGCACACGCTCATGCCCCGCACCCACCCTGCAGTACACGGGCATCTTGGACTCCAGGTACTTGGGCGGCCCCTTGAGCGGCATGAACACGTGCAGCGCCGGGGCGGGCAGCAGCCGCCGCCGCTGCCCCTCCCCCTGCTGGCCACCCCGGCCCGAGTCCCCTGCTGCTGCAGGTGAGAAGTAGAACCCCAGCGGCAGGGGCGACTTTGCTACAGCCTCCAGCAGCGACGCCACCAAAGCCGCCGCGCTCGATGCGGATGAAGCGGAGGCGGCGGGCTGTAGCGGCGCGCCGTCGAATCCGCCGGCGTAGCCCTGCAGCCCCGCCTCCGCCGCCGCCACCAGCAGCGCCGCCAGGGCCTCCCCGCAGTTGTAGCTTCCCTGCCCCGCCTCCGCCGCCGTGATGCCACTGCCACTGCTACTGCCACTGCCGCTGCTGCTGCTACTGCCGAGGTCCAAGTTGCTGCTGCGCGGCGCGATGAGGACGACCATTGCGAACACGCGGCGCGCGCGCAGCAGCTGCGTCGCCAGGTCCACTCGAGGCCGGCAGCCGTAGCAGAAGTCCACCAGCACCAACACCCGCTTGCTAAGGGCGTACGCGTCCACGGGCGGCAGGTCTGTCGCTGCCGCCGTCCCGCTGCCACTGCCACTGTTAGAGCTAGTGCTACTGCCACTGCCAGTGCTAGTGCTACTGCCGTTGACAGGGGCTGGCGGCAGCAGCGTCGTGACGTTGGCCCGGTATCCGTTGATGTCGATGGTCATGCCTGCCAGCATGCGGTGCCAGGGCGTGTCCTGCGTACCGGCGTGTGTACGGCATGTGAAGCCAAACATTGATAACAAGGGCACGGGCGCGGGCGCGGGTGACACGCCCATGATAAGGTGCAGGGCGGCGGCTTGGCGAGGGCCGCCGGAGCGCGACCATACATGCGGTACATCGCACACAGGACATCCACGGCGCCCCGCATGTGTTGCACCGCCTGCCTTGCCTGCTGCTGTCCCGGGCCCGGGCCCGGGTCCGCGCACCCGACACCCAGGCCAGCACGCCGCGCTGGGAGCCTCTCACCTACACGGCCTCTCCATCGCACGACCCCCATCCCTCTAAGCTACAACCTACGGCTACAACCCTGAGGAGTCCTTTCCTCAGCCATTGTCTCAGGCGCCGGGCAGACTCACGGAAGGCACCCAGGCGGCCGGCCGCGGCGCTCGGGAGCTGTTCCTCGCCACTGCCGACATGCGGAACGCGATGAGGCCGGGGCCGCCGATCTCCGTCCAGGTGCAGTCGGGGCAGGAGGTGTTGAGGATGTGCGACGCCTGCCGGCAGCGCGAGGCAGGCAGGTTGTCAGGTGTGTATTAATGCGGGTTAGGGCGGGCCGGTTGTTGCGTGGGGTGCGCTGATACAGGCGCGTGGGTTTGGTTGGTATATGTAAGCACCACCGGTGGTTGTGGCGTGTCGAATCCAGGGCCGGCAAGGCACATCCACCCTGCCAAACCGTTGGCAGTGCTTTCCAGCACGCCGCAGGCCTCTTCAGCTGTGATTGGCGGTGCCGCCCAGCCGCCTGGACATGCGTGCTCTGGTTGGAACCACGCACCTGCAGCCATACCCAGTAGTGTTGCGGCAGGACCGAGTATTCAGATGCGACGGTTGTGTCCAGAGCCACCCGGCTGCTCCGCCCGAACCGCTGGATGGTCAGGGTGTTGCGAAGCGCGTGTCGGGGCCAGTCCAGCGCACGTCGCGGCTCCTCCCGCCGATTCGCGCCGATGCGCTGGCCTGAAACGTTCGTCGCAGCATCACTGCCAGTGTCGGCTGCCAAAATTCTTCCGGCGCAAAGCTGTAGAAGCAGGGCGATGGCCCTGACGAAAACCGCAGGAGGCCAGACGCGCACCATGGCGCGCTGTACTCTATGACCGCTACGTCATAGTAATATGCAAAATCCAGTCAAGAAACAGCGACTAGGAAATGCGCAACGTCTGCAAAAGCAAGTTTGCGAACTTCGCCCGCCTCAGCCCAAAACGCAAATACATTTATGCCAATAACATCCGAGTAAAGTATGAGTGCTAGGCAACCGCCGCATACGCCCAGGCAGCCAGCAAGTCGAATGAATTTGTCGGCAACTGTCGATCTGTGATACAAACCGTATGCTGTATGGCATCGTCTGCGAAGGGATGTTAATCGCTTCCTCTCCTCCTCCTGAAGCGGTGAAGCCGGGCTCAAGCTAGGGGCAGCAGGCAGGCAAAGCCAGCTGTTATGAGAGGGGAAACCCGGGCTAGGCTCAGACCAGGCCGCCCTGCCTCAGACTCGGCCTCGCCCTCGAGAGGAAGTACTGCCAGCATTGTAACCTCATTATGTAACAGACAAGCAACCAGTTTCAAGGCGTCTTGCCGGGTCACTGCGCTGGCAAGAAGGTGAGGTGTTCGCCTATGGGTGTGTTCGTGGGACTGCGTGGGACAAGGCTGAGTGGCACGCCCCATCCCCAATCCCGGCTTGCCTACACTTGGCCTGTGCACAGCTCCCGGCACCCTTCCGCAAACTCAATGATATTTCCGCTGCAATAAGCCGCTCTTGCCTGACCCTTGACCCTTGACTCGCAACTTGTGACCTTGACTTGCGCATAGCCACGCAAACGGTTTGCAAGCACAACGCGCGTAGCATGACACTGATAAATTCAATGCATTCATGTCGAGATAATTGGAGTATAATTTGATACAGGGCAACGCCACAGGAGAACTCCGCGCAATTCTGGGCGTCGGCCCTCGCTTGGCCTTTGATTGACATACAAACAAACAAACAGGGAATGGCTCAAGATGCCTTGCCGATGCTTGCGGACATGTTCCCGTCGCTGCCGCGCGATGTGCTGCAAGCCACGCTCCATGCGCACTCGGACGACCTGGACGGCGCTGTCGGCGCGCTGCTAGCTATGTGTGCAGAGGATAGCGGCGATGCCAGCGCGACGCCACCGGCGCCCAGCGCTGGCACCCAGCGGACCTGCGGGCTTGTAGTGACGCCAGCGGCGACGTCGGCTGGTGCCGGGGTCACCTCGCGGCCTGCACACACACCGGTGAGCGCGGCCTGACAGGCGTGTGTTACTACTCCGTCACATATCGTCTGAAGCTTGCTGGTAGACTGGTCACTGAGCAGCCGTGCTCAGCAACTACGAAACGACATGCCCAGGATGCTTCACATGCCTGCGCAACGCAGGCGACAAGCAACCGCGGCGGCGCGCCCGTCGCACCGAGCTCCAAGGCTGCCGGCCGCGGCGCCGCATTCTCACCATTGAGCAGCAGTGGCCGCAAGACCACGTGGGGTCAGCTCCGCAGCGGCGACGCCGCCGCCGCCGCGCCAGCCAGCGCAGGGCAAGGGCCCCTTGGCGGCCCGCACGGCGCCGCAGCAACAGCGGGCGCCGGCGGCACGCGGCCTGCCAACCAGCCCGCAGCGGCGCCGCCGCGATATGTGCCCCTGAGCGGCGCCGCCGCCGGCGCCAAGCTGGCCGCTCAGGACTTTCCTGACCTGCCGCCGCTGGCGAGTACGAGCGGCGGCGGCGGCCACGGCGACCTCGGCAGTAGCAGCTGCAGCGGCAGCTGTAGCAGCGCCACAGCGTCGCGCCGCGCGCCGCCGCGCCACCATGCATCCTTCAACGGGCCCCCGGCCGCCGGCCCCGTCAGCCACCAGCAGCACTCACACCACCACAGCGCGGGGCCCTCCGGGCAAGGAACGCCCGTGCTATCGCCTGGGCCCAGTCCGAACAGCGGCGGAGGGCATCAGCCCTCCCGCGCAGCCAAGGCAGCGGAGGCACGCGCGGGCGCCAGGCTTACGAAACATGGGGGCAGTAGCATGCGCGCGTCGAGCAGTTGGCCCCGCCTGGCGGACGGCTGGGGCGGCGGCAGTAGCGCGGGTGGAGACGGCGGCAGTGGAGGCGGCGGCGGCGAGGCGCTGGCGGACTGGCAGAAGGAGGCTGTGGAGCAGCTGTGCGGACCTCACGCCTGGGCGGGGCGCGACCTCATCGAGGTGTGTTCGCCCGCAAGGGGCCGATGGGAACTCATGTGTTTACTTCGTTTGAGGCCTGCGCTGTGCCTTTACAGCTACCCCAGCACGGGTCGGATGTCAGGTGCTTTTGCCGTACGCACGTGCAGGCCGTTTGCTCGGCGTTGCAGTACGACCTGGCGGAGGTGGTGGCGGCGCTGGACGAGCTGGCGGCGGCGGCGGTTGACGCGGGCTCGCCTCATGGCCTAAAGAAGCAGCAGCATAAGCAGCCGCGGCAGCAGGCGGGCGGAGCCAGGGCACCACAGGCACGACAGCAGCAAGCGGCTGTAGCAGGGACGGGGGCCAGGGGTTACCCGCCGCCGCCGCCGCCGCCGCAGCAGCAGCAGCACCACCACCACCAGCAGGACCAGAGCGTGGACCAGGAACTGGATGGTTTCGAGGATGAGGCGGAGGACGATGACGAGAGCTGGGATGATGACACGGACAGCGATGACGACGACTTCCGGATGGGACGACCAGCGGCTGCAGCAGGGGCAGCAGGGGCAGGACCCGGCTGTAGCAGCCAGTATGGCCGTGGAAGAGCGCCGCCCAAGGGGCGCGGCGCAGCGGCCGCTGCGCCTGCCGGGCCGGTGGCTGCGGCTACAGCTGCAGCGGGCGCGGGGGATGACGCGTACCGGCGACACCGGCGTGAGGCACTGCGGCTCACACACTCGTGGCGCAAGAAGATGGGCAGGTGGGTGCGTGACGGCAGGTGGACCCACGGCAGCCTGTGACGTGCTAGCCCTTGCGCCATTTAAGGACGTCAAAACATAGCATGTTCGCCAAATAGATTGATTCCTAGCACAGAAGATCCCTAGCACAGAAGTTGGTGAAGTGCCTGATAACTCCTTTCTGTCGGGCCCCTGTATCTCTCGCTCGCTCGCTCGCGCCAGGGCCTCTGCCGCTTTCTCCGCTGGCGACCGCGCAACTGGGCGGAGGCTGGTTGAGGAGGCACAGGCGCTGCGGCGGCAGGCGGCGGCGGCGCACACGGCGGCGGCGGGGCGCATTGAGGCGGAAATGAACGAGGGGCGTCAGCTGGCGGAGGTGTGTGTGTGGGGGTCATCATGCCATTGTGTCGTTGCTGTCCCAATGTGGTGCTGCTCCACCAGTTCCTGCAACTCCTGCTGCTCCTGATACTCGTACTGCTCTTGCTACTGCTGCTGCTACTGTTACTGCTGCTGCTCCTGCTCCTGCTGCTACTCCTGCTACTGCTGCTGCTCCTGCTCCTGCTATGCCAGTGGGAGTTGGACCTGCACGGCCTGCACACCACTGAGGCAGTGGAGGTGAGCTCTCGGGTTCGTGTGCGGATATGCGGATGTCCCCTGTGAACTTCCCATCCCGCATGCACACGTGCTTGTTTATGTCGTGCGTGGATCACAGGAGGTTGCGCAAGCCCACCATCAATTTCAAATTCGCCTTACTTGTTTGTTCGCTGCAGGCTCTGGCACGCCGGCTGCGGAAGCTGGAGGCGCAGCAGGTGGCGTCCGCGGCAGCAGCCGGCGGCGGCGGCGGCCCTGGCGCACACGCACAAGCAACGGTGTTTGGAGGAGGGCCAGCAGCAGCAGCAGCAGTAGCAGCGGCAGTAGCCGGGGCCTCCGGCAGCAGCTCCGCCCCGCTGCTGGCGGCGCGGCGGGTGCTGCGGGTCATTGTGGGCAAGGGGCTGCACAGCAGCGGCGGAGAGGCGAGCCTCCCGCGGGTGGTGGAGGCTTGGCTGCTGGAGCAGGGGTACAGGTGAGCGTGAGCGTGTTGGGCGTGGTGGGCACGGCATGAGGTCGTGATGCATACGGGGGCGGCAGGGTTGTCTGTCTAGGGTAGGTTTTGTAGATTAGGATGCTGTTTGCGCTTCGCGCGTGGCGGGACGAACGGTGAGGGGCGGAGGGGGGGGGTTGTGGTTACCAGCCCAAACTAAATCAAGCTAAATGGGGGGGTGAAGTGCGGCCTGGATGCGTCTCGTTCTGGGGGCAGCAGGCGGCGGTCCGCAGCAGGTCAGGCACTGAGCGAGGAGGGGTGGCAGCAGCCGGGGCGACAGCCGACTTACGAATCGTCCTGCAGGGAGTCGACCATGGGTAAGGTCATGTCATCATACGACCGCACCCCTCCTTCCTTCCTTCCTGCGGCCGCAGGTTCACTGTGTGTGCGGGCCACATCGAGGTGCAGCTGCGTCGCAACTACGGCACCGCCGCCGCCGCAGCAGCAGCAGCCGGCGGGGCCCCCGGCAGCGGGCCGCGCCAGCAGACCGGGCTGTCCGGCTTGGCTGCGGCGGCGGCGGCCGCAGGCGCTGCTGTTGCCGCTCGCGGCGCACGGCACTATGCCACTTGAGGGCGCCGGCGGGGTTGTGAGTTTGCATGGTTGACGTCCCTGCTGGGCCTGTACCTGTTATCGTACGTTTCGTGCTGATCCCAGGTCCCAGGGCAGCAGCAGCAGCAGCAGCAGCCATCGACACCGGAGCGACCGCCGCCGCAGGTCGTTTCACTGTCCTGCAGCGGCCTAGCGGCGGCGCTGCGCGCGGGAGGGCTGCTGCCTGACCTTGTGGAGTGCGCATTCCGCCGCAGCGCGTGCAACGACCCGCAGAAACACTTCTCCGACCTGGTGGTCAACCTGGCGGCGGACCAGCCAATCTGCACCAGCCAGCTTTGAAGCTGCGTTGTGGCTGCTGGTTGCAGCGCCGGCGCGCGCGGCGGCGAGCCTGGTGGTCACCATTGGCAAGCTGCTGCGTCGCTTCCATCCGTCGCAACATGTGCGCGCCGTGCTGCGCGCTTATGTTTTGAAGCTAGCCATGACCGTGCTTGACTGCCCTCGCGTGATGGCGCTGTCTGCCGCGGCAGCGGGCGCCCCGCATGGAGGGGCAGACCCCGCGGCTCAGGAGCGCCCGGAGCGCGCTGCTGCGCCGCGGGCGCTGGAGCCGTCGGGGCGCGTGGCGGCCGTGACCGCGCTGCTGGTGCGGGAGTGGCTGCCGGCCGGCTCTAGCAGAGTACTCACGGGGCGGCACCGAGGCGCACTGCGCGCTACCGGACATAGAGTGATAGAGGCCGGGATGCAGGTGGTGCCGGACCAGCAGGTGTGCTGCTTGGGCTGGATAGTCATGTTGACCGAGCACTGCACGGCGGCGGGAGGAGGCAGCACTGGTGGCGGCGGGAGGAGGCAGCACTGCACGGCGGGAGGAGGCAGCACGGGCGATGGCGGCGGAGCAGCGGCCAGCTCTGCCGGCGCGGCGGGCAGCGGCGGGGGCGGCACAGCCCCACGCACCGCCTGCTGGGACCCTCAGCTCCATGCCTACGTGCTGCAGCAGCTTTGTGCGCTGGATCAGCTGCGGCCGGGGCGGCGGCTGCACCCAGCCATGCGGAGGCGCCACCACCACCGCCCCGACCTATCCACGCGCGCCGCGCCGGCGCGCCTGGTGGCGAAGACGTGCGTGGCGCTGGCGGCGCTGGCGTCGGAGGAGTGGCGTGCGTGGGCGACTGCGCAGGGCACAGCGGAGGTGGCGTGGCTGGCGGGGATGGAGGCTGACTACTGACACGGGGTCGGCGCCATGGCCGCTTGGGAGCGGCGCGGCGCGCACTACGGCCCAGGCTTCAACAAGCTGTTGGTGTGGGCCACGGCGTTGAGAGGCCACGGCGTTGAGAGGCCACGACGATGAGAGGCCACGGCGTTGAGAGGCCACGACGATGAGAGGCCACGGCGTTGAGAGGCCACGGCGGGGAGGAAAGGGACGCGGAGGCCGCGGCGTGGGGCGGCATGGTGGCTGAATGCCGGGCGGCCGTCGTGGGCTGGCACGCCGTGTGGGCGGGTGCGCTGCCGCGTGGTCGTCAAGGGGTGCTGCTGTTGCCGCTGGCCGAGGTGGGCAGGGCGCTGCAGCTGCCGCGGGGCTGCTCCGCTCCAACCCGGGCTGTGTGGTCCTGGGGGGCGACTGCGACGTGGAGCGGGAGCTGCTGCGGTGCGGCGGCTGCAGTGGGGCTGCGGTGGGGCTGCTGCGGTGGGGCTGCGGTGGGGCTGCTGCGGTGGGGCTGCGGTGGGGCTGCTGCACGGACTGCCAGCGGGCGCACTGGCGTGCGGGGCACAGGGGGGCTTGCGGGAGGGTCCCGGCCGCGGGCGGTGGACAGGCTGGCACAGCCGCTGGCATGCGAGGCTGAGCCCTACTGGACGCGTACGGTGGCGATTGAATTTAGCTTGCTGATGCGCCGAGGTTGAGGTGTGCAGATGGATCTTAATTCGGTTTGTGTTCGGCACACGCGTACTGTATCACTCGCATGAGGAGCCTTCTTGCACGAGCCTTCTATCCATATGCGACCACGATATGCGACTGATTGGGCGGGGTTACAGCCCCCATGACTCGCCCAGCACACCAGTACTCCACCAGCCGCTCCAGCAGCTCACATGACACCGCCGACACTGCCGCCGAGCTCCACAACACCGGGCTGCTGGCTACCCTACCCTCTCAACCGCCCGCGCCGCCTATGCGTACCGCGCAACCCACGTCCACCGCCACCGCTAACACCAGCACCGCCACTGGCGCGTTGCTGTTTCTGCTGCTGCTGCTGCTGCTGCTGCTGCTGCTGCTGCTGCAGCCACGGCAGCGCCCCCGCGCAGCCGCGCCACTGGCCTCCCACCGCGGGCCGGTAGGTGCCCGCCGCCATCTGGGCGTACGCGCCGTCCGATGTCAGCAGCGAGTGCGCCTTGTGCAACGTAAACTTGGTGGTGTCCAGGCCGCGGTAGCGAACCCCCTGAGGGACAGAGGGTGTGTTGAGGGAGGGGGGTGTTGAAGGTTGGAGCCAGGAGCAGCAGGCACGGATTGGCTTACGAAGCGGCCGAACGCGCAGTAGTAGTGGGCATCGAGTGGTATGCACATGACGGGGGTAGGGGCTGTTTCGCGCGTTGACCGAGTGAAGCAATGGCCCGTCTCGGGAGTGGGCACACTTGGTGGACCTTCACATCCCATCCTTCAGGCAGTTCAGACCCAGCCTAGTTCTGCACCTGCAGGGGCTACGCCCCTATCTCCATGGCGCTCACTTTCTGCAGCGCGCGCACTTGCGCCTGCGACGCCTCCGCCAGCCGGTCTGGGGGCGCCTGCGCTGCCGCCGCCGCCTCCAGCGCCCCGGCCCCGCCCGCCTCCCCTGCCGCGCCACCATCGCCGCCTCTCCCGACGGTCCCCGCGGCGGAGTCGGCAGTGATGTTTGTGCGATTGAAGGCGATCTGCGCCGCCGCCGAGCTCAGGTGCGGCTGGTGAATGAGCCAGGCGTCGGGCAGCACCGTGAAGCGCAGCCGGGCACTGCGGGCTAGCGACGCCACCTGGGGGCGGGTGTGTGCGCGGTGTGTGTGTGGGGGGGGGCCTGTAAGGAGGGAAAAGTCCCGCTCGCGGCCCCCGCAGCATGACAGGCACCCCTGCTGTTGCGCTGGTGATGGCTACCGGCGGGCGCTGTCTCCGCATTCCTAGTCCCTCATTAACAAAACAGCCCCCATGCCCTGCGCGTTCCAGTCCTCCCCAGAGGTTCCACCTGCGTGACCTTGTCGCGGAAACAGCCCCGGAACCGTTCATCAAAGGGCCATCGCAGGTAGTGCTCCCTGCGCGTGCGTGCGTGTGTGTGTGTGTGTTGTGGGGTAGTTCATTCCAGAAACCAAAAGCGAAACGACCGGGGGGGGGGTCGGGCACGTGGAGTGGCGGCGGTGACCCGAGGGGCGTTTTGCAGGAGGTACGAGGTTTGAAAGGACAGCAGGCAGCAGCTGGGCCAAAACCCACACCACGTGCATTGGCAGGGACACGTGGCAAACACGATACACGCCAAGGCCGCACGCACGCCTGCTGGCGCCCGCGCACCTGGCCACGATGCCCCACGGCTCGTACCCGGTCTCGTACTGCACCACGTACGGCTTGGAGCTGGACAGCCACCTGTGTGCGGCGCGGTGCGGTACAGGTGCCGTGCACAGATGGCGGGGGCGGAGGGGCGAGCGCGGCACGGTGGCGGGCCGTGGCGGGACTGACTCATGATCAAGGCGGGTGTGAAGATTAGAGGGGTACCTCCGCATCTGCTGTGGCTTGCCAACGTGTACACACACGTTACCAAGGCGCGCGCGTGCTGCCGCTGTACCGGTCGCTGCCCTGGTCTCCACCCTCGCTGCGTGTGGCTCGCACCTCCGGAAGTCGGTGGCGTTGTGGCCGCGCGCGTACACATCCTCTGAGAAGGTGCGGATGGCGTGGCTGGACCACAGGCCCGCCAGCCGCGGCTTGTCGGCTGTGGAGCGGGGGGCGGCAGCGGTGTGGGGAGCGTGGGAAAGGTGCAACGCGCGTGCACGTGTGAGAAGGTTGAATGGCAGAATGGGCCGGCGAAAGGGCGTCACGAGGAAGGGGACGCCCCGCAAGCACGGGAGCAGGGGGGTGTGTCCGACGCACTGCGCCCATGCGCACCCACCCGAGCGCGCCGTGTTCACCACCTCTGCCGCCTCCGCTGCCGCCAGCCGCGGACTGGACTCCCAAGCCGGCAACACCCACATGGCGTCCAGCTCCGCCTGCAGCCCCTGGACCCTGTGGCGGTGATGCAGGAGAGAGTGTGCAGGAGAGAGGGATGCATGTGGATCGTGCTTGCTTTCCAACCGTAAAAGCCACCCGCACCCAGGCCCCGGTCCAGTGCGCCCTTCCGTAACCGCGCCCATTCTTCGCCGGCTAGTCCTGCCCCTGATCTTTCCACGCCGTGCTCCTTCCGCCGTGCTCCCTCTCCCTTCCTCGCCTGCTCCTTTCCCAGCGCCGCCGCCGCCGCTGCCACCACCGCCACCACCGCCACCGCCGCCGCCGCCGCTGCCCACACAAGTAGCCCCGCCCCACCTGCTCACGTCCCGCAGCAGCCGCCCCGCCAGCCCCTCGCTGGGCGCCAGGTCCACATCTATCATGGCCACCAGCGCCGTGCGCGCCGCCAGCAGCGCCACATTGCGCAGGCTGTTTATGGGCACAAGCGCCGCCAGCCCCGCATCCGCCGTCACCTCCGTCAGCAGCACCAGGTGCAGGCTGCAGGGGGCTGTAGCAGCAGTAGCAGCAGCAGCAGCAGCAGCAGCCCGGGCGCCGCCTGCACCACCGGTGCTGGTGCCGCTGCTGCTGTCGCGGCCCCACTCCAGGCGGTCGTGCAGGTCCTAGGGCGTCAATGCAATGCCACGAAGTGCCGGACACGCGTCGTCATGTCCCAAAAGGCAAGTCTGGACGTAACACGTGCGGCATGGCCATGGCCCCCTGCAGGGAATTGATTGCCTATCGCTGTTAACCGATGCCTTCCCCTGGTCACTTGTCCGCACCTGCAGCCGCTTCTGCGCGGCTTTGAGCAGGCCCGAGTTTGCCTCATTGAGCGCGCCGCCCTTGCGCTGCACGAGCGGCAGGAAAACCGCCCCCGATAGCGCGGCGCCAGGCAGCATCCGGCACTGCGTGTAAGGTTAGGGGAAGGGGTTGAAGTGGCAGGTTGGTTGTGGGGCTCGGCGCCTGGGTGTCCAGTGTGGCCTCGCGGTCGCTGCTGGTTTGGGTGCAGCTGAAGTCCCCACCGCTCCCTCCCAGCCCCTTCTTGCTGCTTTACCCAGCCCCCTGGCCACTTGAGGTGTTCAGCCGTATCATATTAGCTGTGTATCCTGTGGAAGCAGGACCCCGGCACCCACCAGCGCTTCCAGGTGGTGCAGCCGGTCTAGCGTCGCCGTGCTGAACACGGTGAGGGGTAGCACCGGCTCCCGCTCCGACCACCATACCCGCGAGATTATCAGGCTGCGAAGGTTTGACGTTTGTCATTGGCTTCGTACCTATCCAGCAACATGTATACACTGCGCGGCCTTACTTGACCGGTTTGCTGGCCATGAAGGAATTAAAGCTCGTCGGCGTGGTGTTGTATGCCGCATTATAGCACAGCTGTAGCTGTTCTGATTCATACTTTTTGGTAGATGTCTTTGCGGCCGAGTATGCGAGCGTTGCGGGCACCAGCGAAGTAGTGATAACCCAAAGCAGCGCTAGTCGCCCGCTTATTGCGGGCCACATATCCTGTTTCTAAGCCATGTATAGCAGTATCAATCACCGTGCCCTTTGCGGACTATGGTGTAAGGCCAGAGCAGTTTTGGGTGCTGAATCCAGGGTGCTGGATTCTGTGTGTCCGCTGTCATGCAGTATGGGTCATGGGGTGTTGCAGACTTGCAGTCTTGCAGAGTGAGATGCAGCGACCCTTAGCGCCTCTTGCTAGCCCAGAGCACTCCCGCGTCTTGATTGTGAGAATCGACGCAAACCCCTTGGTTTCGAGCAGCAGGGTCAGTGGGAAGGATATACGGGACCAGAGCACATGCTTGGGCTTGAGGTTGCAGGCGGTTCTCGTAAAGCTACGCAGGAAGACAGGCGCGGGCGAGCAAGCGGGCGCGGGGGCGGTGGGGGGGCGGTTGCCGGGCGTACCGAAGCGTAGGATCCAAGCTGGTAGCAGTTGCAGAGCTGCTCCCTACTCGCAGGAATACATACTGTTAGGGTTATAATGATATGGATAATATCTGATATGGAGCGCTGAGCATTGAGTAAACGAGTTCAACCATGCAAACATTTACTTGTTGCGTTTTTGTTACCAGAGGTTTGTTACAACGTTTGTTTCGGGAATATCATAATATTATTCAGTATGCCTCGCGTCAGAGCAGCTGAGCAGCGGCCGGGCGGCAACGATTTCGCTGCAGATAGTCCGCCCACCCTGTAAAGGAGCTGTGCCTGGCAGGGCTGCTGGATTCCATCCACGAGCTGCTGGACGTCCGGATCTCACAGTCCCGCCTCGACGAAGCCCAGGAGACCAATAAAATCCAGGAGACCAGGAGGGCGTTGAGCCAGCGCGTGGCGACGGCGCTGGTGCGCGGCAGGGGGATTGCTTGAGGCATTGACGTGCTTACCTGGGTGCTGGAACAGGCCACATCCACATCCACCAGCACGGACGGCCGCCGACGCCTCTGCACGGTGATCGGCGACATGCTGGCGAGCCTGTTTGCTATGGCCCAGAGCCTGCTGGAGGTATGTTGTCGGTGCGCGGCAGGGCTCTGGAAGTGTGAATTCAATACCAGGGGTTGCGGGGGCGGGGGGTGGGGGGGGGGTAGTCGGGGCACTGGCAGCGCAGCGAGGGAATCAGGAGGGCACGCGGCGTTCTTGACTCTTGGAAGCGGTGGCGTCGCGGGACTCGCAAACGCGCTTGACCATCGGTCATCACGTTCTTTGACCCATGCCTGCACGCGCTACAGGAGGTGCGTGGACGATGGCGAGTGTGAGGACGGAGGCGCACACCGCGGCAACCGCGGCGGCAGCGCCGGCAGCACCAGCGGCAGCAGCACTAGTAGTAAAGGCGCTGACCAGGGCGGTGGCGGCGCCCCCAGCACCAGGAGCCGCAGCATCCCCGCCGCTGCCGACGGCTCGCTTCCCAAGCTGTCCCCCGACGGCAAGCGCAGCGTGCTGGCGGAGCAGGTGGTGGCGGCGGCGCAGGCCAGCAGCGTCCTGGAGCACCTGTCCCGAGCCGCGCTGCGGCTGGCGTCGCCGGCGTGGCAGGCGGCGGCGGTGGCGGCCACAGGCCGGGTGACTGAAGCAGGGCAGTCGCCTCCTTATCCTCCTATGTCGCGGTAGCCTCGCTCAAGCCGGCGCCGGATGGAGGCAACTGCTCTGGCCGGCCCAGTTGATGACGAGGCGGGCATGCGATGGCGGTGCGGTGGCGGTGGCGGTGCGGTGGCGGTGCGGTGCTTGAGGCGCTGCAGGGGTTCCGTAGCCCCGAGCCTAACCGTGTCAGCGGCGAAGGCCAACGCGGAGGTGGACTCACAGGAGATGAAGCGTGCGAGGAGGGCAAGGAGAGCGGCAGCGCCACCCCGAAGGGCCCTTCGGCCCCAGCAGCACGCAGTGGTACCTGGCCACGCACCTGGTGGCGCAGGTGGCGGCGGCGGAGCTGCACGCGGCCACCGTGCCGTACCGCGTCATGGCGGCGCAGCGGGTGATGCCGCTGCCGCCGCCAGCAGTAGCAGCCAGGCGAGCGGCGAGGGCCGCCGCTGTCACCGCCGAGTGCGGCCCGCGGGAGCATAGGTGCTCACCTCACGGTCACAGTGGGCCCAGGCGCACTCGCTGTCGTAGCAGGAGCCGGCACAACTGTCTGAGCTGCTGCTGCGGCTATAGCCTGTAGGTGGCAGCGCTGCCGCATCCCCATGCACGTGCACGTGCCGCCTGGACGGGTGCGCACGTGGCGCTGCCGCATCCCGTGACTACTGAGGGCGGCGGCGGCCGAGGGTCTCGACCTGCACCAATGAATGGAGGAGGCTGCGAGGGGGCTGTGAGGGGTGTGTGAAGGGGCTGTGTGGGGGGCTGTGAGAGGGCTGTGAGATGCCTGCGAGGGGGCTGTGAGGGGGCTTTGAGAGGGCTGTGAGGGGGCTAATAAGGCCAGCCAAATCACTTTAAACCCGAACTAAGCCAGGGAGCGGTGTGCCATTTGGAGTGCGCCTGGGCTGCTGCTTGGGAGTGGGAGTTTTCATAAACTTGGCGCCACGTTGGTCGTGCATAATGTGTACACTACAGTGCTTAGACAACATGCTTACGAACATCGTTCCTCGGTTTCACAGACAGCTGGTCCACAGGGATGCCGCCGCCGTAGGCCTTACGGGGTCCAGTGCAGCGGGCGGCTGCCGCCAGTGGGAGCAACAGCAAGTGGGCCAGCAGCAGCAGCAGCAGCGGCAGCAGCAGCAGCAGCAGCGGCAGCAGCAGCAGCAGCAGCAGCAGCAGCAGCAGGCGTGTGCCAATCGGTGCAGCCACGTACGGCAGCCCCATGCCCATGAGCTCACTCGTTCCGCAGCGGGCGGAGCTGCGGCCGCTGGGCCTAGCCAGCTGGCTTCCCGCCATCCGGCGCGCATGGCTCAGGCGCTGACGCCGCAGGTGCTGAAGGCGGGCGCGTTGCTGCAGCGGCTCGCGGCGGGCAGCGCAAGCGGCGACCTAGGTAAGGCAGGCTGCTTCAAGGTGCTCTGGGCGGCCGAGTGCGTGCGGGTGCTGGACTGCTGGTGGCGGCGGCGGCTGGTGGCGGCGGCGGCAGCGGTACTTGCAAAGTCGTGCGGTGACGTGCTGCTGGCGGCGCAAGCTCGGACGCGTCCGTACGTGCTGTACGGCGGCATGTATGGCGCCCGGGAGCTGCTCGGCGCCTACAGCTGCTGCAGCGGGGGGGGGGGCTGAATGAGGCCATGGCGGTGAGGGCCGAAGAGCTGCTGTATGTGGGCGGGTCGCCTGCCGGTGCGCCGGCCCCCGCCGCACCCGCAGCAGTAGCAGCAGCAGCAGGCGCAGCCATCACCGGGTTTGCCAAGCGTGATCCGCCGGGTGTTTCTTGGTGTTGGAGGCGGCCTGGTGGCGATGCCCGTCATGTTAAGTGCTTCAGTGCTTGCGCACTCGCAACCTTGCTTTTCCCGGTGATTTCTGGCTGCAACTATCATAGGCCCTGTTCGCGCGCCCTTGTGTTTGGTACCATACGAATGATGAGCCACAGGCGCAGGCGTAGCGAGGACTTTCTGCTGGCTGACGAGCCCACAGACTTCCTGATTAAGACAGCCGATAGCGAGCAGCCGCTCGAGGTGCACCTGGTGCTGCTGCTGCCCTGCAGCAAGCTCGTCCGCGACCTGCCCCGCGACAGCGCCGGCAAGACCAGCTGGGACCTGTCTCAGCTGGTGCTGGAGGGCCAGAGCAGCCCGGTGGCCTCGGCAGTGGTGCAGTCGTGGCTGGACCTGGTGTACTCGCGCGTGGACAAGCGCCGGCAGCCTCCCAAGGTCACCAGCCTGTCGGAGGCGGCCCGCTCGCTGTTGCTGTTTGCGGACGCCGTGGGCAGCAGCACCGCTGTGATGCGCTCACTCTGTGACGCATTGACGTCGCAGCCCGGGCTGCAGCTGCCTGTGGTTGTCAGTGGCAGCGTCGGGAGCGACGCCGCGGGTGGGGCTGCTGGCGGGGCCGCCGGCGGAGGCGGTGCGGCACCACCGCTGCAGCTGGAGCTGCAGCTGCGGGACAAGTTGTACTATCTGCTGGACAATGCTGATTTGCGCTCCCTCGACGTGCCTTACTCTGGTAAGTACGGTAGTAGTACAACTGGGCGGACCCCGCTCCGCCGGCAAACACATGTGCACAGCAGCCTTGCTTTGCTCCCGCGCCTGCATGCGGTACTAGCCGTACTTGACTTACTACTCACATTGATACGACTCTCAGGTTCGAACCAAGTTGTCGTTGCGGAAGAGCGCCTGGCTCCTTACAAGGCCGCGCTCCCCGGCGCCCCGGCGGCCGCGCTGGAGGGCTGGCTGTACTTGGCGGGGCGGCTGGGGCTGGTGCCGCTGGTGCGGCGGCTGCTCGATTTCCTGAAGGTGCAGCTTGTGGCCCAAGACCTCTCCCCGTTCTATCCGGCCATCCCAAGAGTGCTCACCCTGCGCGTGCTGGAGTGCATGCCCAACGAGCTGCTAGTGGAGGGCTTCGTGAGCGACCGGCTGTGGTGCCCACAGCTGGGCCTGGCCGACGTGCCTGCCGGCAACGGCCTCAACCTCACCATCCGCTGCCCCCGCGCCGCGTCGTGGTTCGGCCTCGGCTCGCCGGGCAAGCAGCTGACCGGTGAGGTTACGTCTGGGCCAAACGTGATCACCCAGAGCGGAAATGAGAACGTGGTGCGAGTGTCGGTGGGCGGCCTCACTCCCGCGCAGCACCAGGAGGCGGTGCGCGAGGTGGTGCAGCAGCTGACGGACACGGACGTGTCATCAGCTTGATGGATGGAACGGCTTACAGTGACTGCAGTGACGCACGTGCGAAAGCTGGCGTATGCAGTTATGTGTACTTCTGGGGGGGGACGGAAGCATGCACTAGTGGATCATGCCTGCACGTCAATGCTGCTAAGCATGAGGCAGACCGACGGCGAGCTGACTGTGGGAAACACTCGCTGCCAGACTCCATTCCCATGTCAGTACACTGCAATAGAAACGCCTGTAAACAAATTCACGCGTCTCTGCGTCACAGCAGGCCCCCCTCATGCATGGCGGCATTGCCCATGTCACCGCCGCGCCGCGCCCATCCGCCCATGCATTAGGACCTTTGCAGTGTCGGGCGGCTGGGCGCATGTTCGCGCAAGGCCCCACGTGCTTTCATTGCGCATTTGGCATGCAGCTACCTCCGCACATCCATCAATCAGTCTACAGGCACAGCACGTTCATCCGGTCCACCGACGCATACACACGCTGTGGCTGCGGAGCCTGCCCCGGCCGGCCTGACCACAGCCCCGCGTCCGCGCCCTCCGGAACGACCGACACGTCGTACACGTACAGCTGGTAAAAGCCCGGCTGTACAAATGTGAGCGCCAGCTCCTGCCGTACCGTACTGCGCGGCTGCAGCACCACGTGCACGTTGCGCACGGCACCGACCAGCGCCACGCCTGGGTCAATGCCGGGCTCGGGCGGCGGCGCAACCGCCGCAGCGCCGCCGTAAGCATACCCGTTGCCGTGCCAACCGCCGCCGCCGCCACCGGAAACGGCGGCCGACATGATTGGCCCGAGTGACGGAGCTGCAGCGAAGCTGCCGGCAGCCGGCAACCCCAAGCTGCCGGCGGCGCCGTAACCCCCGTAGCCGCCGCTGTTGTACGGCAGCGCCTGGTACGACATGGCTTGCGGGTACAGCTGCTGATGCTGCTGATGCTGCATATACAGGCCGTACGGCTGCGCGCCGTAACCGCCGAGAGGCCCCTGGTGGTACTGGGCGTGCACCTGCCCGGATGGGCCGTGGTGGTGGTGTTGGTGGTGGTCGTGAGGGTGGTGGTGGTGGTGGTTGTGCTGCAGAGCCGAGACGCCCAAGTTCACTGCGCCCACAGACAGCAGCAGGTGGTGTGTCCGGCTGCCGCGGTTGTGCGCCAGGAGCTCCAGGCGCAGCACCTCGCCTGCGTGCGCGCACAGAGAGGTGCGCCAGAGGGAGAGAGAGCGAGCGAGCACGGCGCATTGGCTGTTTCAGACACGGAACACGCGATGCACGCGGCGAGCTGCAGGTGCCAGGGCCAGGGCTCACTTGGCCACGGGGCAACCGTGTGGCGTGGCCTGGCCGGGCGACCCGGAGCGCGAAGAGGACGCAGCAAAAGTGCAGCGCGGTTTGCCAGCAACAGTAGCGGTAACTAACATCGGGTATTCCATCACACTTGCAGCCACCCTTGCCTGTCATATCACTCACTACATTCTCTCATCTAGCACATTGGTTGTGGGTGCGGGTCGCGTTTTACCCATGAGGGACTTCACTACTCGCATGCAACTTTCTCAACGGGGCAGCCGTGTGCGCGCTTGCGTCCGCAGCTGCTCGCGCTTCTCACCTAGTTTCACGCGCAGGCCCCACACGGAGCCGGCCGTGTGTGGCGGCATGAGGCCCAAGGCCTGCAGACAGGCAGGCGGAGAGCAAGGAGAGGCGTGAGGGGGCGCTTGTGGGCGGGCTAAAGCTGGGCAACTGGGAGGCTGCGCGGCGTCGCTAGGAACAGGCTGGCAAGTAGCAGGTTGGTGCCGCTGCATTGGCGGCGTATGTTTTGCAACCTATGATGTCCGCCAGTCTGCCGGTCCGCCGGTCCGCCAGGCCCGACTGAAGGTCCCGCAGGCCGGCAAGTCCCGTACCCGCCCCGTACCAGCCCCGTACCAGTCCCGTACCAGTCCCGTACCAGTCCCGTACCTGCAGCCGGTACGTGAGGTCCTTGAGCCGCGGCTGGGAGGCCAGGCCGCCAGGCAGCGCCGGCAGCGCCTGGGGGGGGGGCAGCCGTACAGATAGGGGGGGGAGGGGCACAGGGCAGCCAGAGCGTGTCAACTGCCAGAGCGTGCCAGCTGACGTGCAGCTGTAATCTTACCGCAGCTGGCTGCCTTGGCGCTCAATTCTCGCCAGCAGCCCCATGCATGGTGGCTTGCATGGGGGGGTGCACATCGATGCCGTGTCGAGTGGAGCGTCAGGCTACTTTGCTCGCCCCACCCTAGGCCTTGCCCCATGCTTACCTGGAACTGGAAGTGCACAGTGGATGGCTGCAGCGTGTTCACCGCCGCCGTCGACATGCTCTGTGGTGGTTGCGCAAACGCAGCAAGCATGCTTCACAAACCCAACCAGGTGTGTTCTGACAAACTGGCACACCCCTCAAACAATACCGCATCGTCAAACGAAAGAGCAAGAAGAATGCAAATGCCAAATGCCAAGCAACGCCTCACCCGGGCAATGTCCACAGCCGCCAAGCGCAGCACGCCCCGCGGCGGTGACCGCCCCGCCGCCGCCTCGCTGAGCGCCGTCACCAGCTCCCACACCACCACCCAGCCCTCCGCCAGCGCTTCCGCCGCCGCCATGCGGTCCGGCTCCTCAGACAGCTCACTGGCACCGGTGCCGGCTGCAACGTCGGCGCCGCCGCCGGCCTCGCCGTCGGCCGCGGCATCCGCCACCGCCACCGCCGCGGCGGCACCTCCACCTGGCGGCACCACGCTCAGCTGCATGCGGTTGCTGCGCAGCCGTGTCGTCGGAGATGCCAGCAGCGGCGGCCGAGTTGGGGAGGTGCCATGGCCGCCGTCGGAGGCACCGCCGGTACCGGCGCCGGCGCCGGCGCCCGCCTCGCCGCCGCCACCGCCGGCCTCCGCCGCCGCGCCAAGACGGCTGATGGCTGCTAGCGCGGCGGAGGGCAGCGTGGCGGCGAGGCGGGCGGTGTCCCCGGGCTGCAGCACCTCCACGGGGCAGTCAGCGGCGGCCGCGGCGGCGGCGGTCAGCAGCGGCGGCGCGCCGCCCTCACCCAACGGCGCCAGCCACGCCCTGTGAAAGGCAAATACACTCGTCCTTTGTTCAAACCTTCTAAGATAAGCAGGTTTAAGTCATTCGCACGCCTGATACCACAGCGGCTGCTACCGGCCCGGAGCCCAACACGCCCTCCGCAGCCCTCCGGCCTCATCGACAGGCCTCGACTACCCAGCCCACGCCCTCCCCCTACCTGAAATAGTAGCTGCTGGTGTTGCGTAGCGTCACGCACAGCACGCTGTCGGTCACGCTGCCCAGCGCGTCGTCGGGGCCTGCGGCGGCGTGCAAGGGCACGGTCATGCGCGGGGCCGCATACATTCACGTTGAAGGCCGCTGGGCAAACCTACATGCTCGCGCTCAAGCAATACTACTGTACTGGATCTCAATGTGCAAAGGACACACACATGCACATGCCCTGCACGCTCTCACCCTGCGCCAGCACCACAGCGGACACCAGGGACGGCTCGGTGCTGCCAGGGTCCGCCGCCGCCGCCACTCCGTCCGCGACCGCGCCGCCACTGCGCCGCCCGCCGCCGCGGCCCGCGCCGCCGTCCGACACGTGCCGCCCGCCGCCGCTGCGCTCCGGGCCGTCGCTTGGGCACTGCAACCGGCACCGAGGAAAGCAAACGCGTACATGTGTCAGCAGCAAAAGCAGCCCGTTACCGTACCAGCAGTGGGATGGCAGCAGAAAGACGAGGCCAAGAAGTGCAGCAAGCGGAGGCAGCGGCTGGGTGCACTCACCGATTCCAGCTGCGGCCCTAACCCTAAGCCACCACCCCACGTGGCCCGCCCCGCCCCCTCCCGGGGGTCGTCCAGGCACAGCCAGCCCGTGCTGCCGCTGCCGGCGCTGCCAACCGGCATAGCGAACGCCGAGCGACGCGAGAACGCCTGATTTGCGGGTTGCAGGGCAGGGCATGACCACGGCGGAGTCAGCGGCGCGCCAGGCGCTCTTACTTAAGTTGACATGCATAAACTTGCAATGCACTGTCCCATCCGCATTTTTACAGCATGCGATACAGTAGAAAAGGCACGCACAACATCATATCACAAATCAACGCACCTTGGTCAGCCCAAGGCCGCTCGCAGCACCCGCGCCGCGGCCACCGCCGCCGCCCGCCGTGCCCACGCTCAAGTCCAGCCCCGCCAGCCGAGCGCTAATCATCCCACTCGTGCTGCTGGCAGCGTGGCCGTGACCCGGATGACCCGTGCCGCTGACCCCGCCGCCGGCGGTGCTACCCCCGCCGCCGGCGCCAGGGCCGCCGCTGCGGCGGATAAAAGAAGAGCTAGCGCCGCCGCCTGACGGGCCGCCGCCGTAGCTGCTGCGGCTGCCGCCTGCGCCGCCGGCGTTGGCAACGCGGAGCCGCGGCACCAGCCCTGCACGCAATGCGATTGCCGTACACACGGCGGTCACAGGTGTGAGGCGGCAGCTGGCCATCACCCGCACATTGGTAGTTGTGAACAGCTCAGGCGGCGCCCGCGCCCATCTTTACGCCACAACGTCTCACCCAAACCCATCAGCACGCCACCCCTCACCTGCATCGTCTATCATGGCGAGGCTGCCGGCGCGCGAGTCGCAGCCACCGTCTGCCGTCCACTCACCGCCCCAGTCGCCGCCGCCGCCGGCGGCCCCGCCGCCGCCGCCGCCGCCGGCCCCGACCGAATGTGCGACGTCCCGCATGTCCATGGGCCTGCAGGGATGGCGACAAGGCGGGAGCGGCGGCAGCAGCAGCAGCAGCACGTGCATCTAGCTGGTTCGGGCTGCCGGGATTTGCAGGCAGCGTGCCAGGCCTCATATTCCGGGTGTTTGCGGAAGGTGGCTTCCGCAAACACACGCACACACCCGTCCTCGGCCTGCTGGCCTCCCAACCCCTTTCCCACCCACTATGTCCACCCAACATGTCCACCCACCTGTCCACCCACTATGTCCACCCAACATGTCCACCCACCTGTCCACCCACTATGTCCACCCAACACGTCCACCCACCTGTCCAGCTCGGACAGCCGCCGGCCGCAGCGCAGCGGCGCATAGTGCTCCAGGAAGGAGGTGGAGGCTACCGCCAGGCTGGGCTGGACCTCAAACGTCAGCGTGATGCTCATGCGCCGGCCCAGCACCACCGCAGGCTGCGGCGGTGGAGGCGGCGGCGCGGTGGAGCTAGCGGCGGCGGCAGCGGCCGCTGGGTCGTCGGACGGCGGCGGCGGCGGCGGGCTGGCGGCGGCTTTGTGCAGGTAGTAAATCGTTAGCTGCGCAGGGGGAGGGGGTGTGTGAGGTTGATTCAGCAGGAGCAAGGACTTTTGAATGGATGAAAACGGCTCGACACGCAGGCAAGAGGAACAGCACCTTTCGAACATGCCCAAGCAACACATGTAAACAAACATTGGAACGTACCTCGAGAGAGACCTCCCGGAACGTGCCCCGCGGCGCCTGCCCCACCGCCAGCACCAGCGGCAGCGTTATTGAGCCGCCCGGCCGCAGCGGCAACGCGCCGCCGCCGCCGCCGCCGCCGCCGCCGCCGCCGCCGCCGCCGCCGTGGCCCCCGGGGGCGCCGCCGCCGCTCAAGTTGCTGCGCGGGCTCAGCGGCCCGGAGGCGGCGGAGGCGGGCCCTGATGCCGAGGAGGGGGTGGGTGGCGCACCTGCTGTGCCGCTGTGCTGCTGCTGCTGCGGCTGCAGGGCTGCATCGTCCACCTCCAAATGCACGCCCTGCAGGGCACCAGGCGGCACGCGCGCACGGCGGCACGAGGAACGAGTTACAGGCGCTGAGCCACAGTCACAGTCACAGTCCCTTTGTACCGCTGCTTGACCCGCTCTCAGCACCCAGCGGCAGCACGGGCTGAACGTACCCATCCGCACGCGGCTACTTCCCGACAGGACCGGCGCATGGCCACACACCGTACGCGCCGTGCCCACCGCACCGCACCGCACCGCACAGCACAGCACAGCACCCACCAGGAACGACGCCGGCAGCGGCGCCCCCCGCAGCGGCTTCAGCGGCGCGCCCTTGTGGTTCGTCACCACCACCGCCAGCGCGGTCACAGGCAGGCCTGCCGCTCCTCCAGCGCCGCCGGTGCCTCCTGCGCCTCCTCCTGCGCCTCCTCCTGCGCCTCCTCCTGCGCCTCCTCCTCCGCCTCCGCCCAGGTTGTGCAGGGTGAGGCTCCAGGCCAGGCGCTGGCCCTCGAACACGGCCACGGGCGGAGAGCGCTGCAGGTCCTCCGCAAAGGCGCCGTGGTGGGCCTGTGTGGGTGAATGGCCGCACAGGGGTTGTTGGCGAGTCCGCAAGAGGCGGGCCAGCAAGCGGCGCGACAGCGCTGGTTGGCATTGCGTACGGCATGCAATGGTGCTGTAGCCACGCGGTGGGTAGGCAAGGGCAACGACACGTGGGCGCGGGCAGGCAGGCTCGAGGCTCAAGGATGCGCAACACACGCACCGGCTGCGCGTGTATGTCGTCCTCACGTGGCGCCACCGCCACCACGTTGGGGTCGTGCTGCGGCGGCTGCGCCGCCACATGCTGCTGCGCGTGCTGCGGCCCCCCTTGGTTGCGACCGTGCGGCGTGCCCGGCTGCGAGCCGCCACTGCCGCCACCGCCGCCGCCGCCGCCGTGGGGTATGGAGGCCGCCGAAGCAAGCGGACCACCGGCGGGGCTGGCGCGCACGATGGCCTGTGCCCCCAAAACAATGTCACAAGGGGGTTCCAAGTGACTTGTAAGCATGTCGCCGATTCAGGCTCAGGTCTGAGCAAGGCTAATCGGATGCCTAGGTGCCGCACAGAGCCGCCCTGCCGGCACGCAACACTGGCCCTTGCCCTTACCTTGACCAGGGGTAGTGGCGGCAGCACGTGCACACCCATGGGCCCCGCAGGTACCCACGCCGCCGCCGCCGAGCCGGGGCATGCGCTGCTGGCGTTACGCGGCAGCAGCAGCGGCCGCCCCGCGGGCGCGCCGGCTGCAGCCGCCGCCGCCGCGGGGCCGGCTGTGGCGCCGGAGGCGGCTGACGACGACGAGGACGCGGCAGGAATGCGGTTTCCGCCCGACACCATGCGTTTGAGCGGCACCGCGAAGGGCGCAGCCCACGTGACGCCCCATGCAGTGATCTGCAGATGGCAGTAGTGACAGTGCGGCATAGCAACAATCAAATACCGTACACTTAAAGGACCCCACTCAGGGCCCCAGCCCAACACCAGTTCCTGCCACAATTTTCCCTCTCAAACACACTCACCAGGCAGCCCTCGATGCTGTACTGCCCGGGCTGCTGTGGCTTGCCGCACAGCACCACACGGTGCGGGCGGCCGTTGGGCGCCAGCACCAGCGTCAGCGCCGGCGTGCGGAAGTGGTGCTGCGAGCTGGCGGCGGCGGCGGCTGTAGCAGCCGCGCCGCCGGCGGCTGTAGCAGCGGCGCCTGAGGAGGAGGCGGCCTTGCTGCTACTGCCGGAGGCGGTGTTAGAGGTGCGCGCGAGCGAGCTGCTGCCGTTGTTGTTGCCGCTGCTGCTGCTGCTGCTGCTGCCGGTGGCGGTGTCGGCCGCGGCGGCTGCTACAGCCGCGGCTGCAGCCGAGGAGCCGTGCAAGGACCCGCCGCTGGCGCTGTGCGCGTGCCCGGGGCCGCCGCTACTGCTTGTGCTACTGCCGAGGTACTTGACGTGCAGCTGTAGCATGTCGATCTTCAACGGCACCGCCAGCGGATTGATGAGGTACACCTCCACCCGGCCCTCGTCGTTACATGTCTGCATGTGCGTGGTGTCGGATTGGAAGGTAGGGCAGGCATCAGGCCGTGGCGGTGTCAGGCGTTCCGGCCATCAAAACTATTGCATAGCAGCCGCATACCTACGTAGCCGCAGGGTAGGCAGTCCCATCTAATCCCTAAGCCCCGACGCTTACCCATTCAATCGCCGCCGCCTCATCCTGCTTGGCCTGCCGCTTAGCGGCATACGGATTAAAGATAAATGGCCCGCCGCCGCCACCACCCGCGCCACCGCGCCCGCGCCCGCCGGCGCCGCCAGCGCCGCCCACCGCAATCCCGCCCGCGGCCGTGAGGCTGAGAGGCGTGGGCTGTAGCGGCGGCGCCGCCGGCAGTAGCCGTTTCAGCTGCACCAGCGGTCCGGGGCCCGCACCGGGGCGCAGGCGCTGGCGCGCCGGCAGGGCGGCGGAGGCGGCTGCCATGGCCTCCACCAGTGCGGCTTGGTGGGAGGGGCTGAGCGCGGCGTGGTGGTCTCTGCGGAAGCGACGTCGTAGGGCACTTTCAGGTTTGAGCACGGTAACGCGTGCTTGCGAGGTGTCGGAAGTGATCTAGGGCGCCGGGTGTTGCAGCTGGCACACACAAAACGAGGCAAGGTGTGAAGAACCGCCTCTGGCTCATCCCCCGCTTGGCATCCCGACGTGCGTGCATGCAAGCACGCGCGCACACACCTGAGCAGCGCCGCCGCCGCCTCCCATGCCTCCGCCGGCGCGTGCGCCTGCTTGGCCGCCGTCAGGGCTGCCTGCAGCCGAGGGGACGGCAAGGAGGGTCGATTGGAGGAAGAGATGGCGACAACTAGACGTGACGGCAGGGCCTTTGGAGGGGGGGTTGCAGGCGCGGCGGCATCACACAGGGAGCGCACGCAAGGCCGCACAAGCACCGACAACAACGTCAACAGCACCCACGCGACTGAAACGCTTGGCACTACAGTGCATGCCTCCTGCCGTCCTCCAGCCTTGCCATGTTGGGAAATAGATGGAAGACATTGAGACGTGCCTGTCCGTCAATCCCTGCAGTCCGCAAACCTGCTCTGCGCCCTGGGCTCCTACCTCCAACGTCACGGTGTTCACCGCCTCCCAGCCGCACGAGCCGCCCGTGCTGCTACTGCTGCTACTGCCGAAGCTGCTGCTGCCGCCCGGCCCCAGGCGCCGCAGGCTCCAGTGCACCTTGGGCAAGTCGTCTGGGTCCTGTTCGTGAGAGGCATTGTAGCGGTGGTGGTGGCGATGGCGATGGGATACACGGGACTCAACACCAATATCACCGGGTAGGTGTGGTACTCGCACGCATGCAGTCACGCAAGCCCGGCGCACCCACTTCCTCCCACTTGCCCAAGGCTGGAACCGTCCTTCCAAACCAACTTGGGGATTGGAAAACGGTAACTACGCCCACGCCCACGCCCACCTGCGCCTGCGGGTCGTCTGGCGGCTCCAGCGCCCTAAGCGCCAGCCGCAGCAGGTCACCGCGGTCCAGCACCCCCACCGCCCGCGCCAGCTCCATACAGTGCCACAGCAGCAGGCGCCGCTTGCGCAGGCAGCCCACCATGCCCAGCACCTGCGCCGCCCCCGGAACAAACATGTGTGTGTGAGCGGGGCCGACGGCGGGGGCAGAGGGAGATAGGGAGGGACATGAGCGTGTGGTTTCATGCAGCCGGCAGTGCAGCAACCGCACATCCCACCACCCTTACCCTCATGAAGGACCTGCTACCTCCATTATCCTTTCCCACCTCTCTCACCCGCCCCACCCGTCCTCTATGACTTCACGCACGCACGCACGCACGCACGCATGCACGCACGCACGCACGCACGCACGCACCTGTGCGCACTCGACCTGCCCCGCCAGCCGGTCCTCCAGCGAGGGGATGGCGGGCAGCAGGTCCGTGAGGCCGTTCATCAGCTCCACCACCTGCGTTTGGTTGGTTAGGTGGTTGGTTGGTTGGCCGGTTGGTGGTGTTACTGTTTGGCCGGAGCGCGCTCATATGAACGGGAATGTTGAAGGCAGTGTGGATTGGACTGTGTGAGTGTTGTGACCTTACTGCGTACCAGTGACGATGCCTCCGCCTGACGCAGCAGACACCAGCTGACTAAGCCAATGGCAGGCAGGCAGGCTCGCCCCTCGCCTCACCTCCTTCCTAGCCGACGCCCCTCCTCCTCCTCCCCCTCCTCCTCCGCCGCCGCCTCCCGCTCCAGCTCCTGCGCGCAGCCCCGCCACCAGCCGCGCCAGCTTGAGCGCCTGCTCCGCCGCCAGGGGCGCGCAGCCGCCGCGCTTCTTGTAGGCGGCGCGCGCCTCGGCGAAGCACTCGCGCACGTAGGGCTCCACACCGGCGCGGCGGACCGCGTCCCAGCGCGCGGGCGTCATGAAGCCTGGAGGGGAGGAGGGTAGGTATAGGCGGGGGTTGCAAGGATGGGGTTCAATGCATGTCAAATTAATGATGGGGCGGCGGACAGCGTGGGTGGGGTGCCGGGGTCAGGGTGGGAAAGGCATTGTTGCGAGGGAGGGACGGGAGGATGAGGGGCGGCGACCGATGGCAGGTTGGCCGGGAAGAGGAGGCAGCATGCCGGGGAGAAAGCAGTGTGCTATGACGGAAGGCAACGCGCACCTGTGGCGCCGCCACCGCCGCCGCCGCGGCCCCGGGGCGCCGAAATAGACTTGCCCCGGCCGCCGCCGTCCCCTGCGCCGCCGCCGCCGCCGCCACCACCGCCGGCCCCTTCCAAGATGACTTCGTGGAAGCGCGCCGTTGCCAGTCCCTGGATGCCGTGAGTTGTGGATACAGGCACACACATGGGCTTGTGGCGCAAGATTATTGATCAGCCCTACATACCCTGCTGAAGTTGCGTGTTTCTAGACACAGCACCAGGCGGTGAGAGTTGTTCCCCCCGACCCCCTGAACCCACAAACCGCAGACCCAGCTTCTCGCAGCTCCTCGCAGCTCCTCGCAGCTCCTGTCTCACCTCCATGGCAGCGCCGTACCACACCCAGTCGCCACACGCCTTGGCCACCTCCGTCACCTCCCTGCGCAGCGCCGACAGGAAGCGCAGCGGTGTGAATGCAGCGGCGTGGATGCCGCGGTGTTGACACAGCGGTGTGGACACAGCGGTGTGAATGCAGCGGTGCAGCGGACACAGCGCCACTGCTGTGCGCCTGCTTGCCCCCGGCTGCGGCCGCACGCAGCCGAGCCCGCGCCGCACACACGACACGCTCTTGCAGACACCCCGGCACAGCGCGCGCCCTCTCACCCCGGCACCCCCGGCGCTCTACGCGCACTGCCTTGCCTCCCCCTTCACACAACTCCTAGTCCAACTAGGCGCCCCCTGACGCGAGCACGCCGAACAGAGTCACTCCTTCGGGACCGATGACCCAACATGCCGACGACGGCCAGATGGACAAGACTGAAGATTATCGCCAAGAACACGAGTACATCCCTCTCCTCCGCGCTCCATGGCTGGATCTTTGGGTTGCAATGGCCGCTTTGGTTTCTGGTGTAAACTACCCCCCTCCTCTAATCTTAATTCGTGTAACCCCTCCACGCACACGCACACACATATACACATGCCCCTAAACCACCGCCGCCACCCACAGCGCCCGCCTGTCTCACTTGTAGTGCTCGGCGGCGTCCCTCGGTGAGCCGCATAGCAGGCACATGTCGCCCTTCATCTTGGCCAGCCGGCCCCAGCGCTGCCGCTCGCGCGCCTCGCCCTCCCCCAGCGAGGGGAGCCCCACCAGCAGCCGCTTCTGGACCTCGTCAAGCACGGCGCTGGAGCCCGTGAACTCGGCTGCGGAGGGAGATAAGTGCGGCGAGGAAAAAACAACATGAGCAAGAGAAATGAAAAAGAACAGACGTACATGAGTGAATTGGCAAACAGTTGCGAGGCGTAGAAAAAGATGCTCTGCGTGACAAAAATGCACCAGACCCAGCACCATCTCTTTGGTTTCTTGGATTAACTATTACCACCACCATCACCCACCCGAGTCGGCGTAGCCCGTCAGCTTCATGACTGCCGGGCTGGCGGTTCGCATCCACACCTCGAACTGGCTCAGCAGCGCCGCCGCCAGGTCGCTCATCCACACCTCCAGGTGCTGCTCCAGGTGGCTAGGGCCGCCTGCGGTTAGTTTGTTAGTTGGTGAGTGGGTGGTTGGGGCAGGGTGTGGGGCAGCGGACGAGGCAGGAGGCAGGATGTAGGAGGAGGAGGCAGTGGGAAGTCATTTTTTTTGGCGAGGGGCGTTCCATGGACAGAGAAACGCGCAGTGGGGCAGCTGAGATGCGTGGATGTGCAAGGGGGCTGGCAGGTTGGAGGCATAGGAAGCAGATTTTCCCAACCACAGCGGCTCCCAACCCACAGCCGTACGTCTGCTCCACGCCTCCTCCTCCTCCTCCTCCTCCTCCTCCTCCTGCTGCCTGCCCCCATCGCGCAAGCGGGTCCCGCCTTTCCTCCTCTGTGCCACCCCAACCCCCACCCGTGCAGCCCACCCGTGCTGCCCCCCTCCCCTGCCCCTGGGTCCCTGGCCTCCTCCTCCTCCTCCTCCTCCTCACCCGGCGGGAACATTACGAGGTCCTGCAGCGCCTGCTGCTGTCCCTGTCCCTGTCCCTGCCCCTGCCCCGCCGCGCACGCCGCGCGCTCCTGGCGCAGGTGCTCCTCGGCGGGCTCGAAGAAGAAGCAGCGGCTCACAAAGGCCTCCGGGTAGGACCTGGCGGCGGCGGCGGCGCGGTGGGTTAGGAGGCAGGTGCGGATCAGGAGGCGGTGGCAGGGGCGGGGGCAGGGGCGGCCATGGGAGGCAGCCAGGCCCCTCTTAGGAGCAGGAAATGGGGCGTCAGGGCTCCCTCGTTGATAAAGAAGTCCCAGTCAGGGATCCCTCCCTATGCTGGGCGCGGACGTGGCAGGGGAGCGGGGCCGGGTCTGGGCCCCGCCCCCGACGGCCCCTTAGCCGGCAGGTGCAGGCGACGACACGCAGGCGCGTGCACCAGCACCGGAACGCACCTGCAGACCTTCTTGAACTCGTCGTATGCCTGTGCGCGTGATAGTGCACCACGAGGAGCACATGCTTGCGTCATGCCGCGCCTCCCCCACGCAACGGCTCACCACGCGCAAAGACGCCGGTGACGTCAAACCGCACAGCTACGCAAAACGAGGTGCTGCACCTGCAGGCCCCACAGCCCATTCCAACGCAGGACAACCCCCCACTGGCCCCCCCAACTGCTGCTGCCACTAACCCCAAAACCCCATCTTCTCCGCCATCCCCGCCAACCCTGCAGCCTCCCCCCTCCTGGTTCTCCTGGTCGTTTCGCTTCTGGTTTCTGGAATGAAGTACGCCCCCCCAAAAGCCCCTATCCTGCCCGTGCCGCCCGCCCATGCGCTGCACCCACCTGCTGCACGCCGGCGCACATGGGGCCGTACACGATACCCAGCAGCGCCAACACCTGCCGCCCCGGGTGCAGGTCGGGAAGCCGCGTGCGCCGCCGCGCGTCCTCCGCCTGCATGGCCGGTCGGGCCAGCGCAGTGAGCTGAGTGAGCGAGGAGGAGAGACAGAGGAGGAGAGACAGGGGAGGAGAGACAGGGGAGGAGAGACAGGGGAGGAGAGACAGGGCTGTTCGGCTGCCCTCCAACTTGGTGTAATCAACGCCCTCAGCGCAATCCCACAATCTGCCGTACTCGTAGGCGTACCTAACACAACCTCCCATACACATGCACACATACACACACGACACAAAGGCATGAACCTCCATGGCGTTGGGCTCTTCCGGTTTCGTTGTGTTAACACGACATACACACAACCGAACCTGCAGGAAGCGCAGGTGCATCACGGCGCTGCTCCAATCCAGGTAGGCGAACGGCGTCTTGCCATTGCCGCCGCCGCCCGCGCCGCCCGCACCCGACTCGCGGTAAAAGGACCTGCCGGTCAGCAGCGGCAGCAGCAGCAGCAGCCCCCCAAATGAATTTTTAATCATGCCGGTGTGGTGCCAGGTGCAAGTTCGTGCGTGTGAAACCGCGCGTGTCACACTGAGCACACGTCCGTGAAGCGGCAGCGCAGCAGCCAGCGGCCGCGAAACCCCACCCAGACACACACGTGCGCACGGGGGGCCTACCCATACCTGGTTGCTGAGAGCGAGACGTGGTGGTACCTGCGCGCCAGAGCCAGCAGAGAGGTGCGGTGCGGTGCGGTGCGTTGGTTTGCGGGCACAGGTGCATTGGCGGCACGTGGGCGACGCTGCACACGTGTATGTATGATGCATACCCCACCCACCACCACCATAAGCACAGGTCGAGCTGCTTTCGCCTGCCGTTGCGGCTTGCTGTCCCCAATAGCGGTCCCCCACCTCCCCGCCCTTGCCGCCCCTGACACCCTCCAGCCCGGCCCCGCTCACTTGTTGATCAGCTCCAGGTACTCATCCATGACGTCACGTGGCACCGGCCCCACCGGCAGCACCGCCTGCACGTGAGCGTGCATGGCACGACGCGTGGTGCTGTCATCTTACAGGCAAGGGCGTGGACAAACCAGGGGTAGAAGGCGGGGAGGCCAGCGGCACGGCCGTACACCGTGCCAACTCGGGTCCTTCCCGCGCAGCTGCCGGGGTGCAGGTGTGAGTGGTGTCCAGTCCCACCGCGCCAAGCTGAATGCCACGTGCAGCACGCTTCTACGGGGGGCTGCAACCTCATTATATACTTGCGCATTCTAGGAGGCCTGGGCCTAGGGTGCACTTCGTCACCCCATAGCAACACCGGCAGCATTTGCCCGCATGGCGGTGTGTGGCCGCGGCCACTGTTCCGGAGACCGCCGTGACTTGACTGCTTAGGCACACACGCGCAGCTGCCGGGTGCGTTGCCGCCGCCGCTCACAGCTTCGTATCCCCCCTCCAGACCCCCAGCTGCCTGTCCTAACGATTGTGCAGGGGAGGATGGAGCTATGCGGCAGTGTATGTGCGGATTCAGGGAGCTGTTGCGTGAAGGCACGCGTTGGGCTCCAGCACCCCTGCCCACGGCTGGTGACCGCCTGAGCCAGATGTGCCTTGGTCATGTGGCATGCCCCCACTCACCACACGGATCTCCGCCGCGGTGAGAAGGCTAACGCCCTGCTCTATGGTTCGCCCCGCCATTTGTTCCGCAAGTGTTCGCTTGCCGGAACCAACTTCCCTGGTTTTTATTTACTAACTATCTACGAGCATGTAATGCCATCATAAATATTCTACGCGTTGGTAACCATGGCTATGCGTCCTGGCAGCATGCTCTGAAACGAAATGGAGTCAGCCCTGGCTCCTACAGCCTGCACAGAAGCAGGCCTATCTACCATTCATTGCTGGCGTATTCAGTGCTTGCAATGTTTGGCTGGCGCTCACATATATGCAATTGGGCCTCTTGGCGACCGATGTAGTTGTTCTTCCAGGCGCTTGTGGGCAGCCCCATTAGATAGGACTTACGCCTTTACTGTAGCCTGGAAGTATTTGCTCAAATTTGAGCTTGAAATCAGTTTTCCTAGAGCTCCACAATTCTAACCACCACGCCCAGTACGCAGAACACTAGGTCGCCGACAATGTACGCTGCGCTGCAGCTAGGCGGCTGCAGCGCTGCAGGGCTTGTCCCTGTGCGCAGCGGAGGGCGCAAGGCATCAGGAATTGCGACCCCTGCTCGCGGATGTCAGCTGGGCTGTGGAGCCAGCGCGCAGACGCCGATGAAGGCTGGAGTCGCGCTGGGGCAGCGCAGGAGCAGCCGGCGAACCGCGGTGGTCTGCCGCGCAGCTGCGAGTGAGTCTGAGCTGCTGCCACCGCACGCGGTGTGTGCGGCTCCGCACTGGACGCGAGCCCCCACGTTGCATATTGGGGCGGGGAGGCGGCCGCGGTCCCTGCTCGTCCGCATGGGAGCACACATGTCTACCTCCCGCCTCGTGTAGCCCTAACCAGCTCATGAGGGCTTGCACGCGCGGGCCTGGGAGCAGCAGCGGTCCTGGGTGTGCGGTACCTCGGCCGTACGCACTTCCTTGTTCAGGTGCAGCCTCTCCGGGGGAAGGACCAAGCTCATCAGCAACAGAAGGCGCTCACCAGGACTAATATCACAGCCGCGTACGTCACGGGCTTTTGCACGAGCGGCCCGGCACGGTTAGGACGCGTGACATGCCGCCCGTGCGGCAGGTACAAAACCCACGCTGCCTCCCTTGCTGGCCCGCACCGCGCCTCCCCATGCCCCACCCTGTATGACCCCAGTCCGCCTTGAACTTCCGTTCGCCCTGCTTCTTCCACACAATTCAGAGAACTTCTACGACATTCTGGGCGTGCCATCCTCCGCCTCCGACCGCGAAATCAAGTCGGCCTACCGCAAATTGGCCATGAAGCTTCACCCCGACGTCAACAAGGCGGTGCGTGCGCTAGCAGCAGTAGCAGCAGCAGTGGGAGCAGAATAGCAGTAGCAGCAGCTGTGCGTATAGTAGCAGCAGTAGCACCGGGGTGCCAGGGCAGCGTCTGGGGCGCGGCAGCGGCAGTAGCAGCCGGGGTCCAGGGGTCAAAGGCGCGTGGCAGAGAGCGGTTGGCACGGGGCGGGTAAACATTGTTTCATTTATGTGTTACAGTTATGTGTTCATGATAGGTCCCGAAGGTTCGATAGCCCAAAACCATGCCCTATGTGCGCCGGAAACCCGCGAGCATGCCTCACAGATACACCCTCTCACCCATCTCCAGTCACCTCCCACCCCTGCGCCTCGTAATACCAAAACAAGCCTACCACTGCGCCCTCGCACACCCACTCGCGCAGCCCGACGCCCAGAAGCGGTTCATGGAGGTCAAGGTGGCGTACGAGACGCTCAGCGACGACAAGCAGCGCGCCGAGTACGACCGCCGCCTGCGCGGGGTGCGTGCGCGGGATGGGGATGGGGATTGGGCGCGGTGCCAGTTGCAATGGTTGAGCTTGCAGACTGCAGAGGTCAGACCAGGCCTCTTAATAGACGGGTACAAGCAATTGCATACCGTGTGAGCTTATGAGGTCAAGATGCAAGGCGGAGCTGCAGTCGCTGATAGGAAAATTCCAACCGTTTGTTCATCCGTAGGGCTACGGCGGCGGGCGGGCAGGTTACGCCGGGAGCGGCAGCAACAGCAGCGGCTTCGGCAGCACGTACGGCAGCAACTCATATGGCACGGGTGGAGGTAACCCGTACGGCAACTACGGCAACTACGGCAACTACACGCAGGAGCCACTGCCAGGCCTGGTACGTGTAGCGTGTGTACGTCATGCTGCAAGCCATGAGTCCCGATGAATGAGTGATGCATTCATGCGGCTGCAAACGAGCTGACTGTCAGCAACTGTCAGTTGTGCGGCGTGGCCGGGGCGTGGGGGCGTGGGGCCGGGGCGGGCGTCAACGGCATGACAAAAAAAACGCCCAACCACTTCCCTGAACACCCGACCGCCTCAACCGCCTACGTGATCAGGACGACCTGATCCGGGAGCTTGAGAAGGAGTTCACGGCCTGGGCCAAGGAGCGCGCTGCCAAGGCCGACAAGGCGGGCGGGCGGCCCAAGACGCTGGCGGAGGAGCTTGAGGACCTGGGCGGGGTGAGAGAATGCGGCATGGGGCGGGGTTTTGGTGGGGCCCAGGGGAGAGGCGTGGGGGAGAGGGGGAGGGGCTCAGTGGGGGCGTGCGGGCATTGGTCAGCGTGTGGTGTACAGCAGGTTCCATGCTGAGAGGGGTCCTGTGGCTCCTGTCACATGCACATCTTCTGGTAGCACGGAACATCGCTTCCGCGGCGCGCACTTGTGATGTGCTGCTGGTCCCCCCTCGCTCCACGATCTCGGCACCTGACTTGGGCCTAACATCTCGCCTCCCCGCCCTCGTCCCCGTCCAGGAATTTCTGGACTTTCTGGAGGAGGCTCTGGGCATCAAGGAGGAGGCCGGCGGCAGCAGTAGCAGCAGCAGCAGCGGTACCAGCACCAGCACAGGCGCCGCCGCCGGCGCGGCCTTCCGCGAGACCGCCAAGTCCGCGGCCGAGCAGTTTGACGCATGGTGGCAGCAGTACGGAGACGGGTCGCCGCTGGGCGGCAGTAGCAACGCGGGCGCGCGGAGCGGCGCCAACGGCGGCAGTAGCAGCGGCGGCGCATCGTCGGCTGGCTCGCGGTCAACGTCGACTGGGGCGTCCTCTTCCTCTTCGACCTACTCGTCATCGTACAGCAGGTGTGACCGAGTGCTGCTCGCCGTGTGTCATTCTGTTGGCCAAAGTCGCATGTGTGTGCAGCAGCAAGGACGGATGCTTGACAGCTGGAACAGTTGAGCGAGTTTGAGGTTTACAGGGGCAAGGCACAGGCGTGGTTGCCGGATGTTCTGGACACACTAGTCAGCACGCGCACGGCAAGGTAATCTCCCCTGTGCTGCACCTGCCTGATTCCTGCCCACAGCTCGAGCCAACAACGCCAGGCGCCTCCGCCTCCGCCGCCCCGCCCTCCCCCGCCGCCACCGCCCAAGAAGTCGACGGAAGAGGAGATTGACGCGGAGCTTCTTGCGCTCAAAAAGAAGCTCAATAAGCTATAAATGGAATAACATACCACGCCAAGGCGTGAACCGCCGCAAGCGCTGTTGTAACAAGTGGTTATATCTCTCGTGACTGAAACTCCTTCTCAGCGCTTACGCGCCACACGCCCGCGTCAACCAGCAGCACAGCCTATAAAGGTCCTTCAAGGCACATCCTTCATAATGAGGCCCGACCTGTGCCGAAACCGAGCAGGGCCACTTCCTTCCCCGCGCCGGCATGCTACTGCTGCCATCCTGCTTGGTGAGCTGGAATTCGTTCAAGCTCCTCCTCCAGCATAACCAGGCATTTAGCCGTAGTTCAGGCGGAACATGTCTGTAGCACAAGCAAGGCCAGATGCCGGTGAGAAGGTGCAGAGGGAGGAGACCAAATCCTGCGTGCTGATTGTCCCTGAAACAGAACGAACACGCTGGCAAGCCCCTTGCCTGTCCCACATCATCCCTCACCGTTGGTGACGACGAAGCTGTTGTTGGGCGTAGGCATCAGGTGGAAGGTCTGGCTGAACTTCAGGGGCATGTTTTCCCCCTCGGGCTGCACGCATAACAGGCACGCGTGCCAAAGCGGGTCAGCGGGTCATCAGGGCACCGCGCGCTCCAGCCTGATCGCGTACGGTAGTCCCTATGCACCCAATCATCGCTCACCATCAGCTTGCCGGTCACGAAAATGAGGATGCCGCCGGAGATCGAGGGCTGAATGTCAACGGTGTCGCGCTGCACCGCGACGTTGGAGAAGGGCATGGTGGTCAGCTTCTGGATGATAGCCTGCTGGCCCTGGAACTTATTGCCCTCGAAAGTGAGCAGGCTGCTGTCCTGGTAGAGGCTGGCCAGACCCGCGCGGTTGGTGGAGAACAGGCCATAGAAGTAGTCCAGGAACGCCTGCAATAATACACAGAAACCAGCGCAGAGAGTTCACAGCTGAGCTTCAGAAAGCTTCGCGCGTCTTCACTAGGCCCGCAAGGGTCTCCAAAGGCTGTGACCCTGTGCTACCAGGCTTCGCTCCTAGAAGTACCACATATTGCAGTTACTCACGCGACCAACGGCCTCCGGATCCGCCATTTTGGAGATGTTCCCGCCGAGATGCTCTGCTGCCAACTACAGGAATGTATGCACCTAGCAGTGAGCGATATATGCCAACTCGACAAGCGAAATTGTGCAGTTTGTGGGCCAGGGTAGGGCCAGCGAGCCTGCCGCGTTGCCGGCGTTGCATGGGGGTTTGGAAATGGCACGGTCGTTGTGTCTCTGGCCGCAGGCCGCATCTCTCATATGGAGTAGGCCACAGGCCGCATCTCATTCTTCTCGGCTCTTCGCTCCCCTGAGACCATCCAAAACCATCTAGGGCACGCACAGCCCTGACCCGCGCCCAGCCTCCGGCGGTGCTGGTGCTAGGCACACGCTGGGGCCCTTCCTTTAACACCACCACCACCCTTTCCCTGACCTCAGTGCACTGTCACCCATCCCCTACCCCAACGGAAGCTGACGCACCAGCTGACATGCTAGAGCCTCTCCTATCGACGCAGCGTCGCAATCAAGTAGACTTAACAACCGTGTCCGCGAGGTAGGTGATGCGTGCCAGTGCTGGCGCAGAGGGCTGGGGGGGGGCGGCGCACACGGTAGTACGCCTGGGGGAGAGGCCGCAGCCCATATCCCCACACTCCCACAGTGCCCACCTTGGTGCCCACAGAGTGGCGTCGGCGGGCAGCCAAGGTACGCGCCTGATGTGCAACAGTTCAAGGGCAGCACGAAGCAACGCTGTGTACATGGGCAGGGGGAGGCTGGACTCAACAGAGTTGCAGATGCCTTGCTCCTTGCATTACTACTTCCCAGACACTTGACTCACTAGCAACGCCCATAACCCAAGCATAACATGGAGAAGGCAGAGAGAGGCAGATATATAGGACCAGTTCTGTCCGAAATCCGGAGTCAGTAAACTCTTGAGCGGACTGCCGCCGCCTCTTTGATGGCACCGCAACCTCACAATCAAACTACTGTACAACGAGCGCAGTTTCTATGGCCCTTTTGCATCCCGTCATTTATGGTGCTTAAGAAGCTACGTCCAAACTCTCATGCCTAGTGACTTGAAAGGAGGTCCCCCCGTATTAGATTTAGGTTTGCATCTGGTTGGATGCACTGACACCCGCCGACGCAGGTCGGCCGACACCTGCACGACTCACTCCACACTTCAACAGTCGTACCAAACAGTCTGCAAGTTTCAAGTTCTGCACATAGCACAAGCCATCGCAACAATTGTGGTCGACACACGAACAACACAAGCCGCAAGCCCAGTAGTACAACTCAAGCTACGAAGCCTTAGGGCACAAGCCCCCGAGCCCATCCGACAGAGCTGGCCCCTCGGATGTTGCTCGAATAATCCTCGCACGGACCTATTCTCATCCTGTCAAAGCACGAGGGCGCGTCTGGTTTCCTCTTTGTTTTAGCGTCTGCATGACCACGCAAGAATAGAAATCGCCAGTACCCCAAATGTGCCATCGCCATGCAACACCCACACATATCAACGCGCGCAGCTGCTACCGGTGACTGCACCGGCCCTGCCCAGCCTGTGTGGCTAAACCAAAGCTGCGTGACACGTATGCCAGAAACAAGATGCACGGAGCATACCGTAGCCTTGAAGTCCACTCTAGGTCGACCGCAAGCACTCGTCATGCGAGACCCTACAAACAAACTCCTGTTCCTGCGTGCCCGTTATATCGCTTCGTCCGGGGCATAACAGATCCATGTGCCATGGGCGCACCAACTTTGGTCCGAGCCGCAGCCGCTTACCGAAGCCCTTCAGCGCGGCTGCGATCCGCCATGCCACTACCAACCAACGATGCTGCCGCCGCAACCACCACCGCTGCCACTGCCGCAGCCTCACCGTGCGAAGTCCTCGCACAGCGTTCGCACCGCCTCGCGCGCGTGGTGGATGACGCGCAGGCCGGGCGTCATGCCCATGTCCATGCATACCGCCGCCAGGTGCATGCACATGAGCTTGGCCTGCTGGTCCGCCTGCACGTCCGCCCGCTCCATGAAGTCCTGCAGCCCCTTTGTGGAGCGCCGCATGTACTCGCTGAACTTGGAGGTCGTCCGCGCGTACGTCAGCAGCTCCGACACCTGCTCATGGCTGAAGCCCGCGAGCCCGCCCGCCGCCGTCCCGCCACCCCCGCTTCCGCCTCCATCGGCCGCTGATGCGCCGGCTCCGTTCGCCGCTGCGCGGAGCGAGGAAGTGTTGGAGTCCCCGGGCGAGGGCCGCTGCCCCACACTCGTCCCGCCGCCTGACCCTGCGCAATACGGGCGGGCATTTGTATGGTGAGAACCTTGACAGCTTCGCATGCGGCTGGCAGGGCAGCGGTGGAGGCGGCATTTACATGAGGCGAAATCAACAGTGGGCAGTTGTAGCAGCAAGACAACTATCAACCCCGCGACGCACTCCTGCATATGCGCGTAGCCACACCGACGTACTGCTGAGGTGCCCCAATGCCGCGCACCTGTCGCTGCAGCCGCCGCCTGCTGCTTCTGATGCTCCTTCAGCGCCAGCTTCGCTTTCTGTTCGCAGCTGCGGAAGCTGTACGTCATGAGCATCGTCTGCCGCATGAGGCATACCGCGCACAGGCGTTCCGCCAGCAGCCGAAGCGCTTCCTTGCCCACCACGCCGGCGGCGCGGATGCTGTCGGCGTTGTTGGCCACGTGCGCCAGAAGCACAGCCGTGTCGCGGTACAGGTTTGCCGCCCTGGCGCGCGCAATGACAGGCAGCATGCACCACAAGGAAAGGTATTAGCAACATGCAATGGCAGCGGGCCTTTGCTTTCGACCGGCTACTTGGCGCAGATAACTGACACAGCAACGATGCCCAGCGCATTCAGTCCGAGCCGATACATCGCCATGCGTTTTCCAGCACCGCACAACACGTTAGCCCAAAGCAAGCGCCGGCCTAGCATCCTCGGACCCGTGCACGCACACAGCCCGGCTGCCGCCTGTCGTGAGTGCTCCAGCCCAGGCCAGGGCCGACAGCCTGCATGCAGGGGCGCGCACGCACCTGGCGGCGCTGTTGTGGTGTTTGTGGTCGCGCTGCAGCGCGTCCGCCGCCTCCATATACATGAGCGCGCCGCTCACGTATTTGGACATGGACTTGACCGTCCACACGTTGCCGTTGCGAGCCATCAGCGCGTCGCCCTCCTTTTTCGTGGACCGTGCCTGCAGCATGTGCGCGTCGATGCGCCCGTCTGCCGGCCCCACGCCGCCCCGCGCATCATGCTCCAGCTGCAGGTCGAAGGGCCCTATGGAGTTGTAGGCCGCCGCCTGGCTGTTGAGGCCGGCCAGCCCCAGGAACAGCGGCGGCAGCACCGGGAATTCCCGCCCGCTGGTCTGCGTCTGCACCGACACGCCCGGCGGGCGCGGTGGCCGCCCGCTGCTGGATGGGCCGTCACCGGCGGCGGCGCCCGCCATCGGTGCGGCAGCGGCTTTCGGTGCCGACGCCGCCGGTGCTGCGGTGCTGCCGCTGCGCGGCCCTGCCGCAGCACCCGTGGGCGCAGCCTTGCTCGCGCCAACTCTCCCAGCGCCTGTTGCCCCTCTCCCTGCCACAGCCGGTGGCCCTGCTGTTTGCCGTTGCGCAGCTGCCGCCGGTTTCCCTTGGTGCGCCGCCAAAGGCGCCGCCAACGCCGACTGGCCAGCGCTGCTGGCGTTTGGCCTGGGTATCCCGCCAGCCGTCCCAACCCGCGCCGCGCCCTCCCCGCCATCCTCCGGGGACAGCGGTAGGTACGCTTGGCTGTTTGTTGCCTGGTCCGAGTTGCTTTCACCACTGCCGCCCGCCGTCGCGGCCGGGTCTGCCCGGCCCGGCGGTAGCTGCGCGGTCTTGCGCGCCGCAGCCGCCTGCACGGCCTGGCGGTCGTGCGCCTTGTCAGAGCATGGCTCCGGCCCGTGGTCCCCACAAGTGCAGGGGACTTCTGCAACATCCACCAACCGAGCGCGCTTCGCTGGCCGCTCCTGGCTGCAGGGCGGGAGCAGCACCTGTAGGAGGGGGAGTGCGCCGGGAAGTCGCGCGGATGCTACAGCACGAAAGGCACAAAGGTAGCGAAGCCCGACCCGTCCGAGCGCGCGTCCTTACCGAGAAGTCCCATTCAGGCAGCTCGTCTCCAGGAGCGAAGCCCTCGCCGTCCCGGATGCGAGCGACTGCACGGTAGCGACAGAATGTGCTCTCATGCGCGGGCCAGGCTATCACGAGTGCGTCCCGGAAACGTTCGTACCTATGGCATCTGCTGACGCTGATGGAGGTATGTAGCCACGAAGCGCCGCTTGTCGCCTTTGTGCTTGGGCGAGGAGGCCTGCGGAGCGAATTGCACCTTGTCTCTTTCGCCCCGAACTGGCAACCCCCGACCCAGCGGCCCTGCCCGACGTCGCAACCCACCCGCTTTCGAGTCCTTCCCGTCGCGTGCTACCGGACCTGCGTATCCTGCGCGGGGATGCGTCGAGGCGAGTCATGGCCGGGTGCGAGGAGGAGCCCTTTGCCCCCTGTCGACATATCACCCAAATCTCCGCACCTGGGCCTATCCGGGCCACCGTTTGACCATTAAGCTTTAATTTGATTTTAATAACGCGTTTCCCAGCGGCCTCAGAAGCCATTTTGGCTTCTCTCCCCGCTCCTGCGCTGCGCGCGTGACCTCCGCTGGTCCCGGCTGGTGTTTATGGACTAGCTCATGGCCCTAGGCGGTTCGCGGTAGCACAGAGAGGCGCGCTCCGCGCGAAGCCAAGTTTTAGAAAATGCCTTTGCGGTGTTTGTTGGAGATGGTCTCGACGAAATAGTTGTTAAGTTGGCTCGTGTATTGGAAGACTACCTGAAGCCTGGCCGGCCCAGAGACAAGTGCACAGTTTGTGCATCAAGGTCTGATCGTTGGCCCGCTGCCACAGTGACTTCTTGCTAATCACCACATTTCCATTTCTCATGTATTTCACACCCAACCAGCATGAACATTACCTAGTTACGAGGATTGAGACGGTCGCTGCAACACCTTGAAAATTTTCCACACGAAGAAGCCTTATCGTGCCACACCTTAGGGCTTGGAACACATAAACTGCAAAAATGCGGTTAGGCAGGGCCCTGCCCTTGCTGGCCTTGTGCCTTGTCGCGTTGAGAAACGTCCGTGCTCTCGAGTTTGAGATGCAGTCTCAGATCAAGTGTGTGTATGAGGAGATTAATAACAACGTCATCGTGGTCGGGGAGTACAAGGCGTTCAACAAGGAGAATGCAGACCAGGGCATCACCGTTAGCGTGAAGGTAAGCAGCCGGGTTGCGGACCGGGCTATGTAAATACATTCCTAATAATTGCCTGCTGCGTGGTAGGCACGAAGACTGCCCCGACGAGACAAGATCGATGGACTCGATCCCTGTCCTTTGTCCGTGCCCGGCCTTACCTTTGGCGCCGATTGCAGGTTGAGGACCCGCACGGAATCACGCTGCACGAATCCTCGGGTAACGTGAATGGCCAGTTCGCCTTCACCAGCAAGCAGGCGGGCGAGTACAAGGCCTGCTTCTCCGTGTCAGGTGCGACTGCTGGGAGGGACACCGAGGCGCACGCGCAGCCGCGCTGGCAGGCGGGCACTTAGCACTGCGGCTCGCCGCTGCCTCCCGAGTTTATTGTAGGGCCTCGCAAGCGACCACCTGCCGTGGCGCGGGGTCCACACGGACGGCAGCGCCGCTCCTGGTCACCCCACGTGGTCACCCCCTGCTGTACTGCGATATACTCGCCTGATGCTGCCGCGTTCTCCCTCTTTCTCTCTCTCGCTCACCGCCCGGTTCCGGCCCAATCCCTCACACAGACATTCAGATCGCCTACCAGACCAAGCTCAAGGTGGACTGGCGGACGGGCGTGGCGGCCACGGATTGGAACGCCATCGCAAAGAAGGAGCACCTGGACGCGCTGACCGTGGAGCTGCGCAAGCTGGAGGTGCGTGGACGAGGAGAGCGTGGTGGAGGGAGGGAGGGAGCGAGCGAGTGGGGGCCAGGGCAGGAGGGAGGGCGGGGCAGCTCATGCCATGAACCCACGGCAGCAGGGCGACTGCACGGAAGGGGCGGCGTGGGGACCTGTACGGGGAGGGAGTGGGCCCAAGCGATGCCGAGCTCAAGTGTGCTGTGCGCCGTTACAGTGCTGCGGCAGCACCAACAGCTCACCCCAACAGCGCCGTGCTGTGTGTGCCCCCGCCCCTCAGTCTGCCCGCTATGCCAACTCACTGCACGCGCTGCCCGGCCCCCGCTGCTGACTGCAGGACAACATCCGCGAGGTGTACAGCGAGATGCTGATGCTGCAGCAGCGCGAGCAGGAAATGCGCAACATCAGCGGTGAGAGGCGGGTGGCGGGGGACTGGAATGAAATGGGTGGAGTGGGACGGCGGGGGGGGGGCTAGCAGGTGCACACAGCGCCACGGCGCAGGGGAGCTGTGCACCGTGACGGAGACGAGGCCGTGGGAGAGGCCACACAAGCAGCACTTGATGTGCCTGCGCACCTGACACCCCTTAAGATGAACGGACCACCCTTCGCTGAATGTGCATCTGGCTTAAATGACCGCACACACGGCAATCGCAGAGGAGATCAACACGCGTGTGGCCTGGTTCAGCATCGCCTCCCTGGGCGTGTGCGTGGCCAGCGCGGTGGTACAGCTCTGGTACCTGCGCCGCTTCTTCAAGCGGAAGAAGCTGCTGTAAGGCAAAGGCGGCAGCGGACGCGGCGGCAGCAATGGAAGCAGCGGCGGTGGCGGCAGCGGTAGCGGCGGCGGCTGTGGTGGTTTGAGCCGCGCGGCTGTGGCCGGGTTGCCGTCACCACCTGCAGCAGCACAGGGCGGTGGCTGAAGGCCGCTGTGCCGGCGGTGGTCTGCCGCGATGGTAGGCTTGGTGTTGTTCTGCGAAGGCAGGCTGCAAATGGCAGCGGGAGCTGGGACGGCCTGGCGCAAGGAGCGCTCGGGGGTGGGGGGGGGGGCGGTGACAGCAGCATTTGGTGACGGCAGCTGCAGCTGCTTGGCAACGCGGAATCAATGACGTGGGACAGTGATAGGGCGGTCAGGAGCGGTCTGCCAGCTGCTGCCCCTGTGCCCCGTCTGCTGCGGCGCACTGCTGGAGTCACTCCTGCTCCATGGGAGCGGCGCGGCTTGTGCAGTGTACTGTGTGTGTGTTGTGAGGGCGAACCGGAGGCTGGGGAACTGGCACTGGGCGTGGCGAGCTTTGCGCTCAGCCACACCCTGTGCGGCGTGGTGGGATGGTGATTGGGTTGGGGCAGGTGGGTGGGCGAGTGCCACCGCTGTGGTAGGGACGGTGATATCTTCAGCGGTGGCTGGAGGTGTACAACAACATGTTTGTTGTTGTTGGAGGTGTAGTGCGGAGCGGAATCTGAGCTATGGCTACGATACAAACATGTGCGGGCGGTGCATGTGGAAGCTCGTGGCGCTCAAAGGCGTGAGCCTCAATTAGGACTCGCCAGATACAGGAGGAAGCGCGACACAAACGGGACGCAGGGTATGCGCCGTGTGGCCTGTAGGCCTCGACGTAATGTCGAGACGTGTCGACCTGACGTGAGAGAGGCGGGAAACACGTTCCACCATCCAAGTTGGTGAGATGCTTGTATATGGAGACCGCATCTGAATTGTAACTGGCGGTGGAAGCACTTTTGTGACCTCGACTTGGGTGACTTACGGCAAGCCTCGCAGCAAGCGACATGGACAAACCCCATGCGCGGAGGGGCCCAGCGCACTGCATTGCGCCGTGCACTTGGGGTGGCACTTGTTAAGATTGCATGGCATTTAAGAACGCTGACACAATCAATAGCATAAAGGGCTAGACACTCGAACTAAGGCAATGGAGAGCTCGGCCACATGACAATCCGCTAAGCGCGCGCGTGAGCCTGGCTCTAAAAAGCAAGCGGCCTCTCCAATACGCGAAGAGCCCAGAAATCTTCATATTAAACGGGCTGCTGAGGATAATCTGCAAGTCTTTGCTTGCCGTCTTCACCGTGACATGTCGCTCCACTAGGCGCGCGGAGCGGTGACGTTACTTCACATTGCATTCCATACCGCCTAAGATGACTTAAAAGCGTTGCGACTGAAAGGTGTCGCGTGGCCGCTTCAAGGTGGACGACGCTGGAGTCGACGGGGCCCGGGCCCCCGTTTCTGAGAAACCCCTCTGCATGGCGTCCACGACTTCCCCCGAGCGACGCGGCGCCAACCTGCCACCAGATGGAGCTGATGCCGGCTCGGAGGCCTCTGGCTTCAACTTGCTGCCCATTGAAATTCTGGAGCGTGTGGCTGACTCGCTGCCCGACAACGACGTGGCGGATGGGCTGCGCCTGACCAACCGCGCCGCCGCCCGCGCCCTGGCCGCGCCCCGCTACCGCCGCCTGCACCTGTCCCAGCCCGTGTCCACCAGCACCTTCAGGCAAGCCAACCCCGTCCACCCATCCAGTCAACCAGCACTGATACCCTGTAGGCTCCGGCGTGCGACAGGGGCGCGTGCTGTGTTTCACAACAAACGTACCGCACTACCGCTGAGGACCGCAGCCCTGTCTCAACCCTCTTCCTCCGCCGACCCTGCTGCGCTCGCCTGATTTCCGCAGGGCGCACTGGGGCGACGGCGCCACGCCACGCGCCATCAAGGAGCTGACGCTGGCTAAGCGCCATGAGCTGCTGCAGCTGGTGGCGGCCAGCGGCAGCCTGGCCACCCTGCAGGCGGCGCTGGCGGCGGCGGCATGCCGGCCGCCACTAGACCTGCTCAAGGACGCCCCACCCAGCAGCGCCGAGGTGTGCAGGTAGGTAGGCAGCCAGGGCGGACGAAACATTCAAAGAGCTGTTTCAAACATTGCGCGGTTGTTGGCTAGAGAGTAGTAGCTTGGCGTGGCAGCCCTGGCAGCAGCCGGAGGCGGTGGCCCTCATTGTTTGAGCGAGGCCTCGCCGGCGGAGCGTACAAGTGGTATAGCTCCCTGATCCATGCCCCTCCACGCCGCGCTACTTGCCCGCGCCGTGCAGCTGGGTGGACGCCAACATGCACCAGCGCAGCACCCATGCGGCGCTGTACGCTGCGGCCGCCAGCGGCTGCCTGCCGCTGCTGCAGGCGGCGGCGGCGGAGGCCGTGGCGGGCCGGCGGCGGCTGCTGTGCGCGGACCAGCTGGCGTGCGCGGCGGCCCGGTACGGCCACCAGCATGTGGTGGAGTGGGTGAGTTGGAGCCACCTGGGCGAGCGTGCAGTCCGAAATGCGTCGCGGTACTATTTAGTAGCGTTGCTTGAGCTCGGCAAGGAAACCTGGGATGGGAACTCAATGTCAGCAGTACCGTAGTGCACAATGTCTTCTCGCCTACACCGTCGGCACCACCCATGAGTTTTGGCGTGCATTGCCAACACCTACCTCCTGCCCCGGCTGGTCAGGTGCTGGAGGCTGCGAACGAGACCGCGGAGATGAGGGCCAGAGACAGCGAGGGCGCCGGAGGCGGGCGCAAGCAGGGCGACGAGGAGGCCCCCGGCACAGGCGTCAAGTTCTACATGGCGGTGTGGCACATGCACACGATTACGGGCACGGCGCTGCGGCACGGCCACCTGCACTTGGCCAAGTGGGTGAGTGGCGCCTCCCGCTCCTGCTCCTACAACGGCGCTGGCGCTGGTGCTGGCGCCGTACAGCGGTTGGCCTCATTGGGCAGACACGCTGAAAGTGCCGTGCCGTTAGCCACTGACTAGGGCGCTGCACCGTTGCACGCTCATTCAGCAAAGGCCCGCCGGCCGTCGCCGCGTCATGGCTGCAGCGGCATCTATGCAGACCATAGCGCATGTCCGTAGACCATATCTACACTTGGGCACCCGGAATTTCTCGTATATTTTTTGGCACCTTGACGCCGTGCCGTTACTTTCATGTGCTGCCCACGCTGCCGCAGATGCTGGAGGTGTACGGCCGGCGCCTGGTGCAGCAGCACCAGCGCTGGGGCGAGCGGCGGCGCCGCCAGCGGGAGGGCGCGGCGGCCGGGGTCGAGCCGGAGCCGCGGCCGGAGCCGCCGCAGTCAACCACACCTGAGGAGGAGAACGAGGGCGACAGCCTCGTCGATGCCCAGGCCCAGGCTGATGCCCAGGCTGACGAGCTCGAGGCTGACGCTGACGCTGACGCGGGCGCTGGAAGCAGCGGAGGATCGACGCCGGCTCCTCCGCGGCTGCCGCACGCGCAGGAGCTGGCCATGTCTGAGGACGGCCTGGGGCCCAAGCTGATGGTGTCGGCAAGCGAGGGCGCGCCGCTGGCTTGGATGAAGGCGCTGCACGCGGCCTTCTTCCCCAAGAGCAACCACGAGGGCTGCTGCAACGCCTACACCTCAAGCTGGATCAAGATCAGCATCGAGACGGCGGCGGGCAGCAAGCACCCCGAGTGGCGGGAGAAGGTGGACTGGTGAGCTGTGGTTTGGCCGGGGGTTGTGTGTATGTGTAAGAAAACACGAGGAACAGAAAAACGCAGACCGTGTGTGTGTGTATGTGTGTGTTAGAGATCACAAGTGCACGTGTGTGTGTGTGGGACTGATAAACAGCTCAGCCCAAAAACCAAACTGTGTGTGTGTATGTGTGTGCGTGTGTGTGTGTGTGTGTGTGTGTGTGTGTGTGTGTGTGTGTGTGTGTGTGTGTGTGTGCGTGCGTGTGTGTGTGGTGTGTGTAACAACGGGTTTACAGGCGGCCTGACGAGTCTCGTGAGCGAGTACTCGGGACAGCCAGCGACAGCGAGGCATTTAGGCCACACGCTGCCGCTATCACGCGTCTCCCCTGCCCAGAGCGCAGCCAAGCTCTGGAGTCCACCGGGGGGACGCTCCAACCAACCTGGACCACGCCAGTAGCCTCAGAAGGGTTACTGCTGGTACTACAACGCAGGGCCCAGCGGGCTCACAAACCTCTAGGCTGGAGGGCCAGCACCGCAGCAACACGAGCACCGGACAGACGACACACCGCACGAAACAGCACAGCGACAGGTGGCTACGGGGCTGAGTCCAGCGACCCCGCAGCCTTTCACAGCCTCGACAACAACCTAACCAGCACTCGACGCCAGGGCAGACTATGCCAAAGGGCAGCCACAAACGCGTCAGACTACCAGGCCGGTCTTGGCCGAGAAACGCCCGGGGTGCTCCGGCACCCAACCCACCCTCAGCTCCGTTGACCCGAAACCCTGGCGCACACTCCCCTTGACCCTCCCAACCCTTCCCAACCCTGCTGGTCCCTAGATTCAGCCGCTATGTCCGCGGCTCATTGCTATGGCGATTCTTCTACTCGATAGGGCTGATCCCGGTCACTCCTCCAGCTCCAGCTCCATAGCTTGCGGAAGCGCGCAGAGCAGCATCCCGTCCACCACCGCTAGGATCGGGTGGGTGGCGTCAACACCTTCCCAGCCCTTTCGGGGCACACCGAGTTGCGCGAACTGCAGCAGCCGCGACCAAAAGTCCGCGACTGCGCGAGCGCACGCAAGCTCGATGGGGTTGACGCCTGGCTGCGGCGGCGTCAGCTGTGTGGGCGGTGTGTGTGTGTGGGTAGTTCATTCAGGTTCATTCCAATGCCCAATATGGCAATGGGCGTCACATGTCAACGCATGTGTATGCGCTGTTCTTTAAGGCACCTCTGCGTGCTTGTTTAGGTAGCTTGTGACCACATCCCCGACAGCATCGCAGCGGGACGCATCGGCGTTAACCTTAGCTACAGCCTCGGCGCCCTGAAGCCCAGGCCGAGCCCAGGCTCTTGTGACACGCACCCGCTGCCTCCCCCCATGCATTGGGTTTGGTTTAGTTTGGGCTGGTAACCACAACCCCCCCCCCGGCCCCCCCGTGTGCGATATGCACTCGCGCGCAGGCTCATGACGCAGGCTGGCGGCCCCAACTTCCCGCCCTCCGCCTTCGACCAAGTCTGCACCGCCGCCGCCGGCGTGGCGGGCGCGCCGCCCGGCGCCGGCGCGGAGCGCGTGCGCTGGCTGCTGTCCCGCGGCGCCCACATCCCGCTGTCGCTGCGCCCGCACGCCGCGCACGCCGCGGCCGTGAACGGCGACTTTGAGTCCTTCGCCGCGCTGCTGCAGATGCAGCGGGAGCAGGGCCCCGACCGCGGGGACGGCGGCACGCAGCACTGGGGCCGCGCGCGCCTCAGGGACGGCAACGCCGGGCACCGTCTGGAGCTGCTGGCTTCGCTGGGCTTCACGCAGGGGCTGAGGCTGGTGGTAGAGCAAGACATGGGGCTGGCGGCGGCGGCGGCGGTGCCCGCGCTGGAAGGCCCCGGCGCCGGCGGCGCCGGCGGCGGCGGGGATGTGCAGATGGTGGACAGGTGCGTGCGGCGCTCTGCGCTGCTGCTGCGACACGCATGTTTGCTCGTTCATTATTGTATCAGCAGTGAACTGTGCGGCCCCAACGCGAGCTTGGACACCACTGCGCAGAGTAACAAGCGAGAGGAGCCCACACATGTGTGCAAGCTCCTGCGCCCCAAGGAAGGCACGGTGCTGACTTGACATAACACATGTACGACGTACGGTTGTGCGCCCACCTTGCAGTCGATGCGCCCCCGTTCGCTGCGTGCAGGCCGCGGCCGTGGGCGTGGGTGCCCAACGCCGCCAGGCGGGCAGTGGAGGGCGGCCACCTGGGCACCCTGCAGTACCTGGCAGAGCTGGTGCAGCGCGAGCCGCCGCCGCCGCTACCGCAACCGCCGGCGGCGGCTGCAGTACCTGCAGCGGCTGCTGTAGCAGCAGGAGCGGAGGCGGCAGCAGGAGTGGGGCCGGCTGTAGCAGCTGTAGCTGCGGCTGCAGCAGGCGCTGGGCCTGTTGTGGCAAGAGCGGCCGCGGCAGCGCCCTGCGTCGCCCCCTCCTCCGCTACCGCGGCCGCCGACCCCGCGCCAACCATCAGCGACGCCGCGCGGGCGCGGCTGTCGGAGCTTCTGAGCCCCCGCCTGATGGCGTTGGCGGCGTACGTGGGCAGCACGGACGTAATGCGCTGGCTGCGGGCCGGCGGCGTCGAGCCGGACGCGCGGTCGTGGCTGCTGGCGGCGCGCGGCGGCAGCTGCCCTGCCATGGAGCTGCTGGGCGAGTGGGACTGCCCGAAGCCCACGTTCCACGGCCGGGTGAGAGGAGTGGGCGGGGGAAGTAAGACATACAGCGCCGGGCGCGTAGTGTGGCATGGCATTGGGGCTTGCCGATGCAGAAAGCGTAGTCCATCCTCGGGGCCTGGAAGAGGGCTGGCTGGTCTGCTGGACCCGCGGAACCACCGAATGTGTCCCGCATACACGAAAGTGACGCAACCCCTACCCGCGCCCCCTTCCCGCCACGACAGCGGCACGAGGTGGTGTCCCAGTCCGTCATGCTAGGCGACCTGCTGGGCCTGCGCACGCTGCATCGCCTGGGCTGGGACGTGGTCGCCGGCCTCAAGCCGCTGCCGCCGCACGCGCGCTGGCCGCGCCCCGGCAGCCGCGCAGCAGCCAGCAGCTGCGGCGACGACAGCGATGGCGAGGACCCCAACAAGCACTACCCGGAACTGCGGCAGTGGCTGAAGGAGCAGCGCCGGGGGAGAGGGCTGCGGGCGCTGTTCCGGCGCGGCGGCGGAGGCAGCGGCGGCGGCGGGCGCGATGGAGAGGACCTCACAGGCACGGAACCGCCCGTCCAGTCCGGCGGAGAGGGGTCTGCTGGAGCCAAGGGTCGGGGCGGCTTCTGGCGCCGCCTGAAGAGCCTTGTCCTGAGGAAGTAGGGTTGGATGACAGACGCTACGGCATTTCCTTGAGCGAGACGCGATAGGGCGTCAGAACTGAAAGTATTAGCTTTACAAAGAGCGGTGGAATGAACATGATCGATGGGGCTCGTGGCGCTTCCCGGCTGGCCAGCCCTCATGAAGACACAGACACACACGTAGTTCACTGCTGCGAGCGGGTGTGGCATGCAGTCCCTATGCACGGTTATGCAACTCCATGTCACGCTCATGTGACGCAACAGTACTATCAACAGTACCATTCTGCCATCCTGCTCCTGCGCTGAACCGCTCCTGTCCAGTAACCGCGCGAGGACATGTATGAGTGCAGATGACCTCATGACCACACCCCGAACCAGCAATCCAGCATTGGTGGTAGCAAGTGTTCCGCCCAGCCGGCAGCGGTGCCCTGCCCGTACGGGTGACAACAGACGTTCTATGTGCCCACACGGGACTTTTTGGCTGTGGGTTCAGTCAGAGAATACACTCCAGGCACCAGGGTACACAACTGCATATAATGCAACCCTTGGTGTACGCACTGCGTGGCTCTTGGTCTCGACCGTGAGCAGCGGATGGTTGGCTTCCTCGAATAACTGAGTGGATCAATCTCAACGTGGTTACAGGAAGTTAAGTATGGTCTTATTGAAGGCGCACGAGAGAGCCAAAAGAGAAGTTGCTGGGGCTCTCTCTGTGCCAAACACTCGCGGTCGCCGCGCCATCTCGTACGGCATCTTTACCCGCACTCAAAGTCTTACAGCTCACGCAATCAGGCGCGGCTCTAACAAATATAGGGCGCATACCTTATTGTCTTGCCCTTGTGCTAATGCAAAGGTGAAAGGAAAAGACCGGACCCAATGGCCGGTGCGACACGGCACGCACGCTCACCCGCCAGGTCATGACAGCGGCCCCCTCACCTCACCTCACCTCAACTCCAGCCCGCCACACTTGCGCATCGTACCGTGCGAGTCCTTCGTGCCATGGCAGTCGCTTGACAAGCCCGCGTCGTGGCAATGGACCGTGCACAAACACTGGCCCTCTGCGCCAGCCACCCATTAATACTCATGCGCGCCCACCCTCAGCTCCAATGCATGCAGCCACTCCATGCATGCATCTGTTCCATGCACCTCCGTACATCCATCTACTTGCGCAGCGCCTTGGCGCCCTGGAAGGCAACGTAGCCGCCCGCCGCCACCAGGCTCAGGATGGTCGAGACGAAGCTGTACTTGCGGTAGGGCCCGTGGTCCCACTGCAGGCGGGCGGGGGCGGATGGAGGGCACATGCATGTTACGATAAGACGAGAAATTGTAGGAGGGAGAGAGAAGGGCGCGGCTGGCGAAAGCCCTGATGCCGTGCAACCACGTTATGATTACCCTGGGGACCGTCACAAACAGCTGGGCGCGACCCTTAGCATGTTGTGATAGGAATGCTTTCTCCGTTAGAGTAAAGAATGTTGGACTCACGTCCTTGCTGTAGGCGTTGGCCAGGGCGTACGCGTGCGTCAGGCGCGACACGCCAAACACGGTGCCGTAGGCGGCCAGCAGGTTGGGCGGCAGCGGCGTGCCGGCCTCCATCAGCAGCATGAGCAGCATGCCGATGGGCACGTACTCCTGCAGCGGCGCAGCGAGGACACGGGATGCACAAAGGTGGGGGGTGGTGCTGGCGATAGTAGGAATGTGTGTTTGTGTGTGTGTGAGAGAGAGGGGGGGAGGGGCCAGTGAGCGAAGCCAGCGGCCGCCCACCTTTAGCGATCCTTCAGCCCATGACGCATAAATCATGCAATTGCCTGTGTGCTACCTTGTGCGCTAACTTGAGCACGACTTCCTATCAAGCTGGTTCGTTTGCCGACACCAACCGCTGTCCACTCCCACCCGCCAAACTTGTCCATATCATGAGCAATCATATGTAATTCGATGCTTGACATTGCGGCATGAGCTTTGCTCCCCGGATGAGTCGAGGCGAACGACTCCGAGAGGGATCACACGCAACTCCTCTTTCATCCAACGCACCGCCATGTTTCCGCCCGCGCGCGCCTTGGTCGTCAGGACTTCATCCTCAGCACCCGCAGTAGTCGTGTTCCCAAATGTGATCCTGGGGTCATGCGTTGTGGAATCAGGTTGTCGGGGCACGAGCTTTACTGCCGGCGCAAATGCTTGAGCGCGCCACCTACTTGCTCTGCAGGCGGTGCAGGCCAACGCGCAGCTGGAGGCCGGCGTAGGCAACGCCGAGGCAACCGGCGGTCACCATTGTGTAAGGCACCGAAAGCTGCGGCATGGCTGCTGCGTTCTATATACTTTTACACAAAATATACAAATTATGCATGCATATTTCAGACTTAGAGGACCTTAAGCGCGCTCCAGACCGATTGCAGACCATCGCAGCGGCACGCAGGAGCTGCAGGCAACCAACCGCCACAGCAGCCAACTGTCGCAATGCTTCATTAGCCAACCTCACAACACCACATCGGAGCCTTATGCAGTCAGCTCACAATCCGCGAAGCACAACACGCGACACCAAGTCTGCGACCCTTTCCCGGCGTGCTCTAACCCACCATCGTACTGACAGCCGCCTCCCTACCCTCCTTCCTTGCGGTTTGACCATCAGCCTGGCGTACTTATTACCACCACACATAGAAACATAATAGCAACACATTAAACGGTGTAGTTCAGTGCCAGGCGCCCCCCGTCCACGTAGAGCACCTGCAGCAGCCGCATCCAACAAGAATAACACAAGTAGCGGGCGCCAGTCAATCATGTCGTGCATGAGTCTTGCCAACCGAGACTCTTGTGCCCGCCATCCATTTAAGCAATGCTACTACTGACGCAATCCATCTCACACACAAGCACTTGCGCCCATTCTGCGGGCTACCCATCCTGCCTGCCCACCTAGCTGCTGTTGCGGCGCCGTCACAGCTAGGTCGCCATACCCGGCACGCCCGAGCCTCCGCCCCCTCCAAGCCCCCTCCGCGCCCCACCGCACCCACCGCCCCACTCACCTGCCCTGTCATGTAGGAGGAGGAGTCGGAGGCCAGGAAGGCGACCACCTCGCCAATCTGTGGGTAGGAATGCGTGTGGGCGCTGAGTTCGGGGTTGCGCACACAAGCCTGTCCGCGCCGCAAGGACGGTGCACGGTTGGACATAGGACATACGCGTTCTGCCATGACAGGCGAGTTAGCTCCCCCCGTACGGCCGCTTGGGTGCGGGCGGAACCCTTTGGGCCTCTGATCTGCGCTCGCGGCCAACCCCCACCCAAGCCCCGTCCGGCCGCTTTAACTCCCACGCACCTCGTCGGGCTCCCCGATGCGCCCCAGCGGCGTGCGCGACAGGATGCGGTTGCGCGCCGCCTCGTCGGTTGCCACGCTGGCCAGCACGTCCGTGGCGATGGAGCCGGGGCCCACGCCGTTGACGCGGATGCTGCAGGCGCAGCACGGTCAACAAAGCCAACAGTGATGTTTGACCCTGACTAACATTCAACCTGCCAGCCACACAGGTCGACTACCGTATTACATGTACGCACACACGCGCGCACGCGCGCACGCACCCGTGCGGCGCCAGCGCCAGCGACATGCATCGCATGAGGCCGTTGACGCCGCCCTTGCTCGCGTTGTAGCCGGCGATGCTGGGGATGGCCTGTTGTCACCCGTGCGTGTTTGCACCCGTATGTGTGTGCGTTGGTGGGTGCGGGTGTGGATGGGCGTGCAGGAGCGTGTGTGAGCATGCGTTCATGACGTCCGCATGCAGGCGGCAAACCATGCGAGGTCGGCGGGGCAGGGTGCACGCGGCGCGGCGACAACGCCAAAATTGGCGGATTTCATAAGCCCCCACGGTTTCAGCTACAGTTATCGTTGACCGCGCAACGTGCCAACAACAACCGCCAGTGACGTGGCGGCCGCAGCTCGGAACGCTCCAAAACACCCACCATGACGGCATTGACCGAGGACATGGTCACGATAGCGCCGCCGCCCCAGGCCGGGTCGGCCGCCTTCTGCGCCACCATCTGCCGCGCTGCTGCCTGCGCGGCGGGAGTGGAAGCGCGGTGGGTGGGTTTGCCAGGCGCGTCGGAGCGCGGTATCTGCGCCGCCGCCCGCTGGTGCGCCTGCCCCGCAACGCACAACAACCCATCCAATCCCTCTCTAAATCCCACACACGCTTCCCCCGCCCCGGCCACGCCCACCTGACAGGTGAGGAACACGCCCTTCAGATTAACCGCCACCACGTCATCGAAGTCCTGCATCAACCACATTTGTGTGTGATCAAACGGGAACACCGCAGGGCCGGTCGATCGGGGCTCTCGCAGCTTTTGGTGCATCCAAGCGGATATACGGTAAGGTGCCGACGTTCTCCCATACCGCCAAGCATTACAGATCGCACAAACCTCGCAATCCCACACGCACCCAAACGCGCCGCACCTAACACACCTTCGTGCCCACACGCACCCAACAAACGCACCTGCTCACTCATGTCTAGGAAAGGTGCGGCCTTTACGATGCCCGCGTTCGCCACCTGAGTGGGGCGGGACGGAGGGCAGCAGGCAGAGGCGCAGGAATCAAGCAGGAATGCGGGCGTCGCAGGGGCTACTTTGCAGTCCAGGCCGTCACAGAAGGACCCAGTTGTCCCCACGCTAGCACGGTTGTTGAGCAGTCATCCCCGCGTGTCACGCTCGCGTGCCATATACGGGCAGAATACGGCCGGGCACACGCACCATGATATCCAGCTTGCCCCATTGCGTCACCGCCGCCTTGACCGCCGCCTCGCAGTCCGCCTGCAGCGGATGGGGCATGGGTGGGTGGTTGGGCGGGGGTCCACACATGCGGCATGGCCGCATGGAGGGCAGGTCGTTGCGTGCACGCGCGTGCCACACACTCCGTCCCCGCCGCGACCGCGCCCCATCCGCCGACGGCCACTGCGACCTCCTCGGCTTCCCCTCCATATCCTCACCTTGATCCGCACATCGCACTTGACCGCCGCCGCCGCATGCCCTGCCGCCGCCAGCTCCCCAGCGCTGCGCTGCGCCACCGCCAGGTCGACGTCTGCAAGCACGACCTGACGGCGGCGCGGGTGTATGTGTTAGGAAACACGAGGAACAGAAAAACGCAGACCGTGTGTGTATGTGTATGTGTGTACTGTGGCAGTCAGCCATGGCTGCAATGCTTTTACTAGGTGGGGACAGCCACGGCGCTCATTTCTGCATTGTGTGATGGGGATGGTGGTAACAAGTCTCCCCACAGCTGAAAGTGCGCACAGGTCATCACGGGGCCCCACCACCACCACAAAGTTAAATCAAGAAATGATCTGGTCCACAAACAAATTCACTTGGAGACGCATGGTATGCATGGGGTTCCAGGGCACCCTTTAGCGAGCGGCCGGCAACCCGCACCTTGGCGCCCTCCTTGCACAGGCTCCGAGCGCAGCCCAGCCCTATGCCGCGAGCGCCTCCTGTCACGACCGCGACCTTGCCAGCTAGCCGTGGAGCTGCCGCCGCGACCGACATTGCAATTTCAGAGCTGGTTGTCTCGAGCGAAACCCCAAATGTCGGCAGGCGATGTTGCGCTCAAGCAAGCTTGCGTAGTCTGGGCGCTGGGTATGTATGCTGGGTGAATCTAAGCGTAAATGGTGGAATTTGATATCTGAACCGCCTCGACAGTATGACATGAGCACGCTTGAGGTCCTCGTCAGCTCGCATGGAATTCATTTGGTTCCAGCTCCAGAGGCCTGGCGCGTCCTACAGTTCACACCCATACGGGTATTGAAATTCACTTGTAGAATAGGCTCCGACCGTGCTGCTGAACGGCCCGCGCAGCGCAGGCGGACTACTTTGCCCGACCACAACTTTACTTGCACTCAAAGTGCACATCGGTGCTAGCATTGCAGTTCCTAGCTAGGTCATAGCAACGACATGCCGTCGCTCATGTCCAGCCTCAGCGCGCAGCGCTTCCAGCCCGCCCGCCAGCACTGCCCCTTCGGCGCGCGGTCGTCCCGGACTCGCGCGCTGGTAGTCGCCGCCTCCGCCCGGTCTCCTCTTGAGCAGCAGCAGCTGCAGCAGCAGCAGCAGCAGCAGCAGCAGCAGCAGCAGCAGCAGCAGCAGCAGCCCGTCACCGCCGCGACCACGCGCCGCGAGCTTCTGACGACCGCGGTGCTTGCCGCTGCGGCTGCTGCCGGGCCGGCGGCCGCCAAGGGCCCCGCGCCGGTTGACGCCGGCGACTGGAGCTCCCCGGGGCTGGGCGCGCCAGTGGACCCCAACGCGCCCAAGTTTGTGAAGCTGCCGTCGGGTGAGGCAGAGGGGTGGAGTTGGGAAGCTGGGGAGCTGGGGCGTAGGTTATTTGGAGGGGCAAGTTGCATCGGAAGAGAAAGCAGACCGGCCAGGGCTTCTTGATGAGGGTGCACAGTCACAGGCCGCAGTCCAAGCAGTTGGCCTAGGTGCTAGCCCATAGGAGGTGCATAACAGCACATTCGACGAACCTGATGCATGTCCCATGTGGATCCATGCGCCTCCATGCGCACACCTGCCAATGCCGCAACCCATCAGCCCCCTCTCCTAACCAACCACCGCTCCCAACCAACCAACCAACCCACTAACTAACCAACCCACCAGGCGTGCGCTACCAGGAGCTGAACATTGGGTCCGGACCCGCCGCCGGCGCGGGTGACGTGGTATTGTTCGACTACGTGTTGCGGCGGAGCAATGGCTACTTCATCTACGGTGCGTGACTACGTGCACGACTGAGCGTGACTGAGTGTGGGACTTACGGGGGAGTGGGAGTACAGCTGGCGGGGGCAGCTGCAGTTGCGGTTGCTGGTTATGGCGGCGCAACTGGGTTTCACGGCGACGCGAATAGGCGCCGGGAGCACACCTGTCGAGACCAGCACTCCTGGTTGCGCAAGCCCCCGACCCACCTGCGGCCTACACGTGCTGCCCTCACCTGCAACTGCTGCAGGCACGGTGGAGGGCGTGTCCTTCCAGCCGCGGGACGTGCCCACCGCCCCAGTGAATGCCAAGCTGGGGGCGGGAGATCTCATCCCGGTGCGTGGACGGGTGGGCGCGTGCAGGCATGAACGTTTTGCGTGCAAGCGTGCGAGCGCGCATTCGTGGATGGGTCGCGGCAGCAGGGAGCGCAGGCGAGGTGTTGCGGTGCCTGGCAGGTGCTTTCCCTGTCCAGACAACAACTTGGGTTGACCCCTCACCAGCCACCGCCCATCCTGTGGGTATCGGAATGAACCGGTCCACTTCTCCTCCCGCTGCTGCCTCAGGGGCTGGAGGAGGTGCTGGCGGGTATGGCCCCTGGCTCCAAGCGCCGCGCGCTCATCCCGCCCGAGCTGGGCTACGTGGGCGGCGGCGAGGGGCCGCAGCCGCCCACCTTCGCCACCAAGCGCCAGCTGGAGACCCACCGCAGGTAGCTAGGGAGCATGGGCCCGGGGAGGGTGGCGGGAGGCCGGGCGGGGGGCCGGGAAGGGGGCCATGTGCAGGGGTGGCGCGGTCAGGTGAGGATCTCGTGCGAGAGGCTGCCTGACAGCAGACATCGCGGCACGTGTGCACCACTGCGCCCAATGGCGCCATGGCGGGCTGGCAGCCTACTAACGGGCTGGCAGCTTGCTAAACGTGCTGGCGGGCTGGCAGCCTGCTAAACGTGCTTTACAGGTACCCAACCTGCGTTCGCCGCCTCCGCCCGCCCCTGCCGCAGGGAGCCCCTGCTGTTTGAGGTCCAGATGCTGCGCGTGGGCGGCCGCAAGTGATGACTGGCTGGTGATCAGGAAGACACGCATACGAACATGGCTCAAACACTGAATCTAATCATGAATAAGACTATGCGAACTGGGAGCAGTGCTCGAGCTTTTGACGGGCAGCGGAAGGCGTGGGTGACTAATGACGTGGCGTGCTGTGTCCACTTCTGTACGTGGTGTTCGGCGGTGGGAAGTCGCGACCTGTAGCAGTTTGAGGAGCACGAGGCACGCTTAGGCTCTCAGCTCACGTTCCGGCGCACTCATTCGACTTCACTTGCCTTCCATCCCAATTTTTGTAACCGCGCTCACATTCGCAACATATTCCGCTCATTGCGCTGACACTCAAGCTCACCGTGCAAGCTCAATCGCGAATGTCACAGCCACTGAGCCACATCACGCCACCGCGCTGCAGGCTAGCAGGGCGGCTTTGTCAGCTCCCGCGCCAGCGCACCAGCAGCATCACCGGATCACCCACAGGCATACAGCCTCAGGCAGCGTAGGTTGACCACCAGATGGGCCTGAACACGTCTACACTCAAGAATCTTCTCGAGACCCAAGAACTGGGGGGCCATACGTGTAGATGGGCCGTGCCAAAACCCCCAAAACGTCTACGATTTTGGCGGATCTGCGGGAAGTTTCTATGCATACCGTTATTTCTTAGATAAGAGCACTGCAGCAGGGCACATTGCATTCTGCAGCTCCCGGCAGCTTCATAGGGCGGCAGCAGGGGGCTTCAACGCCACCACGTGCACGCCCATGCGGCCGCCCGCCAGCTCCGAGTAGTGCAGCGCCCGCTGCAGCCAGCCCGTGATGGGGATGGCCGTCCAGCCCCCCGCCTCGCCCTCCTCCTCCTCCTCCTCCTCCTCCTCCTCCTCCTCCTCGTGCGCCTCCACCACTTTCTGGCCGCCGCCGCTGGCGCCCTCGCCGCCCTTGCCACCCTCCCCCTCCTGCTTTGCGCCGCCCGCCCCTGCCCCTGGCCCCGTCGCCTCTGCCGCTGCCCCTGCTGCCGCCGCCTGCTGCTGCCCCTGCTGCCGCCCCTGCCGCCGCTTGACCCGCTGCTCCATGGCGCCCAGATGCTGCGCCGCCAGCTGGCTGCAGTCGGACACGTGCAGCAGCCGGAAGCCGGCGGCCTGCGAGCGAGCAGTCAGACGTAGCAGTCAGGCGCAAGCAAGGTCACGTCACGCCCATGCTCCTTGCTCCCTGGCCTCATCATCAAGGTCACGCCCGCAAAGCCCCAGCAGGTCTCACGCCCACCCGCCCAAACCACCCAACCCACCAATGCTTTAGAATGGGCTGGTATTTACAACCCACCCACCCACCCACCCACCCGCCCCCCCACCCGCCCACCCGCCCGCCCACCCCCCCCACCCACCCACCCACCCACCCACCCACCCGCCCACCCACCCGCCCGCCCGCCCGCCCGCCCCCCCCCCACCCACCCACCTGCACGTCCGCCACGTACTCCTCGTGGCTCAGCCGCGGCGCCGGGCCCGTCAGCGGGTCGGCGCGGTAGTCGGCCAGCAGCCGGGCCGGCCAGCCGGGGCCCGGGACCCAGTGGTGCCAGAAGTAGAACAGCCCGCCGGGGCGCAGCACGCGCAGGATCTCCCTGCGTGTTTGCACATGTGCGCATGTCATTGCATTGCCCATTGCCGTTGCGCTTGTAACACGATCCTCGAGCATGTGACATTGAAAACGGCGCTTGAGTGCAACGTCAGGAGGTAGGGTATGCCCGTCGTTGAGCCCGTGGGCAGCAGCAGGTGCCCGCGTCCCTCGCACACCTGAATGCATGCACGCGTTCCGGGTTGGCCAGCCCGTCCGGATCCTGGCCGTACACTACGTCGTATGAGTCAGCCGGTACGGGCATCTTGAAGATGGAGGCGTGCACGAAGGTCGCACGGTCAGAAACCGCCTCGTACAATAACCGCAGCCGTACAGCATGAGCTGGTGTATCGTACTGGCACGCCACGCGCACGATGCTGCCATATGCTTGCGCACGCGCCCGGGCCGCCTGTATAAACGAAGATACATGGATATGGGTGAGCCGGTAATAAGCATGCAGCAGCGGGGTGACACACTGCGGCGCAAGCACACCGGGGTAACGTACAGCGGCAGACCAGGCGGGACTCGGTTGGGAGGCTGCGCAGCAACCCAAGTCAAGGCATCAAGGCCAGCTGCTCCTTGCGTTCCTGCACTCAGCACACAAGGATTCAAAGGATCCAGTCCGCGCCAGGACGACCTGCCTGTACGGCGGACTCCACAATGTCGACGCCCGTGACGCGCCAGCCCTCTGTGGCCGCCAGGTGCGCCGCCGTGCCGCCCTCGCCACAGCAAATGTCCTGTGTTCGAGGCACAAGCACACGTCCTGTGTGTGTGTTTGTGTTTTTTTGTGTGTTTTTGTGTGTGTGGTGTGTGTGTGTGTGTGTGTTGGTGGCGGAATCCAGATGCGGTAGTCTGGTGGCAATGTGAGCTAGAACGCAGCGCATCCCTCGGCCACATACACACGCATTTGCAGGCCATGATATGCAACATGCTGCGCCGCGTCGACACGGAAGTCAATGCATTGGGAACGCACCAGCACTTCTAAGGGCCGGCCCAAGCACGGGGCCGTGCATGGCGCCGGGGCAGGCGCTGGCGAGCCGCCGCCGGCCGTGTCTGCTGATGCCGCTGTCCCTACTCGCGGTGGCTTTGACGTTGCTGCTAATGCCGATATTGCTGCAGATGCTGATGTTTCTGCTGATGCCGATGATGTTGCTCCTGCCGCCGCCAGGTGCCGCTTGATGTCCGCCACCATCTCCGCGGTGCGCCGCCATCCGCCGGCGTGGAGTTGCTCGCGTGGCTCCGGCCAGTACCTTCAAGGGGGTTGCGTGCAGGTTCACGTGTGCAAGGCATGAGGGATGTGATCCATGGGGTGCGTTTTGGTTGCCAGGTAAACAGTAGTTACGTCAGGCGCATGTTCGGGACCGCGATGCTGCCCTGTCACAGTTATCGACTGCGCCAGTCCATCCAACCGCCAGGTCCCCTCCCTCCCATCTGTCTCGACCTCCTTTTTTCTCTCTTCCGTCAGGGCACAACTCACGTGGCCAGCCAATCGTGGAAGCCGTCCTTGTACTGCTCATAGTCGGCCGCGCCTGAGGTTGACATGGTATTGTTAAGATTATGGGGCTCATGGGATTGATGGGCCTCGTTCATCTGTATGAGTATGGGGGCAGCTTTTGGACTGACATGGCCCCCGGACAATCTGCCAACGACCACGAGCTCGTGTTCCTAAGAGATACAGGGAGCTGTCGCTGGAGGAGACCTCACCGGGCTCGGGTTCGGCGTCGGGTGCCATGCCAGGGACTCGTGGCGTGCCCCGTGTTTTGGCTGATATGACTGACAACGGCCAAACTTTATGCCGCGCTGCCTTCTCCAGAGGACCTTCACAAAAGAACTAATATTTACAAGGCGAGGAACTGGTCTATCGTGTGCGGGAAGGGTCCAAGGGACCAGCCCAAGGTTTTGTGAAAGCGGACGTGCCGAATGTCTCTCAATCCGTTGTCAATTGGTATTTGATCTGTATTCCATTTGTGAGATACCGGATAGGCGGGGCCAGCAGTGGTCCGGCTCAATGAGCTTTGTGACAGGAGCCATTTGAAGCGGATGTTCGGCAGGTCCTGTATTTGTGCAGAGCTGCTCTAAACCAATGAAAGTCTGTTCCAAAAGATATGATATGTATTATAATATCCTTCCAAAGAGCTTCACGGAAACCTGCACAATTTCGTGAAAACCCTGTTGTTTCTTAAACTCTGTGCACGGTCTAGCAACATGGCTGAGGCAGGCCCCAGCGCCCGGGGCAGCTCTCGTAACTCAAAGAGAGCGCGGGGAGCAACAACGGAGCGTCAACCCACGGACAGAATGGCCGCGAACGCTCGGCTCTTTCCCGCGCTCCCAAACGAGCTGGCAGAGCGCATAGCTGGTTTCCTGCCTGCAAATGAGGTGGCAACAACGCTGCGCCTTGTCAGCTCAGCGGCGGCAGCGCTGTTCGCGCAGCGCGTTCAGGTGCAGCTGTCAGAGCCTGTGCCGGCCCACGCCTTCGCTGCCAAGTGGACGCCGGAGGTGGCGCGCGAGCTGACCGCCGCCCAGAAGCGCAGCCTGCTGGCGCTGACGGCGCGCAGCGGTGTGCTGAAGAACCTGGAGGTGGCGCTGCGTGTCACGGACGTGGGCCGCCTTGCTGCCATGGAGGTGCGTGCGAAGGGCGTGCGACGACTCAGCAGGGCCCGGATAGGCCTAATGGCGGGCCCGCATGACGCCTCGCGGCTGGCGGGCTGCGTTGCTTGACGGTCTGGCGTCTGGCTTGAGTCAGTATGGCTCCTTGCCTCTCTGTGCTGCGGTGTGTGTTCTGGCTGCCGCCTGCGGCCGCAGGCTGCAGCCAGCTCGGGGCGCGTGGCCGTCGTGAAGCACGTGTACGCTTGGATGAAGCGCACCAAGCAGCCGCCGCCGCAAGCGCACGAGCAAGAACTGGTGGTGGGTTGGGGTGGCGCTGCATGGCGGCTCTGCGTGCCGCTGGCAGTGTTGGCAATCGCGGCTTTGCCATGGCATATTGGAGAATGTTGCCAGAGGGTCAGGCGCGCGCAGCACCTTTTGATGGCTTCCGCATTGCAGCCTCTTTCCCGCCGTCCACTCGCTGGCGCGCATATCCATTTGCCTGCCTGCCTGCCGCCATGCCTGCCCCGCCCCTACTAACCACGTATCTTCTGATCCCAGGTGGAGGCGGCAGCGGCGGCGGGCCACGTGGATTTGCTGCTCTGGCTGAGGCGGCAGCGCGGAGTGCGCATGACGGGGCATGCCAACCGTGAGGCGGGCTGGCTCGCTGGCTGGCTGGCCGGCGTCGCCTGGGGCCCCGTTCAGGCGGCGCGCGACAGCGGCGCTGGCAGCTGCAGCAGCTCGGATGCAGGCGGCGGCAGACACTGGCCAGCCTCATGAGCAACCTAGCAAGCCCGCGTGTCTGCCCATGCATCCCAAGCCGCCCTCCCTCCCTGCCTTTCTACCTCCCTCCGCAGTCCCAGCCCTGGAGCGGGCGGTCCTGGGCGGCCACACCGAGGCGGCCATGCTGCTGCTGCGCGGCTTCCAGCACCGCTACCCCGGCACGGACTGGTGCGACGTAGACGGGCTGATGGAGCTGCCCTGCCTAGCGGCCTTCAAGGGGTGAGCGACGCGGGCGGCGGGCCCCGCCGCACACAGCCATGTTGTGGATGTGTCGTGGTTTAGCTTTGCTTCAGCGGCAGCACGGAGTGCACATGCATGGCTATGGCTGGAGCTCATGGGCGCTGGCTTGCAGCGCACTGGCGGGGCACCTGAGTAGGCGGGCGGGCCGTTGGGCCAGTTGCCCGTATGCCCCGACACTTGTCACCCTAACAGCAAGACGGTAGACTAAATGCTGGTGGATCCGCACAAACCCTTCCTTACCCACGCTACTAATTCACTTCCACATTATCCATTATCAGTGTTCACACCTGGGGACACCTACCCCCTCCCGCTCCTCGCAGCCACTTCGCGCTGGCCGAGCAGCTGCTGGCGCAGGTCCCGGCCGAGATGCTGCAGGCGCCCGAGCTGCGCGAGCTGCTGGCCTGCGGCGCCGCCGGCTGCAGCCTGCCGCAGCTGCAGGCGCTGGTGGCGCGGGAGCTCCGCGTGCGCGGCCACCCCACCGCCGGCGTCGAGGGAGCCGGCGGCGGAGGGCCCGCAGCAGCAGCAGCAGGCGGAGCTGTGGTGGCAGTAGCAGCGGAGCAGCCAGGGGGCGCGGCTGCAGCCGCGGCCGCGGCCGCGGCCTGGTGGGGCGACGATGTTGAGGAGGCGGTGCTGGGCGACATGTTTGAGGGCGAGTGCGTGGTCGCGGCGGCGGCGGCCAGCGAGACGCCCGACTGGCGCGAGAAGGCGAGTGACTAGGGATGGAGGTAGCGGGCAGGAGCTGCAGGGAGAGGCGGCGACAGGGGAGGGGCAGGTGCCAGGGAGGTAGGCGGTTGCAGCGGAGGGGTTCAGGACGCGCAGGGGGCAACATACGGCACGGGGGCTCAGCCGGCCATCCCTGCACAATAGCGCCACACGCATGCCTTCGCAATGTGTCGATGGTGCTAGCGTCGGCCGGCACTGCAAAAGTATCCGTGTGTTCCAGTGTTGCAGTGTTGCAACGTCTTAACAGGTGCGACTGCTGAGTGCTTCACTGCTTCTGCTTCCTTGGTGCTGCTGCCTCTGCTGGCTGCTGCCGCGCACGTGCAGGTGGAGTGGCTGCTGGCCCACGGCGCGCCGCTGCCCGCGCTGTACCCTGCCGAGCCGCCCTGCTCGGTGCTGGAGGTGCACGGCTGGGACCGGCTGCAGGAGTGCGGGCTGGTGCGCGGCGGTGGCGTGGAGCGGCTGGCCTGGCTGCGCGGCCGCGGCTTCGCCCTGGACGAGGAGGTGCGGGCGGGAGGCAGGACGCGAAGGGAAAGTCCTGATGGGATGGGGCTGGCGGTGCGGTGGGTGTTCTGTGGCTGGAGGGGCAAAGGGTCGCCCGGGTGGCGACCCGGTAATGTGCGTGTGTGCCTTTTCCAAGCGCCGGGGTAGCCACGTGCACACGTAGCTTAATGACACCCTGGGCGCTGCAGTGGTCGCTGAAGAAGAGGCCTCCCGCGCCCACGTCTTGCCGCCATCCTTGCAATTCCCCGCGGCGTCATCGCAGCTGTCTATATACCCACGCCGCTAAGCATCTATGCGTGGAGAGAACTTCTGTCCACTTACACGACAACCCGCATGTCCACTTACACGACAAACCGCATGCCGCCTTATGCGCTGCCTACCACCGCACACGCAGCTGGGCGACGCGGCCGCCGCGCAGGGCCGGCTGGAGGAGTTGGACTTCCTCATCACCCTGTTCGGGCTGCGCTGCATCAGCTACAACGTAAGTAGAGCGCTCGCATTGACGGCACGCCCGCGTGTCCCCCCGGGTCTGGTGGTGTCGGGGCGGCTGCTGCGCCGTGGATGGGAGCAAAGGAAGGCTGCGCTGTGCTTTCTGCGGCTTCGCGCGGAGCAAAGGAAGGCTGCGCTGTGCTTTCTGCGGCTTTGCGCGCTGTGCTTACTAGAGTGTTGCAGCTGTGCTTCCTGTGCGTAGCTGCGGAGCGCGCCCCTGCCGGCCTTCGTTCCCTGCCCTGCTGATTGACGCAAGAGGGGGCAAAGGGGCCTTTTGTAGGGCGTATTACATCACTTGCGTGTCGTCTTGTGGCTGTTCCCGTGCTGCGCAGGGTGTGGAGACCGCCTGCGCGCGAGGCCACCTGCACATCCTGCAGGTGAGTGCGTGCATGGGTTGGAATATTTGATGTCGGGCGGGCTTTGATGTTAACCGGCCCCCTCCCGCCCCCAACGTCGCGCCCTGCTGCAGGCGCTGCATGCGCGGCAGTATCCCTTCAAGGTCGGGCCCGCGCTGGAGAGTGCGGCCAGGTGGGCGGAAGACGGGAGGCGGGGAAGGCTTGCAAAAATGCCGCGCCGGTCTGGGCAAGTTCGTGCAGCTGCTGCTGCCCTGGTCGGGCGGCCGGGCGGACGGGCCAAGCGGTGTCCTTACTTGTGCGCACCCTACGCGGCGGCCTTTCTGTGCAGGTATGGACAAATGGAGGTGTTGCAGTGGCTGCTGCGGCTGCCCGACCCGGCCGCCCCCGCCGTCGGCGAGCTGCGGCGGCTGGCGGCGGGCCCCCGCACGCGCGCTGCCGCGATGCCTGGCGCCAAGTACGTCAACATTGACCTGGTCAACGCGGCGGTTGAGGGCGGGAACCTGCAGCTGCTGCAGCTTCTGCTGGTGAGAAGACGTCGGATGTGTCTGTCTGGAAGGAACGAACGTGGCTGCTGCGCCCTCTGGCGCGCTCCGTGGGCGTGCCCCCCGTGTCCCGCCAACGCTGGGGTGCTCCTCGCTAAGCAGGCCTTAGCAAAGAGCGCCTCATGTTAGCGTTTTCTTGTCGTCGACAGGACTTGAACCCGCGGCTGCGGCTGGGGTTGTCCACGCTGGAGGTGGCGATCCGCAGCGTCGCGTGCGTGGAGCCGCTCTTCGGCTACGGTACCATCGGCGCCGGCGGGGCCAGCGTCGGCGGCGCGGCGGGCCTGCCAGTGCTTGACGTGCTCATGCAGCAAGGCCTGCCCATGCGGGTGAGTGGGGAACCAGTGGCGGGTGCGCCGCCACGTGCGGCGCGAGGTGCCCTGGCACGCCTCCTGCTTGCTATTGGGGTCTCCATGACTCCGGGCCCGCGGCTGCCACCTCCATTGGCTTTAGCGTAGTGTGTCGCGCCCACGCGCCGCCCGCTGTGCCCGGCACAATGGCCATGCCCCAATGCAGACGGACGGTTCCCCCTACGTCACGGCGGCGAGGGGCAGCGAGGCGCGGGCGGTCATCACCGCCCTGGCGCGGACCTACAAGTGCCCCTGGGGCCCGTCGGGGCGTGTGCTGCGAGCCGTCATCTGGGTGCGTGCGTGTGCCTGTGCCGCGGTGCAAGCACGTGCATGGAAGTGGGGAGCGCCGTCATGCACGTGTGGAGTCAACGCACCCTCCTTGTGCCCCGCCCATGCTCTGCCATGCCCTCTCCCTCACCTGCTGCACGCCCCACGCTGCCGCGCTGCACTCCGCCACATCCCTTCACATCTCGTGACGCCCCATGTTCACGTACATGTGTTGGGCCGCGCGCAGGAGGGCGCCGACCTGGCCACGTTGCAGTGCCTCATGGACGCGGGCTGCCCGGTGCAGCTGGAGGACTGGGCGGCCATCGCGGCGCACGCAGCCATCTCGCGGGACACCGCCGCCGCGGTGCGGGACTGGGTCATCCAGCAGGCGGCTGCCGCGGAGAAGCAGCTGGAACGCGAGCGGGCTGCCAAGGAGCGGGAGGTGGCGGCGCAGGAGCGGGAGCGCAAGCGGAAGCAGCAGGAGAAGGAGAGGGAGCGGAAGAGGCGGCAGAAGGAGAAGGAAAGGGAAAAGAAGAAGGAGAAAGCGGCAAAGGACAGGGAGAAGGCAAAGGCGGCCAAGGAAAAGGCCAAGGAGAAAGCGAAGAAGCAGGCGGAGAAGGCAAAAGGCAAGGGGCAGAAGGCGGCGGGTCCGATCAAGAAGGGGGCCGTGAAGAAGCGGCCTGCTGCTGCGGTGAAGAAGAGCAAGGCGCCCCCCAAAAAGGCTGCGCCGAAGGCAGCCGGGGCGAAGGGCAAGAAGGGCGGCGGTGGCAAGGGCGGAAGCGCAGCAGCTTCGGCAGGCAGCGGTGGCAAGGCGAAGCATTGATGCGGTTTCGTCTTTCCTGGGAGGCGGCCTCACGCACTGGCGAACGTTGACTGCGGGGCTGTACTTACGGTTGCCAGGCCACGCATGCATTGCATGCATAGTGAGCAGGCCAACACACTTTGGTGTGTATAGCAGTCGTGAGCAGTTGGTGTAAAAGTGGCTGCATCCTAGAGAACGTGCGTACTCGCATGACCGGCATAACATTGGCAGATGCTCATGTCGGGGCGGATGCTGAGATACCGAGCAATGTGGTGGTCCCATGTATGGTGCGTGGCGCCCAGGTAACGAGGCAGGACGTGCTGCTGGGCAGGTGGTGTGCCGGTGTGGTGGGAGTGGCTGGCCGCACACGCTCAGCCGCATCCGAAGTGCAAGGTTCAGGTCTTCAGGATGCTTGCTTTGCGCTAGCCTTTCTTCGTCTGGTCCACCTGTGCATGAAATGTGGTTGTCGGCATGAATGTCTACCGTACGGCGCGCAACACATTGTAAAGAAGAATCCGGAATCCGGTGCGTGCGATCCACAGGTGGCCCATGGCCCATGGATGAAGACATGGACACGTCCCACCGTGCAGGGCATTGTGCGTGAAGGAGGCTGGGAGGAGCAGCAGTCTGGCACACTGGCAGTCTGGCACTCTGCGAGTCTGCGTCGGGTGCGTTTGAGTGGTTTGACTTGTCCAACATCCAGGAGTCATTGCTGCGGACACGGACCCTACCTCCCTGGCTAGCCCATAAATAACCGTTTGCTCTTTCCAGACACTCAGACAGCACAGGCTTCAGTTTTACTTTGCAGTTGGGGGTCCAGTGAAGCATAGGGCATTCTTCGTCATTGTCCAGGTCATGCACGGCCATGCATGCCGGACGCGGAGGACCACAGTGAGTGCACAGTTGGTGCACAGCTCCTGCTTGTACGCGTCGCCGATGAGCTCACGCATAGTCTTGCTCACAGTAATACCGGGCGGCAGTGTATGGGTGACGAGAAGTGTGGTAGAGGCGGGCTTGGGCTGGCTGCATGTCCATCAAGAGGTGGCTTCTCGCGCATGCAGGCAAGAATTTTAAGACACAAGTAAGACGTAAGGTCAGCTCTGCCGGCCACACTAGTTTGCGACGAGCGGCCGCCCAGGGAGGCCACGGGGCGTGCCCCATATGGAGAGCTAGCTGTCGCAAGTGAGGCTGCAGCATCAAGTGCCAACAGTAGAGGGGATAGGGACACTGGCCACGCACTAGCTTTGGCGGGTAGATGAGAACAGCTGGGCAAATGCGGGAAATCAGGGGAATAAGGGGAATGGGGACACCGGGGCTCAAGGGGCAACAGCAGGGCAGGCCCTCCCGACCCCAGCGACGCCGCACAGGTGCGGTCCGGGTTCCGACTGCGCCCCTGCCGAGCCTGTAGGTCGGGTTTTCATGCAACCTATGTAAACCAGTGGCTGCATTTACGCCAAGCGCTCATGCCCTGCAACGCTGGGACTGAAGTTCCCAGACTCGGCCCGTCAGTCGTTCTTCGTCAGTTACCCATGATAGCATGAACAAAGTATTGATATTATACAGGTCGCTTCTTTTTGATCAATTTAGAGAATGCTGCGCTGCAAGTTTCAGTCAAATCTATTGCAAACGAGCTGTGCGGCGTGCGCGCCTGTGTCGATTATATACTGCGCTGCGTAAATACTCATGGCAGCTTGTCGCGTCGGTGGACGCAAAGAGGCATGATTTGTCAAGCCAAGTAAGACCGACCCCTGTTTATGATGGCATGGCCCTACGGGACCGGGGCACGCCACTCGCAGCGCGACGGGCCATGATGACGAACGGGAGGTGCAAGAGCGTGCCAGAGCATTATCATTGAAGCCGATTGAGTATTTCTGATAGCAGTAACCTCGCTGATTCGGAGGAGGGAGCAAGTGCCCATGCGGCAGCCCCATGCTCGATGGCAGCCCCCCTTTCCGCGGGCTGTTTGGCGCGGCCGCCTGCATAATTAGGGCCTTCGGTACCGTGTCTATAATTTTGTCAAGTTGTACGGGCAGAATAAGGTCGGCGGGGGCCCGGAGCAAGCAGGAACAGGCATTGTACGGCGTTGCCGTACACAACAATGCAAGAATTGCTCCATCACTCGCCGTTTGCCGTTTGGCTCTAAACTTGCTGTCATAAGTTGCTCCAGACCGGAGCTTGCTATTAGGCAATTCGGGCGGGCAAACTGGCCTGTGATAGCGTGGAAACTCGCTAAGGCGGCTCAGGCCCTATGTCAGCATTCAGGCCCTAATGTTACCTAGGATGTACGGGCAAGTTGGCGGGTCACTGCAACGCTCGTTTTGGTAGGTTCTGCTCGGCAAATACTTATATTTTGTTAAGTTATATTAGTGCACAAAGTTTGGAGCGCAACGCTGCAGGGAGCAAGGCGCTTGCGGTAGCCGCGATTAATTTGATGACCACGAAGCACCGGAGGACTTTCTAGCTCGCCTGGGGACGCCCGACAAATTGAATTGCGAGTGAATCAGTTGAGATCGGTGTCAATATTCCAATGTACAAGCTAGGTGGTTCAATCAGGGCGCTGCTGCACATACAGCAGAGCGTCTTCATGTCGTGCCAGTGGTGGGCGGTTTCTCTTCGGCCCTCGCGCCCAGAAATAAACGCGCTGCACATAAAACAGGTGATCTGGAAACATAGCGCACTAGGGAGATCAAGAAAGCACCCCGTTTCGGGAGTGCCAACTATATGTTTCAGAAAAACTGGCGCGAACTAAAACAGCAGCTCATCTTGTGCAGTGAACACTAAGTGCGCAAATTGCAGGACGTTAATAAACTTCAGCAGTTCCATATGGTCAGTAGGATGATGGTGTTGGGTTGCACGAGGACTCCGCGACGGCGGGTGACCGTCGGCGGAGGGGAGTCCTGGACGTCGGCCGCTTGCTCCTTCCTAATCTGCTGCTCGATGGCATGGCTAGTAAGCGGCGAAACACATGCGCGTTCAGGGGGCGAGTGACACGGGCGAGTGATGGCGATCGACAGCAGATGCTATTATGCTATACAGCAGGCGACTAATTATTCGGCAATTCAAACAACTGTCCACCGCAGGCTCTGGGATCGGGGCAATCGGAGCAAACTGCAGCAGGTGCGAAAGCTCGACCGCATGCGTGTCTTGGTCCTGCTGAGGACGGGTTTGGTAGATGATGACTCCAAAACTTGCGCTGGGTAGGTGCGTATTTGCGGGCGCTTGCTGCGGCTGCTACTAAATCAAGTTGCCCAGACTACGCGTACGTGTTGCCTGCTAGCTAGGGTTTCGGTTCTCAGGCCCTTGCTGCCCAACGTGTACCGGGGTTACTTGGTACCATGTGGCATTGCTCGCGCAGCTGCCTCGCAAGCACTCTATCTCCGCCTTCCGCTCTTCATTTGTAATGCACGTCAATAACAGTTCTCCTTGCTCACACGCACATCGATCCGCGCACGCTCTACCTCACGCGTGCAGATGCCGTGTCCTCCCGTGGGCAGCAAATGCGGCGCATGCTGAACCACGAGTCGACGGCACCTGACACTGCGCTGCCCCCGACCCCGCCAGCCCCTGCTGGTGAGCGAGGGTGTGGCGAAGCAAGGACAGTTCTGCGCTCACTTCTTTCGTTCGCTCCTTTCGAAGTGGAGCGAGGCGGCGAGTTGCATGTGTCTACCAGACCCCCCACCCGGCTGGTTTACAAGAACCGCACGAAACCCACACAGCGGACTAGCGGGATCAAAACTAGACAGTCTTAAACCGTGGACGAAAGCTATCACGAAGGAGCGGGCAAAAACGTTGGCGTCAATGTTGGTGTGTGTCAAAACAGCTGTGGAATGAACCTGATAACCGTGCATCTCATCAAGTAAGCGCCGCCTCTCTCGGCCCGGCCCGGCCTGCTGGCCCCACCCATACATCCAGGCTACTACGCGCTGACCGGCTTCTGCCGCTACCCGGGACTCGACATCTTGGGGTTTGACCTGGGCTGCTACTCGCCCGCCGAGGGCGCGTGCCCACTGGGCACCAGCGCCACGTCGAGCACGCTGCACGCGGCGGCGGAGGCGTGCGCGGCCAACCCAGGCTGCCGCGCCTTCACGTCAGACGGATGGTAGGTGGGTTGGGCGGCGGCCCCCAGGGCTGGTTGCTGCTGCCGCAACGGCCCCAACCAGGACCGCCGGTGTGTGTCCATGTGTTCATGAAGGACGAAGCGCGGAAGTGTGTGCCAAGGAGCGCGGGTGTCTGTCTGCGCGGGAGCGAGGCGCGTTCACACAGGGCTGAAGCGCGTGCCCTGCAGCAGGGTCCTCGCTCTGCGCGCGACGCGCCTCGTTCGCAGGGTTGTGCACGCGCGGCGTGCACACTCCACAGGGCACCATACCCTGCCCACGGTTAGACTCCTCCTCGCCCCAGCCTTTTTCCGTGCGTGATTTACTGAAGCCGACGAGCTGCACGTCCGTCCCGCGCCCGACATGACAGGCTCAAGTCCACGGGCCTGCAGTCTTTCGCGACAAAGGTGGAGTACATGAGCGACCCCGGACAGGGCCTCTTCGTGAAGCGACCCAGTGAGTCCCGCCCTCCACCTGCCATTGCCGGTGCCTGGCTTGCGCATGGGGAGGGGGCAGGATAGACACTACCAGGGGCATGGGTGGATGGGCGGGAAGCAATGACTGCGGCGGACCTGCTGTGACGTGGCCTTATAAGCGCGCCAAGGTGCGCGCCGACCCAAGTGGACGGCCCAAGCAGCCTTGTCCTTACTTGGGCCTCCCGCACCCCATCACAGGCACGGGCAGCCCGCTGGATGCCTTCTGCTTCTACCAGAGCCAGGACATTTTTGGCAACACCCTCTTCCGCAGCAGCACGCTGCCGGACGTGTCAGCCGACGGCAGAAATGCCGAGAACCTTGCCAGTCTGTGCCTGGGCACCCCCGGCTGCCTGGCGTTCAACACGCAGCAGTACCTGAAGCGCACCGCGGACCTGGCCCGGCTCAAGCCGCTGCCCACCGTGTTTCCCAACCCCGGCCAGGGCATCTACGTCCTCGCCACGTTGCCGGCGCGTGAGTAGTAGTGCATGGGCCGCCGAGCAGGCGCAAACATGTCTGATGGAGCGCTCGCTTGCTCGCCGTCGGGCCGCTTTTGCGGACGGGCTGCTGTGATGCGTTGATGGTCCATCGGTTGAGCTGCTGTGCCTGCCGCTGCCCCTCCGCCGCCCTGCAGCGCCGCCCAGCCCGCAGCCACCCAGCCCGCCGCTGCCGCCCAGCCCTGAGCCGCCCAGCCCCGCGCCTCCAAGCCCTGCGCCCCCCAGCCCCGCGCCCCCCAGCCCTGAGCCGCCCAGCCCCGAGCCGCCAAGCCCCGAGCCGCCCAGCCCGGTTCCCCCGAGCCCGTCGCCACCCAGCCCGCGGCCGCCCAGCCCCAAGCCGCCCAGCCCAGCGCCGCCCAGCCCAGCGCCGCCCAGCCCCAAGCCGCCCAGCCCAGCGCCGCCCAGCCCCAAGCCGCCTGTTCCGCCCAGCCCGGCGCCGCCCAGCCCGGCCCCACCGCGTCCCCCGAGGCCGCCTCCGCCTTCACCGCAGCCACCCGCTCCTGCTGGTGAGCGGTGCAACTCTACCAGCTTCACAATCAGGAAGAGCAGCACGCCTAGAGGGGCTTGCCCCTCTCCCCCGTGCCCCGTTAACTCACGCCCCCCGTGCCGATTGTTATTCAGCACGCCTGGGGCTGGAAGGATTGGGCAGGTTCAGGACGGGATGTAGTTGTGGGTGGCAGCACTGCATGCACGCATTGCGGGCGCAGAGCGAGGGCGAGGTAGCTGTGAGCTGCAGGGGGGGGATCTAGTTGCTGCTGCCACTCGTGCTGCTACTTGGACGGCTCGCACAACCAATGTACCACGGTGTCCGGTTTATCGATGCTGCAGGCGAGTTTGCGCTGAGCAGCTTCTGCCCCTACCCCGGCCAAGACATCGTGGACTTCAACATCCGGTGTGGGCTGCCCCTGGAGCAGGGCGGCTGCGCGCGCAACCGCATCGTGGACCGCAGCCAGCTCTTGGCGCTGGCCGCCGCCTGCAGCGCCACGCCTGGGTGCCTGGCGTTCAACTCGGAGGGCTGGTGCGTTTAGCTGCCTCGCTCCGAGGGCTGGTGTGGCTGTGGGCGCGCCTGTTGTACAGTTAGTTATTGTGTGTGAAGGGCCTCGTGTGGGCGCGTGGGACGCACAAGGAAGCCTCAGCACCGTCACGCAGCGACTTGCCAACAGTAATCAGTGGGTGTCAGAACGCCAGGCGATTGACCTTCCATACGTGGAGCGAGGTAGCTAGGAGGAAATCCGTGGATCTGCCCCTCGCTCGCATCATGCTGGCGCCCCGTAGCAGTCGCTTTCTAACCCCCCCCCACACCGCGGCCCTTGCTCTCCGCTCCTTGCCCCGCAGGCTCAAGTCGGCGGGAGCTGAGGCCCTGCACCCGCCTCCGGTCAGCTACATGACGTTGCCGCTGCAGGGGGCGTACGTGCTGAGGCCCAGGGGTGAGCGGCCGGGTGTCCGTGTGATGCTTGCTCAGGCCCAGGGCTGAGTGCGCGCAGCAGCTAGGCAACTGGCTGTCTCTATCGTAAGCACGGTGGCACGCACGTGGGTGGCCGACGTAGGAGCGTAGGTAGAGGAGGACGGAGGCAGCAGCCGCCGCGTGGCCATCGGTAGGTCATCAGCTGCCTTTGTGTCTGATCCGTTCACCGAGTGCGTGGTAGGTGCTGATGAGAGAGCGACGTGTCCCTCATCCATCTCCCTATCAACAGCGCGTGTCCCTCATCCATCCCCCACGTTGCTCCCTGGCAGTCGTTCGCTACGCCACGGACTGGTTTTGCTTTTACCCCGGCCGCGACATGCCTGGAGAGGCGCTGCCGCTGCTGGACGAGGAGGAGCCGGACGTGGGCTACCCCTCCTTCCGCAACGCCCAGGCGCTGGCGCAGGTCTGCCTGGAATCTGATGAATGCCTGGCCTTCACGACCAGGACCAAGTTCACCTCCAACGGCGATGTGGGCCAGCTGGTGGCCAACGCCACCCTGTTCCCAGGGGTACGCGACGGCACCTACATCCGCGCCCTGCTGCCTGCGCGTGAGTCACCAGCTATCTAGCTAGCGCGTGCGGGGGATGGGAGTGTCTGCAGTACGTAATAATGATTTCTGCTTTGCTGGATGAATTCACGAAGAATAATGAATGGCCCACCGGTTCGTGACTGCAGCGCCCAGCCCGCCACCCAGCCCGGCACCTCCCAGCCCAGCGCCACCCTCGCCGCCTAGCCCTGTGCCGCCCAGCCCTGAGCCGCCCAGCCCTGAGCCGCCCAGCCCTGCGCCGCCTAGCCCTGTGCCACCCAGCCCTGAGCCGCCCAGCCCTGCGCCGCCCAGCCCAGCGCCACCCAGCCCTGCGCCGCCCAGCCCTGCGCCGCCCAGCCCTGCGCCGCCCAGCCCTGCGCCGCCCAGCCCTGCGCCGCCCAGCCCTGCGCCGCCCAGCCCTGCGCCGCCCAGCCCTGCGCCACCCAGCCCGGCACCACCCACACCAGTGCCTCCACCACCCAGCGGGCCGTTTGTCATCCAGATCAGCGGCGCAGGAGCTGGCAACGGAGACGGTGGCGATGGGGGTGCTGGCCTCTGTGCCGTTGTACAGCCGGGAACCCGAGTTCGCTGCTTGCTCGGTAGCGTCGATGGGTACAATGACGCCATTCTAGGCGGCACCAATGCCAGGGCACCGGGCAGCTATGTGAACCTTGGCAGCAACACCGGGCCTGTGCGACAACTGGTTTCTGCTGACAACTGCAATACAGTCTGTGTGATATTTGAAAGCGGCAAACTCAGTAAGTCGTGCTGGGCTTGTAGAATGTGGCGCGTTCGCACTTGCATCTCCATGAATGCGTGCGTGCATCTCCGTGAATGCGTGCGTGCAACTGACACATGCAGAATGCTGGGGCTCACATGCAAACGGACAGCTGGGCATTGGCGAATGGGTGAGTACAGGACAGGACAAGGCCCCCGGGGCCCAACGGCACGCTAGCTCCACGCAGCTTGACCATACATGCGAGCGTCCCTAGCGTCCCTAGCGGCTAGTTAACGAGGAAGACAAGCACAGCACGGCAGGGGTCACCCAACCCGGGCTCACCCGTGGCCGGGGCGGTGTCCAAAACATGCACCAACTAGAGAGCCAAAATGCACGCTGCCGTACGGTGCACGCTTCCTGCCGCTGCCGTACGGCCGTTCCCTAAACCCTAAGGGGGGTCTAAATGCTGCCTAGGTAGCACCCCGAGACAGAAATGGGCCCCGAACGTTGCCCCCGCTATGCAGTTGCACCCATACACCTTATATCACGATGAGTACCAAGTTGGGGCTTGGCGCGACCTCGTTAGCGTGCAGAACTCGTGGCTTTCGTGGTGCCAGCCAGCCGGTCACAGGGGTACGTGTCGGCACGGTCAAGCCAAATCGCACATTTGCCCACATGGACTAGTCTAGTATACTATATATACATCTAATATGACATCGCGCGTGGTCTGGAGCTTCCCAGCGAGGTTTTGTCGGGAAAGCGTGCAAAACGACTTGCAACAGCATACTTATAACATTCGTAGGCATTGGGGGGCGATTGGGCATTGGACACCGCCGGGCGTATGGGCACGACACGGGTGAGCCCGGCGGGTTGGGGTCACCGGGTCAGGACAACAGGACAGGCGTCCAGCAACAAGATAAACGGCGAAATGCGCTGCAGAAAATCCCGCACGGGACTCCCACGGCGCCTAGGCGCGGCTGCGGGGCACAACCCCCGACATCCTCGTCCCGGCCGCCTCGCTCTCGCATTTCGCATTTGCATTCTAGTGAATGCGCATGTCGGTAACCCCCACGCACGAGACCGGGACCGAACCAAACCCACAGCGTCCACGGCAAGAAACCCAGCCCCAATCCCAGAACTACCAGAACCGAGCTCGGACACACAGTACCTCGCAGCTGGGCAGCTTGTTGCCCAAGAGGGCGCCACTTACAGCCGCACGCCCACCCATAGCGGCCGCACGCACCCAATTGCGCACCCAGTTGCCCGGTTTTTGTCAATCTTCCTTCAGGAGTTTCTTTGGGCCCAACCAGGGGCAGGGTGTAGAATCTTCTGAAACAGACACCATGCTTCAAATCGGTAGAGCTTAACGAGAAAATAACGAATTGGCTTTCAAGCAAACTTGAAAATGGGTTTCTGGTTGCAAAGTTTTGGCCCTCAAAAGTCCTTGGTCGGTCGGTCGGGGGTCCGGGGAGGTTTTGCACGGGTTCGTGCAAGGTTTTATTCATAGCGCTTCTGGCCTGTAGCGCGCGGCGCAATGGGCGTAACACAACGATACGCGCATAGCTATACCCTGGATTCAGAGCACGTGCATAGTTTAGCATAGTTTGGGGGCCGGCATGTCGGCATGTCGACGTGTCGGCAGAGTCCGGGGAAATAATGGCTGGGGACGGACCGGTGCCGCCCGGGTTTTCCATGTTTAAACGCGTCAGCACAGTTCATATCACCGTAAGCCCGAATGTGACTTTTGGCCCCTCAAAAGTCCGAAAACATGCATATTATGGGGTGTTTTGTGGCATGGTGTCAAGAACGTTTGTTCCTAACCCCCCCCCCCTGGCCCAACGAGGCTCTGCCATCCGGGTGTGCTCGTTAGCCTTGGCGTTGCGCTTGTATTTTCGCTTTCTTTGACACAGACACACCCCACAAGCTAGAACAGCAGCGCGGCCAGCATGACGAACACCATTCACGTGCTGAAGACCCCCTCCCGGGCGTGACGGGACGGACTTGTGACGGGACCCAGATCCAAAACGCCAAAGGCGCGTTTATGCCGTTTGCTGCAGGGGGGCCGGGTTCGGGAGGTTCGGGGGGCCGGGAGCGAGCGCGAGCAGAGCTGGCAGCACGCGGGGGGAATTCTGCGAGCGACTTCGCGGAGACACGCGCGCATGATGCGCAGTTGATTCCTATGAAATAATTGCTATACAAAGTAAATACGTTGCTATTTATCGGGCCGGAGCGAGGTACTTTGGCGTTTTGGATCTGGGTCCCGTCACAAGTCCGTCCCGTCACGCCCGGGAGGGGCTGAAGACCGCGACGGCATGCATTTTGCATCCCAGCATCCTTTCGCATTTGCAACCCCGTTATGACCTGCGCAGCGGAAACAGCAACATTCGCGGCTTCACTGGACTGCTGCTTGGTGCTGGCTCCCATCATTATTCATCGCTGTCCACGTGCAGGTCTCACGGACGGACCCCAGCAAAATGGGCGACGCGCTGCCGTTCGTTGACCTGGGGACCGGCATCACGGTGACCCAGCTGTCCATGGGCCGCATAGCTGCGGGCACCTCCTGTGCCCTCGTGCAGCCCGGCGGCCGCATCAAGTGCTGGTACGTAAGAATGCATGGTTACAAGAAGGACCTGGTGACCCGGGTCACGAGCGAACTGCTCTGGACTTCAGGGGCGTGCCACCTGCACGCCAACGTCTCCACCGTGACTTCTGCCGCCTAACCGTTCACCCGATCGATCGATACTTCTTACTTTATAGGAGCTCGCGGCCGCCCTAGTGGACCGAATCCGGGCTCATCGACTAAGTCCTAAACTCGTCCGGCCGACCACTTATCCGTAGGCATTTCATCCCGACCGAAATCGGGGGAGTGTATGGGAATCGAACCCACGACCTCGAGCAAACTCGTCCCATGACGCTATTCACTCGCGGTTGAACCATCCACCCCGTAAGCAGGTTGAACCGTTGAAGAGCGGGTGTGCCCACGTGCTACCCCACACAACTGACACAATATTTCCTCATGTCCATTGCACAGGGGATACAATCGTTACTTTGGTAAGCCGGGTTTTGTTCTCGCGCGCGGCCGACTCCTCACCCAATGGCTCCCATGCTGGGACCGACGACTGGACCTGACATACCCTGCTGTACTCCAAACGTTGCATGCGCATGCGAGCCCAGACAAGGGGTGTCAGCTTTGTACAGCTGGAAAATGGGCTGAGCCCCAATACAGTCACAGGATGGGTGGCTGCTTCAAGGGAACGATGCACAAGCTTGGGTCTAAGGACTCGGCCAGCACAAGGCACGCGTGTGTAAATCCCTCACACCATCCACGCGAGTCAAGGGCCCCCTTGTTGCCAATCCCAAACGCATGTAGCCCTCTACCACGCTCCAGACCTCCCCGATGCCCGACACTCCTCGGGCTAGGCGCGGGGTGGGAGCGACCTCGGGGCTCCTGGGCATTCAGGAGGGGCCACAGACATGGCTCCGAAAGTTGTCACAAACTCGCGCTTTAGTTCCCCGAGTTGCTTGCCACCAATATAGATTGCTTTATAGACCCTATAAACGCAGGCGAAGGTGACTAACCTCGCGACCTCGCGAAAGTCAATTGTCCATGGACGCGCAAAGGCACTTCTCGCTCCGCCCAAATTTTCCCTGCCGCCTATTTACATGCAATAGCAAATACTAATACGTGGCAGTCGTGGTTTTTGCCAGTATGATACTTTTTGCCGACGCAGCCACGCACGAATGCACGCACGCACGCACGCACGGACAAGGATGTTTTGGGGGGCTTCGCCCCCCCTGGAACGCTTCGCTGGGGGGGGGGGCTCAGCCCAAAAAAGGGCCAGGATGTAGTTCTGACCTACCTGCTCCGTACGTCTTGTACATGCAGCCATCCCCGTCTCGGAGGGCGATGGCAATGTGGGCGCCCAGCCTGGCGAAATGGGCGATGCATTGCCCTTCGTCAACCTGGGCACGAACGCAACGGCGGTGTCAGTGGTGACCAACGGGGTTAGCGCTTGCGCAGTGCTTGAGCCAGGCAACAAGATCAAGTGCTGGGGTACGTGTATGCATGCATGCATGCGTGCGGGTGTAGCGGGTGCGTGGGGATGCATGCATGTCATCAGCTTGCTTGCTTGTGTTCGAGGCAGGTATGACGTGGGGTGGCTGGGCGGCGGGTGAGTGGTGTGCTGAGGTGCTTCTTCAGTCGGTAGGCGCTGATCTTTGTGGCATGCATGTTGTTTCGATGCAGGCACCGTACAAAATACCTATCAGGCGGGGTATCAGACGATTAATGCGGCTGACCCCAAGCAGATGGGAGACAACCTGCCCTTCGTCAACCTGGGCAGCAATATCACCCAAATCACGCAGCTGGTGATGGGCGCGTCCTTCTACTGCGCCCTCGTGCAACCAGGCGGCCGTGTCAAGTGCTGGTGCGTGTGCTGTGCGTGGTAGGCTGTACGGCAGTGATGTGCTGCACCCTGCGACCCTGCGACCCTGCAGCACATTAAGGCTCGCTGTGATGACCGCTTGCTTTGGGCATTGCACTCCCTCTTCCTTGGCAGGGGTAACAACGCGCCTGACGGTTCGGTGGGTAGCGAGGCTCCCAACGTCATCATTCCTCAAGGCGACGCTACTCCTTACGTCAATTTGGGCACGAACGTGTCCGTCGTACAGATTGCGGCAGATAATTCTCACGTGTGCGTCCTGACTGATACGAACCAACTAAAGTGCTGGGGCAATACCTATGGGTACGAGCGCCCGTACTACGTCCGTGTCGGCAACCAGCCTGGCGACATGGGCGACAATCGTCCGTTCATCAACCTGGGCAGGGATGTGACCCGTGTGGTCGGTATGACCTTAATCACTCGCGGCGCCTGCGTGCTGGTGTTGCCTGGCAACCGCGTCAAGTGCTGGTGAGAGAGGGTTACGGTGGCGGCGGCAAGCGTTTCATGCAAGCTTGTAGAAGGGATAGTGAACACAGCTGCGTACGTCCGGGCCAGGTAGGAGCTTAGGTTGCGTGCTGCTTCTTTTTGTGTGCGTGGCGTGCGCACGTGGTGGACTCCTCGCGTACGTGACGGCTGCTGTTCCCTCGCTCGTGCACCAATGCTCACCGCGCGCAGGACCCCAGTATGGTTGCCAGACGGCAAGCTTGCCGACCGGGGCGGCAGCGCCGGGCAGATGGGCGACAACACGCCTGTGATGGACATGTACTTGTAGTACAGGGAGTGCGCGCCAGGTTGTCACAGCATGGCCGGGCGTGGTGCCCAGGTAGCCCAGGTCGGTGAGGAGGGGTAGCAGATCGTGCCAGCGAAGCCCAGGCTTATGGCGGTTTGTGGTGTGCAGACCACTTGCCATCCAGCGGCGGCAGTTCATCGGCGAGCCTCTGGTGTTGCTGGGCTTTCTTATGTGTTTGCTGGTGTGTTTGGTGTTGGCGGTGTAACCGACCTCGATAATGTGGACGGTGTGGGTCTCTTCTCCGAGACTCCGACGTGTGTTGCAATCTTCAATGCTTAATTACTTGCCATTTCAGCTGAGCGCGCGGAGCAAAGCTGGAACAAGGGGTGTCAGCTTTGGAACAGCTGGGACAAGGGGTGTCAGCTTTGTACAGCTGGAAAATGGGCTGAGCCCCAATACAGTCACGGGGTGGGTGGCTGCTTCAAGGGAATGAGCGTTGGGCCCATGCCGACGATGCGCCGTGCTCGGGGCGTAGGACACGGTCAGCACTCAGCAGCACAAGGCACGCGTGCCTGAATCCCACACGCCATCCACGCGAATCAAGGGTCCCCTTGTCACCAAGTCCAAGCATTATGTAGCCCTCTACCGCACTGCAGACGTCCCCGATGCTCGACACTTCTCGGGCTAGGCGCGGGGTGGGAGCGACGTCGGGGCTCCTCGGCATTTCAGGAGGGCCAACAGACATGGCTCCGCAAGTTGTCACAAACTGGCGCGTTAGTTCCCCGCGTTGCTTGCCGTCAATATAGTTTGCTTCATAGACCCTATAAACGCGGGCGTAGGTGACTATCCTCGCGACCTCGACCTCGAAAGTCAATTGTCCATGGGCGCGCGAAGGCACTTCTCGCTCCGCCCGAGTTTTCCCTGCCGCCTATTTACGTGCAATAGGCAATAGCAAGTACTAATACGTGGCAGTCGTGGTTTTTGCCAGTATGATACTTTTTGCCGACGCAGCCAGCCAGCCAGCCACGCACGCACGCACGGACGCACGCACGGGGGGTCAGAAGTGATGTTACAGCTGCGGGGAGACTTCTGACCCGGGCCCGAAACACGGCACGGGGGGGATTCGGGCCCCCCTCCGGGACGCTTCGCTGGGGGCCCCTACAGAGCAAGGGATGTGACGTTAAGCATGGGTCATGGAGTTGGCAAGGGGCAAGAAGGCAAGTTCCCGGCGGTGTTCGAAGCCCCCCATATATCCAAAATTACGAGCAGGCAAGGCATTGGGATCAGAAACAAGAGAAACGCGCTGCTGTTACTGTACCGACGCCGGTAGCTGGTTGGAGGTTTTTGCTGGCGCGCATTCCTCACTCTCCGGGCGCCCGGCCAGGCGACAGCACGACCACACAGACAATGCGACGCCACGCAGCGGGAGAGCCGGAGTCTCAGCGCACCTGCGGGCAGGCGTCCAGCATCCACGGATGAGCGCCGAAGCTGACAACGAGCGTAATGCAAAAAACAGCGTGCAGCAAGCAGTGGCCGGGCGACAGAGTGACAAGCAAGGGCAAAAACAGGGCGCGGCAGGGCAGAAGGGGAAGCCCGAATGTACGGAATGGCGGGCGAGTCGAATGCAGTGCAACACACGAACAACACAGCCGGAGGTGAGGAAGCGTAGCTGATGGAGAGGGGTATCCGGGTATGGCTGTGACTTCGGAAGGGGCCTAGAGACGCGCACTATTCGGCAAAAGTTTTCGGCTGGAGGCGTTTTGTGAGGCGTTTTTGGCTGGAGCTGCGTGCGGCATGGAATGCCGGAAAACGGTCAAATTATTATTTAAGGCTGACGGCTGGACTGCGGAAGAGGTGTTTCAGGACGAGCGGGGTAGCTGCTACTGACAGGGGAGAGTGGGGAGACAGAGGCACAGGGCTCAGAGGCCAGGGACAGGGGGCGCTGGAGGCTGTATGGGCTGGCGGCTGCGCGTGTGATACTGGCGTTGGGCTGGATGGACAGAGGCACAGGGCGCAGAGGCCAGGGACAGGGGGCGCTGGTGGCTGTATGGGCTGGCGGCTGTGCGTGCGGTACTGGGTGCTTAGGTAGGGACGTTAAGCATGGGCGCTATTGTTAGGCCCCGCCCGCTGAGCATAAACCGCATTCTTGCACGCCTTGAAACGGATAATGCCAACTATTTTAGGCATGCTTTTGTGTGACGGGGACGCACGCCGCGAACCTCGCGTTTGCTCCACCACGCTACCTGTTTCCCGCCACAAGATGTCCTGTTAGTTACAGCTGTGGGGAGATTTCTGACCCGGGCCCGAAACACGGCCGCTGCAGCCTACCAGTCTCTGGACTGGCGAGAGCGCTCACAAAAGAAGCGCTAGAAACCCAAGCCCACGGCTGACCTGCCCTGCCTGCGCACAGCAAGCCTAGCCACGAAACGAGAAACGCCTCCCTGTGCTCTCCTGAGCCCACAGGACCAGGCGGTGTGGAGACAGCTCGCACATCGATAGCCTCAAACAAAACACCTACCGCTACGCAGTACCAGGGCTTGCCCCTTGCGGGGCCATGGGGTGAACGGGCGAGGGGGGCCAGGGGGGCGAGGCTGTTGCACCGAGTGACTCTACTCATAGGGGTAGTGGTAGGGCTTTGCTGAGCATGTTACATCATGGTGCCTGTGCCGCGCTGTTTAAATACGATCGGCGGATGCAAGCGATAAACAAAGGAACGCGGTGGTGATTGCAGCGACAACCCAGCGAGAAAGCGATACAGCGATATGGCGATATAACGATATAGCGTTACAGCGATGTTATGACAAGACGATACAGCAAACAAGCGAAACGGGGGACTGGAAAGTTGCAATGCAAGTGGTGAGTGCCACAAGCCACTACTGAACTTCCAAGCTTCTAGTAGCCTCGCGGCCACAGCAATGGGTCCTGTAGGACGGTTCGGGTCTCCACAGTGTTGGGGGGGTCCTCTCTGGAAACGATCCTGTCGCCCTATGGCGAACGGATCGCTGCATCCTATTGCACCAGTCCAATGATTTGTCCCCTACATGTGAAAGCTTAACCATTGCTATTTCGCTTGAACCTTCAGTGCTCAGAGGCCGCGTCGTTCCCATTAACAACAATCCCATTTTCGTCGTCGTCCTCGTCCTACATCTACACGTGTAACTCCGCAGTGCATGCAACATCACGTTGCTTCCTCTTTTATGCAAATGCTTTGGGCCATGGAGACGACGGGAACGTAACGTTACTGCACTGAAACTGCGATAACCGAGGGACCCGCCCTGGCACCGATCGAGGTGACCGCAATGGCTTCCGCCCCTCCCCCTTCGGGGGAAGGGGCAAGCCAACCCCCGATAAGAGACAATCCGAAGACGAGCGACATGAAGACGGAGTCATCTCATGTGTAGCACTCGCTAGTCCTGATGCTGCTGAGTTGACATCGGACCTGACAGTGGAACACACCTCATGACACACCAATCATGGCTAGCAATGTTTGCCAGGTGTGATGGTCATCAAAGTGACCCACGAACCCGCCGAGAAGGGACCACCTGTCATACTGGAGAAAGGACGGAATAGACCGGACCCAATTGTCGGTGCGACACGGCACGCACGCTCACCCGCCCGGTCACGACACTAGTCAGCAATAAATACATAGGTCGAAGCTCTCAAGTCAAGACAAGCTTGCTTTGAGCTTCCAGCATAAGCACTGCATGACTCGATTGGCACAACACGCAGTCACAGAAGCCCCAAGAAAGAAACCGTGCACGCACAATGCCGGCTAGTTACAGACGGATAAACAACCAGGTCAGTCATCATTCTCATTAACAGCCACAATTTCACACACAGACAGCAGACGTGGCCACTCCAGGCTCGGCCAACTGTCTTTTCCACAAACTCAGTCTTTGCGGCTTAGTCAACCGCTGACACGCCGCATACACACACGATACGACCGTCAAAACCCGACACAGTACCACGCCATGTTCTGTCACCCGCCAGGGCGTGACAAGCGTCCTGCAAGCTCTACAATAGCTCATTCGGGCAGTTCCGAGACTTGCAGGATGGCAGCTGCCTTCTCGCCTACCTGGTCCATATCAGCAGCCCAGCTGCCAGTGGTGCGTGTTCCCCCACAACCATGGCGCGGTTTGCCCCTGCTGCCAGTGGCATGCCATGCCCGCGTACTGGCGTGACATGCCTCGCCACGCCCTCATAGGCCCTCAGGTTGCAAGCCCCACAAACCGAACGTGGCAAAACGTGGCCTGCTACTGCCCAAGGTGCTGCAGTGACACCGCTCACCACCCGAAAGACAGCAGCGAGAAGAAAGGCTTTCGGTCCTTAATTGCATTGCTTAAGAGCCCCATGCCGGTGGCCAGTAAGTGCTGCCCAGCGCCTTCGCTGGCCATGTGGCCCTTCAGACCGGTCTCGATATGCGAGCCCAGCACACCCGCAGCGTCCACGAAGCCCTTGCTAAGCCCCTTGCTGAGCACGTTGCTCGTCTTCACGAGGCCGTCGCTAATGACGAAGCTAGCGCCCACTATGCTCAGCGGGCCAGCAACGTCCTTGATGACCTGCTGCGGGTCCATATTATATCCTGTAAGGAAACGTCGACTGTTAGCGCTTGCAACAGGTTGTCAGCACAGCAAGGCTAGCACACCTTGTTGCACCTCTGCTGCGTAGGCCGCCTACAACGTGCGAAACGATGTCTGCTAACCGTAGAAATGTTCTGCCGCAGGACTAGACTCGAGCGACTGGAAGAAGTTGAAGCTTGGGGGTCAAACAGTCAAACAAAGGAGGCGAGTAGGTCGTGTAGTCATGTAGGTCGCGCCGACCTCGGGCGGGAATCCTGTGCACGGATCACCCTTCGCCCCCGCCAACACCAACGCCAACGCCAACACCAATACCACGGCTGCTCACGCCCGCCCACCACCACACGACCACGCCCAACCAGGTAAGCGTGCCGCCGCGCGCTCGGGCCTCCCCCTCCACCAGACTTATGAGGATCGGACGCCGCGGCCGACACCACCGCCATCCACCGCCTACCCGTCCAGGGGCCTGCCAATGCCACAACTGCTGCCCCGCACCAATACCGCACGCTGTTAGACTTGGGGGATATGAACCGCCATAAACCCCCAACCAGTCACGCACCAGCTGACACAGACCGAAACCGCAACAGCACCCCTTCTATGTCCCACATCTTTAACGCTGACACGCCCGCTCTGCCCTTCCCTACCGCCTGCGCCCCCCCCCCCACACGTGTCCTGCCGCACGCTGAATCCCCGCACTCCACATGCCTCGCTCCACCTTTCGCCCCCGCCAACACCAACGCCAACACCAACACCATTCACACGCAAAAGGGTGTCCTCGCGCAGCGCGCTCGCTCGCTCGCACACGAACACTGTTGGGGTCTAGGGTCAGGTGGGAGTGACCAAGGTGTCGAGGAGACGGCAGAGAGGGGAAGGAGGCGACGAGGGTAGGAGGCGACGAGGGTAAGGGAAGAAGGTAGGGGGTCTCGGGGTGTGCGAAGATAGGACAGAGGGGTCGCAGGGCAGGCGTGTGCGAGAAGCGA